>CM040240.1:284119501-284719501 GCA_022545495.1 Chrysanthemum lavandulifolium | reverse complement strand
TATTATTATTATTATTATTATTATTATTATTATTATTATTATTATTTTTTATTATAAATCATCACTTTATTAAAAACTCATAGGATTTTACAAGAAATTAGTGGGAATCCGAGAAACCAACTGGCCCCCCACACCTCTAGCAATAGCAAAACCAATCCTATTAAAAATATGAACCGCAACACGCGCTCCAACGTCTTGAGTCATAGAGAATCGTTGAATACGCTGAAATTAGTGGGGAGCCGTGAAACTATCTGGGCCCTCACATCTTTAGCAATAGCAAAACTAATCCTATTGAAGTTATGAATAGCAGCACGCGCTCCAATGTCCTGAGTTATTGAGAACTTCCGGATCCGCTTAAGTAAGGTCACCGCATGTGCCTCAAGTTCCCCCAAAGAGGAAAAGGAGAAAGGGATGAACCCATATCCAATATCCGCACATTTAGCTCCGTACTTGACACGCTTACGTTTTACGGCATCAATCACCGCACGACTTGGCACAAAATTAATCATACTAGTTTGCATGAGGGGAGACGACCCCGTCAAGTCGACACATACGTCCTCCCCTCCGTCCCAGGAATAGAGCAAGATATATGCTAGCCGTAAGACTTGCTCCCTTTCTCCACCCAACCCGATGTTGACCTCTTTACGAGCCGAGACCCCGGATCGAGAACATATATCAACCAAAGTATCACGCACCATGTTGTGCCGATGTTTAATACCAATAGTGCAAGTACATGATACATCATTGTCCCCGTAAATATCCCCCGTAAAAACCTTGGAGCAAGCCGAGCACGGAATCACTTGCGAGAAAAGGGAACGCCAGTGATAACATAATACGCACTGTAAGTTCGGCATTCATAGTCCGTCCCAACCCGGATATCGGAACCACCTAAGCCGGTCTTAGCGTATTATTATTATTATTATTATTATTATTATTATTATTATTATTATTATTATTATTATTATTATTATTATTATTATTATTATTTTTTTTTTTTTATTTTTTTTTTTAATTTTTTTCTTTTTATAACATCACTTTATTAAAACTCAAAGGATTTACAAGAAATTAGTGGGAAGCCGAGAAACCAACTGGGCCCCACTCCTCTGCAATAGTGAAACTAATACGATTAAAAATATGAACAGCCGCACGAGCCCCAATGTCTTGAGTCAAGGAGAAAAGTCTAATACGCTTTAGTAAGGTTACCGCCTCTCTCAAGTTCTCCAAAGAAGAAAAAGAAAAGGGAGGAACCCGTGTCGATATCTGCGCATTTAGCCTCATACTTGACACGTTTACGTCGTCGGCCCTCACTAACCGCATACAGCACGAAATCAAGCAACCCGATTGCGTCAAAGGAGACGAACCTGTAAGATCAACACAAACATCACGCCCGCCATCCCAAGAATAAAGCAATATATCACCGGTCGCAAGGTGCATCCATATCTCCATGAAGCCCAATATCCACCTCCTTTCCAATGAAATCTCGGACCGAGCATATATCAACAAGAACATCACGTACAATGTTATGCCAATGTTTAATGCCAACAATACCCGCATGAAACCGCATGATCCCCATAAATATCTCCAAAAACCCTAGAACATGCCGAGCACGGTACGAGCGATGAAAGGGAACACCCAATCGATAACACATCACACGATAAGTCTGGCGTTCATAGTTTGTCCCAACCCGGATATAGAGCCACCCTAAGCCAATCAAGTATGATCCTCCTTTAGTGAGCTCCATAGCGCCACCGCCGAGGATAGATGGAGCGTAGATTCAGCAGTTTGGGTAACCCGATCGAAATATATATCCGCCATTTCTTCATAAGTTTGGGGCGACCGCTAGGGTTACTCAAAAGGTCAATATCCATATTCGCATTAAAAGTACATAGAGCATCATCAAAGAGGGACCGATGAGTCACAATACCAGACTATGGAGAAGCTTAGTCTGCAGACTAGCGATTGAAGTCTCGAAGCAAGAAAGCATAGTTCAAACATCACCTACGAATATAAACCAAGCCCCAAAAGCAAAGGCGGTGGCAAGTCTCCATTGCCATCACCAAACCAGCCCGAAGCCGTGACAATACGCTCCAAGGAAGAACGAAGAGCCGCATCAAAAGAAACCTGGGCACACTCAAAGACCCGAGGTGAACATGTACGCATAGAAAATATAACCCGAAATACCGAGACATGCACGGAGCAACAACGGCTCGCATTGGGGGTCATTAAGTGTAGCAACCGCATCCATAAGTTCAATAGTTTTAGCAACCCTTTTCAGGACAACCGTACTACCGAACTCAAAATCCACACAAACCGCCCACCTAATAATTTAACACCGTAGGGGGCGCGAAATATTGGGTGGAAAAACACCTACCACCGCTTCTTGGGTCCTCCTGGCAAAAACCTCGGTTTATAAACATTGAGGTGTAAGCCTCGACTAGGTCCATCCATCATAATCAACTCTAAAACCTTTCCAACCACCAAAGTATCACCAATAATAGTGCCATCATCCAGATACCAAGCATGAAAGGAAAGGTTAAAAGAGTCTCAAATCTTACATGCCAGAGGATGTAACACTAAAGCAAAAAGAAGAGGCCCAAGCGAATCACCTTATTGCACACCTTGATGAGACCAAAGAATATGGTCACCATAATATAATCTGGCAGGACTGGAGTAACAGAATTCCACCCAACGCGACATAGCCGGAAAAGGAAGCCGAATGATGAGTGTCTAAATACTCATCATTTTTATATCTTTTAGACTGCAAAAACATCTGAAAACACTCAGAAACGCATCAAAATGATAAGAATATCACAAATAAGTGTTTTATGTGTTTTAAATACAAAAATATCAAAATCAGATGAAAAACGTATCAATTTTGCATAATTGGCAGTTTTAGTCCCCCAAGTTTCAAAAGTTGTCAAAACTAGTCCTTGAAATCCAAAAATGTAAAGTTTTATCATTCATGGTCCCTGAAATATTCTAAATTGTCAAAAAAACGTCCTTGAATGAAACTTTTGGAAAATTACAAGTTTGGTCCCTAGAGTTACAAAATTGGCAGTTTTAGTCCTTGGACTTATAAAATGGAACTTTATGCAAATTTAGTCCTTGTACTAACCAATAATTGCAGGTTTAGCCCTTGTGATAACTTTGGGAATGTTACATTTCAGTCCTTTAATAAATGAAAATTGCATATTTAGTCCTTGTGTTAACTAAATACCAAACGGACCCTTGTATTGTTATTAACCCAACAAATCCAAAGCACCAAACCCACCAAGTACCCAAGTCCAATACCAGTCCATTAGCCCAAAGTTTAAAAATTAAAACCGCTCTCTCAGAAGCTTCTTCTCTACCACAATGTATGTTATGCAAAACCGTTGGTTTCCTTACCACCACCACCGCTCCACTACCTTTCCACCTCTCCCTGTCACCATCCCTTCCACCTTGCAAAACAGCTCACTACCTCAATTAATGCAAACCAACTCTATGACTTTTTCCGCCAAAATGACAAATGGGCGGTTAAGATGATTTCAGAGAAGAAGCAAAGTGGAATTGCTTTGAAGTCGACAAGGAACAAGAAAAGTTAAATAAGTATGAAGAACGAAGCAAGGAGGATAACCATGTAGTGTAATTTTAATTTTGTCATACCGTTTTAATAAATTTTAGCTTTCCAATGTATGTTTAAGTTTTAAAAGACTTTGTAATCATTTCTCAGTATAATAAAACCCTACTTTCAGTTTCAATTTCAGTTATTACTTACGAATTTTATTTTTGTCTATTTCCATGTCGAATTTCCAAAATTCTCAAATGTTGTTCTTAGTTGTTACTAAGAATTGAAAAAGCTCTCATAAGCTCTTATAAAGCTTGTCTAAGCTGTTAGAACCTTAATAACTTAGTTTAGTTTCAAAAAGAGAAAATCTCAAAAATTACTAAAAAATTAGTTGTAAAATCAAAAATCATGGAGAATGATCAATAGAGCTGGTGCAGAGCTGTTCTTTGGATTGCTTATTGGTTTAGAGCTTCTTGGGAAGCATTAGGATTGATCCTCAGTTCTTTGTCTTGTGCATTAACTCACCTTGTAAGCCATTTTGTTGAAATTTGCATTTTCTATTATTAGTAGTTAAAACTTGTTAATTCTGTCTTAATATTGTCTCATTATAGTTAATACAAGTTAATTACTAGGTTCCTTGGTTTAAAAAGTTGTTTTAATGCTTAATGCTTCAAAACAGTCCACATAAGGGTGTTTGGGCCGCTTAGTTATCTATATTAGAAAGCATATGTGTCATTGCTAGTTATTGTTTCATATCACTTTAGCACCTAATAGCTCATTTCTACTAATAAAAATAGTCCTCATTAGTTTAAAGTCAAATTCATCTTTAAAATAATCTTATTAGTCCCTTGTTAGGAATTTGAGTTGTCAAATTCATTTTATATGCTTAAAAGTTGTTACCATAGATATAGATAATCTCATTTCAACTTATAATAATATAATTAGTCCATAGAATCAATCCTAAGTTCATTAAAGTCAGCGTAGTTCATAATCTGAAAAGTCAAAATTTCACTTGGTGGGTTTTGAATAAACTTTAGAATTTTAGTGTGTACTCATTATTAAGATTTAGCTTAAATGCTTTTGGGATATTAATATTTAGCTGCTAAAATAAATTAGAAAAATACTAGCTTGTATCTTATTAGCTTATAAACTGCTTATTTTCAAGCTTACTTTAGACCCTTTTCTGTAAACATGCCCTGTGCAAACTGATAGACTTATGCTTATTTGAATCTTATTAAGTGCTTATTTCTAATTTTCTGTGCTTAAGTCAGTTGTAATACTAGCTTATTAACATTTGTTTAGCTTATTTTCAGTCAACTTTAGCTTATTGAGTAGCTTATAAGCCACTTGGCTAAACATAGTACTTATTCATTTTTATTTTTGTTCATTTGTTGAGAAATAATAAGCTCAAACTATGCTTATTAGTGATTTTGATAAAAGTTACGTTATGAAAATTGCTTATTTTATAGTGCTTAATTAGTTTGTAAAGAAAAATCAAAAAATAAATAGTTAGCAAAAGGGAGTTCTTTGGGATTCAAACTGTGACCTCGGGTTCCCTTGCACGCACACAAACTCACACTCCAACCATACGCCTTGGGACTTCCTTGGTTCTTTTCTTGCACAATCAAATATTTAACTAGTCTTTGGTAGTTTTAACGATAAGCCCTTGTTGCTTATTTCCACTTATTTCACAAAACACCTTGACATTTTTAATTTTCCTAGAATTAGTAATAAGCAAAGTAGTTTTATGAATTTCTCGATTTTTCCGAAATGTTTAGTATTTTTAATAATTAATTTAGTTTAAAATAGTTTTTAATTCATAATAAAAAATATAAAAGTCTAAAAAATATAATTCTTTTTTCTAAAATTTTCTTTTGTCATTTAGGAAGTAAGAAAATTGTTCTTACACTTGTAGGACTTTTATTTCATAAATTTTACGTTTTTGCTTGCGCACTCGCGTAATTTTTATACTTAACGTACGTTTTCATTTTAATTTACGTTTATAGATAATTAAGTTTACGTTTTAGTTAAAATAGTTTATTTAAGATATTTTGTTTTATAAAATCACAAAAACATCATTGTAAAAATAGTGATAGCGTTTATTTAATATATTTTAACTTTTTAATTTCCTTTAATTTGCATTTAAGCCCCTGTAATTTACAAAACTTTTCTTTAGGTATAATTATCCATCAAAATCCTCATGATCACTATCCTTAGTGATTATTCGACATCCGTCATGTGAAACACCAATTCATCCTCCTGGGACTTAACGACCGGAATCCACTATATTCTCGATCTTCATTGCATCGTTTCGAAGCTGTTTTAAGTTTCTTACGATCGGCCATTCACAAGTGGCCACTTGTGTGAAAACTTGACGGTTCGGGACCAGCAATCGAACCTTCACGCAACATAACAGCCCGATCAACCATGTTGAAAGCGTTCTTAAAATCAACCAACAACATGGAAGACCAACATCACCCCACGATCCTCAATCAAGCGGTTCACCGTATGAAGAATAGCCTCCCTCACCGAAACCCCAACACGAATTGTAAATCATCTAAATAGCCACCAAGAATGGCCAATCATGGACGCATACCTTGAAACTAACCGCCTCCAAAAAGTTCCAACGGCAATTGGACGGATACCTTCTCCCGGCTTGACCAAGGGTGTGAGAGGAGCACTAGCAATGTACTCACCCAACACCCTCGGATATTTACCAGCGAGAAAAGGTTCACCACTTGGGTGATAGAAGCGACCAACTCATCGAAATAGCAACAAGCAGACCATTTAAACAATCCAAAAGGTGTTGAGCACGAAACCATCCGGCCACAAGAAGTACCCAGGAAACTCTTAATCATATCAAGAACCAAGGCGGAGAAGCGATGGGTGATGGTGATCAATGGGTATATCGGGCATCAAAGGAGCGGTGGAAGGGATGTTAACTTTTAAATCCTCAAGAGTAGAATCATCATAAGGTGCGATACGTAAGGCGAGAGAACTCGGCAAAGAAAGTATAATGACCATCACAAATCTTCCTCTTGCATTGCTTGACATTACGGTCACCCAAATCCAAGCTGTCATCATCAATATTATGCCATACCGGGGAGGGTTCGGCTAAAACCTCACGCATAATCTGAAAACTACCACCAGGTGTACCCCATGCACGAATAGCATTAACAATATATTCTTCCTGGCGTTGACGCTTAGTGGCAGACCTACACTCTTGATTACTCCTCGGACAAAAAGTTTTAAGGAGACATAAAGGCAAGACTAACAAACTAACCCAACAAGAAATGTCATCCGGCGTACATATCACCTTATCAAGGGCTCCTTTCAGAACACGAGAAAATTCCAAACGACATCTGGAAGGGATTGATTTGACAGTCCGCAATCCCCTTGAAAATAAGGTATCAAGAAGAGTTAAATCGAAACCACTAACCTCGTCCAAAACCAATTCTTCAACGAGGGAAACATGAGAGGAAACCTGTGGTTTGGTGAGATCATACAACACGAACCGAACAACACCATCCCCATAATCAGGAGGAGACACAAAATCAGACCCTGAACTGTGGCGACACTTAGTTCGGAAGGTATGCGTCTTGAAACAAACCCCACACAACCACAAACCCATACGCTTAAGAGTAATCTCAGCCCTATCAAAGATAGCCAGGTCCGACAGAAGAGAACACCTAGTGGTATCTTGAGCATCACCATAAAAGTGTTGGTCACGGAGGTGTGTGATCAAAGAAGTTTTAGTGAGCCCATTTCCTCCACCATCCCGACATCCACTAAGACCAACGAAAGGACAGTGAAATCTAACCACAGGCATGAAGAACCAGGTAGGCAATATCGCCAAAAAAACCAAAACCACAAGAAATGAAAACCCCAACGGAAGAAAGCCCCACCGTAGCACACAAATAATAATAATAATAATTATTATTATTATTATTATTATTATTATTATTATTATTATTATTATTATTATTATTATTATTATTATTATTATTATTATTTATTTTTATTATAACAATATTTAATTAAAATTCAAAGGATTTACAAGAAGTTAACACGTATAATAAACAAAGGGAATATAAAAGGAAACAAGAAAATTAACCCTCGTAGTCACTCGCAAGTTATCAACTAGAAACCAAGTAATCAATGCGATTACCTCTACGAGTGCTCACACAAACACGTAACCTGAATACGCCCGATATGCCAGTCGTGTCACGTTTACCAAACAACCCTTGTAATAAGCTCAAAACTCTCGAACCAATAAGACAACCAAACGCTGCCCTTTATGTCCGAGAACCAAACAAACCCTTGTTGTCTGAGATCAAATACAACCCGAGAACCAACCTGCCCTTTTGTCCGATATTGGATAAAAGGGACTCAATGCGTTTCTCTTATGCCCGCGATCACAACAACAAAACACCCTTAGAAGGATTCTATTCGACCAGGAACTCGCCAATAAACACGAACTACAAAACCTTGAACAAGATTGGATCGAATAGTTGCAATTAGGGTTTTGAACAAACCCTAGATCGGATTTATTATTCTGATCGGTGAGACGATGGTGGTGATGGATCGGTTTTATCTTAGCTGTAAAAGAGAGTGTATGTCGCGTGGGGAATGACCTTGGGTAGGGGATTATATAGCCTAAAAACCCTAGGTAGCTTGGGCTTTAACTTCTGCTCCAAGTTTAAGCTTACTTTCCTGTTCCCACACAAATGCCTTTAGGCCGAAACCCATCCAAACACACCTCTATGGAACTGGCCAACTATGGGCTTGGTTAGGGTGAATCCGGTCCTAATTCAAACCGGGTCAAATACGGGTCAAATTCAAGCTTAAACGTGAAAACGTATTCTAGTGTTTTATGTGTGTGCCCCCAATAGGCTCACACACCCTTAGCCGTATTTGGCTAATCAAAATCCCACATTCCAACAATTCTTGTGTGACTATGCTTAAGAAAACTGTATTTGTGTACATCAATAATCCCATCTTCATTAATAAAATGATTTATGAAGTTTGAAGCATTAAAGCTACAGTCTCGGAAACTTTCGGCCAGTTTCTGACCCGTTTTGTTCTAAGCGAACATTTTTAATTAACGAGATTTGCCCATTAGAGATATAACCTAACCTGAAACGATTCATCCATATAAGTCAATGGGTCAAAATTGACAGGAATAATATAAAATTATTTTTTTTGTCAATAGACTACCTGGAGCACAAGTCATAGTGTAAGAGCACGACCCGGTTGACTAGCAATTACATTATAGTAATGTCTGCAAATATTGGGTGATCAATAAAAGAACAAACTTGAGTCGAGAAGTTCACATTTTGAACCTTCTGCAAGTGAAACGCCAATCCATACTTTCTTTTCTCCTTGAATCAAATTATCTCCATAATTCAATTCATCAATTAGTGCCTTCTCCAACGTGGAAAGAATCTCAACCTACAGAATCATCAATGAACAAATGTAAATGATATATTATCAATACTTAAAAGGGTATATTGTGTGCAACAATGTGTGCTTCAGTACTATATACCAGGCATAGAAATTTTGATTTGCTTCTTATGAATAAGTAGAGTCCCGCACGTGCAGAGGGTGGGGGTCCTTTGAACAAACTTTTTTGTCAAAAAAGTGTTTTCGGTCAACCACCCGATCCATTCAACTTTTTTCTACCCGAACCCGTCCATTTTGCAACATCCACAAGTGCAACTTTTTGACATTATATATACTATATTTATAACAACCCGTAAAATTTCGGATTATTATAATAATATTAATCACGTCAGAAAATTCAAATCGGTTATTTTCTGACAGATGTCAATATTTAGATTTAAAAACGAGAGGTCATCTCGTTTCTTTAATAATAAGACATCGCACATACGATACTTGCCCACTAAGTATCTGTGAAATTTATTATTTGTCCAAGTTAAATTTAAGCATACATAAGCTTAATCCATTGTTTCGAGAAGTTATTCCGCATACTGCAGTGCAGTAGCATACAAGATTAAAAATAAATAAGGAGATAAGTGAAATATACACATTTTATCATTCAAGGATAATTTACGGAAGAAAACGAGAGGTTATCTCGTAAATTTAGAAATTCACGACACCGCACGCATACCGACACCAATTAAATAACGGCAAAACTGTAATAATCAAATCTCTTATTAATATTGATGCCATATTATTACCCTTACAAAAACGTTTCGGAAATTGTAATTTCTATATTTTTCGGGTACCGGGAAGGTACGTTTACTCGAGGATTCGACAAAACACGGGGTACCAACTGTACTGTTTTGTTTAATAAAACAAAAGCGATAAACTTGTCTTTCTCTCTCTCTCTCTCTCTCTCTCTCTCTCTCTCTCTCTCTCTCTCTCTCTCTCTCTCTCTCTCTCTCCCACGTTTCAACTCTATCTGTCCCTCCTCTCTCTCTCTCTTGTCGACACCAATAGGGAAGACAAACACAAAAATGGTATCATCTCCTTCTTTTGGGAGTCCAACACAAAAGCCTTACCTCCATCATCCTCCAAAATAACTACCTATCCACCTAGACATCATATGAATTTAGTGGCGTGGCTGTGGAAGAAAGACGAGAGCTAGAAAAGGGTATTACCCTAGGCATGAGGTCAAGAAGATTATGAGGCTCCCTTTCCCCTCTTTCATCTATACAAGAGTCAAGATTCACAGAGAGTTCACCCACTTTCCACCCTATCTGAAAATTAGGGTTTCATCATATCAAAGGGGTTTTCTAAATTTGTTTGGGGGGTTTTGTAATTGGATGCATAAGGAAGCTATTCCAAGTGGTTAATTATTCTAATCCACCCGAGCCTTCTCCGATTGAACTCTTTGGGTTTTTCGGGGTTCATCTATTCGACCCACGAAATTGATTGTAAGAACATTCGATTTTTATTTTTCTTGAATCTGTTAAGTTGTAATTTCCTTTGTCCAAGTCGAATTCATAATTTCCTTGTTCATGCCGATTGGTATTAATTATTTAAATTATAAGTGATATTGATTTATAATGGTGTTAATTAAATGGAAAATGGTGTTATGGAATTAATAAAGAAGAATGATTTCCTTTTTGCTAATTGTTGTTGTTGTGGCTGTCGAATACTCAGAAAAAGAAAACAGAAATAATCTTGAGTTTAATTTTAAATCTTCGGCTTATTTGTTTCGGTTGATATTGTCTCGCGTAATAATTTGGTCTCATCATGTTCTGGCTTAATTCTAGTGTATCGGCATAGTTTTTCCAGCATAGGTTTGTTGTTCGGCTTAGGATTGGTTTGATAAGTGTCATGTTCTTTCACCTTGAGTCTTTGACTTGTGGGTAGCTTGTCAAAGTACAAGGAACATAGCCAAAGGTATCGATAAGTAAGGTCTCAATTTGTATCAAACCTATTGCTTGTTTCAAAATAATTGTTCCGTTTCCATGTTTGTTTTACTTCGAGTCAAGGGGAGAACACCCCGAAGGGTGTTTGATGTCGTGACTATCCCAAGACTATGAGAGTCTCGAACGACAATAGAGTTATGTTGAGTGTGCTTTGTACTAGTGATGTAAATACACTCCTGCGTCAAAATATGTACAAAAGCGAAAGTTGGAAATCTACTACCAACAGGTTGAAACATTTTAAGTGTCAAAATACTTTGGGCCCAGCCCAGTCCAAAAACAATTATAGTAAGTTTGATAATAATTTGGGCTATGAAGCCCATTCGCTAAATTGGGTGCGTTCAGTTGGTGTTAAACAAGCCCAAGCCCAAATATATAGGGTGTGTATGTATACTGGGCCAAAGCCCAATCTTGTGATATCCGTTCGGTTTTAATCAGCCACTCGGGTGTTAAATTCCGCGTTGTCCCCAGTTCCCATTCAACTCAAATCCCGACTTGGTTCCCTTCACTCGACCACGAGTTCACAACTTAATCAACTCAACCTGTAATAATCATAATTATAATGAGGAAACTAAAATGTGAAACTATAAATTTTAATCCATTAATGACTAAAAATATAAGTAAAACTCTTTCAAGATATTACTTAACATGACTTATTTCACAATTAGACTGTAAGTTTAATCAAACTAATGAGGATATAAATTGTAACATGACATTTGAAATCGTTGATTTACATTTCGTAAATTAATTATTTAAATTTAATAAAACTTCCTTCGGTTATAAAAACTTAATTGAACAAAATAAAATGATTATTCTTTCTAATATAAAATTTATGACATCTAGTCACATCGGACAACTAAAACATATACTCGGGTTTTGCCAGGATATATATATATATATATATAGAGAGAGAGAGAGATGGGATCATTTAAAAACTTGATCTCAATAGAAAAGTGGGGGAAGTGATCTCAACCGTTAGATCATCCCCCATTCCCCTCCTTTTTTTTCACCAAACTACAGGGGCCTAAATGTAACATTTTATATTCTTGAAGGTGAATTCCGTAACTTTTTACAATTCCGTATATAATGTTTAAATCAAAATCATTTTTGGAGATTATCCTTTCCAAAATTCTCTCCTTTTCCCTCTATAAAACGAAAACTCACTTTACGCATTTGTTTCTGTCACAAATCAATAGAGCTCGTTGATGCACTGATTCCGTCAATCACAATGACTCATTCCGACATCAACTATATGTTAATCATAACTATAATCGTTATTTTTTTTGCTTTAATTATATGATTATGTGATGTAACACGTTTTCCCCTTTATTTTCGATGTTAATACTCATAAGTGATTATGTTATATGTTGATTTTATTGATATTTGACCTAATGCGTGTGTTATCTGATGATTTGTTTGTTTTTTTAGTCTATTTTTATTTTATTTTTGTTACTTTTGTCATATACGTTAATGATTATGTTTTAGTAGTTGTATTGTTAGCTTAATCGATTTTTTTTTTTTTTTTTTTTTTTTTTTTGTACGGATGCACTAATTTTTATGAATTGCGGTTTGTTTGTATTATGATTTGTTATTTTTATTATTATTATTATTATTATTTATTTATATATATATTAATATAAATCGATTTGATGTATAACATGGATGCACTAATTTATAAATCATGTTCATATTAATGTTATCATTCGTTAATAGTTGATATAAGTGTTCTTGCTATTGTGATACTGGATGATTCGATTTGTTTGTGTTTATATTAACGTTGTTGATATTGCAAGATTTGATGATAAGTGTTGTTGATGCACTTTTATTTTTGTATCATATGCACTTGTATACAAATTAGTGTATTAAGTTTATGGATATACCTTTATTTTTGTATTCATATGCATTTGTATGTGATTTATATGAATTAGTTGATTAGGTTTTGTATTCGGTTTCATTTGTATACTAATTGTGGAGTAAGTTTGTTGATATTCACTTTTATTTTGTATTCGGATGCACTTATATGTTGATTGATAAGTTTTATGCATTGACTATTTTGTTGATGCACCTTTATTTTTGTATCCGGATGCACTTGTATGTGATTGATATTAATTAGTAGATTAAGTATGTTTATATGCATTGAATGTATAACTTGAAGTGATACGGATTATATAGTCGTATCGTATAAGTGATTAAGTTTATATGCACAATGTATAACTTCAAGTGAAGTGATAAGTTGATGTTATTGATATGAATTTTAGTGGAGTAAGTTTGTTGATGCACCTTTTGTGTATGATTCACCGAATACATCTGACGCACTTTTATATTTGGTTATAAGTAGTAGTTACGCAAACATGTTATAATTGTTGTGTTTTCTTATCTTGAGTTTAGGTACGATTTATTCTTCAAACAATGTTGGTAAGCGTGAGGTTGTAGTTATGTGTGTGGGGTAGTTCTAGTTTAGGTTCGATGGTATACGTGTATCTATCTCTGGATCAGTGAGTGATGATTCTAGTTCGAGGATTGTTGGTGCATCTAGTTCTTCATCTGTTGTTAATGTCTCAAATGTTGGTGATCGATCTGTTGGTGTTTCATCGGTTATTGATGGGTCAAGGGTTTGGGTTCCTGATGTGGATGTGTCTCTTAAACCGACAAAAGGAACTGTGTTTGTGTCCTTGGTGCAAGCGTACAACTTTTACAGACATTATTCAAAAATGGGAGGGTTTGATATTAAGCTTGGTACTGAGAGCAATCCCGATGGTAGCGATTGTCCTAGTATTAAGTACTTTAGTTGTAATAGAGGTGGGAAGAAAAGATATTCTATGTATGATAGACATAGGTCTGATTCTGATGTTGCTGTGCGTGGTAGGGTGAATGGTAAAGGTGCTAATGGGGCGATTGACAATAAGGGCAAGGGAATTGACTTGTCACTGGTTGGTGATTCGTTTGCTAAGAAAAAGTTTAGGAAGAATACCTCGTGTAAGACTGGTTGTTTAGCTCAGTTAAGGGTTAGGAAAGTCGATGGGGTTATGTATGAGGTGTACGTGTTTGTTGAAGAACATAACCATCCGCTAGTTTCAAAAGAAGACATGCAGTTCTTAATGAGTTCAAGGGACATGGGGTGTTCTAAGCAACATTTTCTGATGCAAGTATCGAATTCCAATGTTGGACCTGTTAGAGCGTTTAAGCTTATGAAAGAGATTTACGGAGGGTTCGAGAACATTGGTGCAACTGTGGTGGACTGCAAGAATTTTAAACGGGATGTGAGTACCTTTATTGGAGACCGTGGCCTTACGGATGGTGGTGGAGAAGTTAGAAAACCTTGAGAAGCATCATGAGGGTTTTTGTCGATTACTATAAAGGTGAAGGAGATTCCTTATCGCTTTGTTTTAATGATAGTTGTGCTAAGATGAATTATCGCCGTTTGGAGACGTGATATCCTTTGATGCAACCTTTAGGTCGAACAAGTATGTTTCATGCTTTAGTTTTACTTTTTGTTGATTTATTTATCGCTCAACTTTTCGTATATATTGGTGCACCTTTTATAATAAAGCGATGCACTAAAATCAATTGCGTGCGAATGGTGTTTGTGCCTTTATCGGGATTGATAATCATAACCGATCTGTTACTTTTGGTGCTTGGGTTGCTGGCGATGAAACAATAGCGTCCTAAGTGGCTTTTTGGGCTTTTAAAAGGCGTTTTGATCGATCCGCAAGTTGTTGTGACCGATCAGGACCCGTCGATGAAACAAGCCATTGTCGATGTTTTTCCTAACGCGCCATCGTCTTTGCATGTAGCATATCATGCGAAATTATCGGTTAAGGTATATTCGAATTTTTAAGTTTTCTAATAATGAAACATTTAGTATTTGATGCACTAATTTTATCATTCGATGCATTTTTTTTTTACAGTTGGTTCTTCGGTTTGCAATAACACGATTTTAGAAAACGATTATGTCTTGTCGTTTGGAATGATCGATTCGCCAAGTATTTTTGAGGAAGAATGGAAGTCGATCATTGATGAGTTTGCCTGTCCGAAAATAAGTGGCTTTCGATATTTACGATATGAGATCTAGATGGATTCCGCTTTTTGCGCGATGAAGACTTATCGGTTTGATGCGCGTACAACATCTAGGTCTCGAATCGTAGAATCATTTTTTGGGAGATGGACTAATGCAAACTTAACCCTTGTTGAGTTTATTAGTCATTTTGATTATGCTATGGATTCTCAAAGGTATTCTCAATAAAAATGATCATGAATCTAGGTACAAAAACCGGATATGCATCGGGTTGAAATTAGAAAAGGATGCACTGAGATTTATACTTTGAACGTGTTTTTGATGTACAAGAAGAAATTTCGCTCACATTTAATTGTTTGTCTCATAGCACTCAAGATATTGGTCTTTTGAGAAATTTTCATTCGGGACACGGGTGTTAAAAAGTGGAATGACAAGGCAGCGTTTGAAGTTTTTGAGGTTTGTAAATAATTGTATGTATATTTTTAAATTTAGATGCCCTTTTTTTGTTGTGTTTAGATGCTCTAATTACTGTATTTATATTCAGTTTATCCTTAGATTAGTATCCTTTTTGGACTTCACCATTCTTATTCTATCTTAAAACTGCTTATCCTCTTGTTGATATTGTTTGATCTTTGTTATTCTTCATATTTTATTGTTTAGATTTGATATGTGATGCCTTTTAGAATCCTTTAGAAGCTTGTAGGATTAGCTTATTAGGCGTGCTTTTCTTTTTTTCGCCCTCTGCACATCAGTTACCATCTATCTCAATCCAATGTTGTTTTTTATTTTTAAAATCTGCATGATGATGTAGTTTTAATGAAAATATGTAAATATGATATTTGGTTGGTTGTCTTTCACTATATTATTTTATTTTATTTTGAGAATTTCCTAAATTAATTTAATTTAAGTTCAAATCATTCTCTTGAGTCGTTTGGCCTAAGCTTTAGGAAACCCGATGTTGTGATTATATGATTTTAACTTGTGCTTTTAGGGTCTAATTCAGTTGGCAAGATGATAACTTTAATGTTAAGTTTAGTTTTAGGTAATGGAAGCTTCTGGTAGCATTGTAGTAGCTTATAGCGTATTTCTTAGATGCAATTGTATTAGTTTATTTCTTAGATGCCCTTTTTTGTTTTGTTTAGATGCACTAATTGCTGTATTTATATTCTGTTTAGGTGCAGTAAATTGATTATTATTGAATATTTATGACTTGTCAAATTTAAATGATTGTATTATATATATCTTAGATGCATTAATTAAGACAATAATATTTTTATTTTTTTAATTATACAGGTGTTGTTTTGTTCATCTGATATGTCTATTACCTGTTCATGCAAGAGGTTTGATTTGTTTGGGTTACTTTGCCGCCATATCTTTTATGTTTTGAGGTTAAATGGTGTTGAGGATTTCCCGAGAGAGTATGTGCTTGATAGGTGGTGTAAGACTCCTGATGATGTTTGTTTGGATGCGTTTGTTAATGCTGCTGATTCGAGCTCAGATGCTGTTATTCGATCAATTCGTCGTATTGTTGAAGATACGGTTGACAGGTTGATGCCTTGTAGAGAAAAGCTTGATGTCTATCGTTTGGAGTTATCTGAACTTCTATCTAGGGCCTAACTGATGTTCCGGTTGGGTTAAAGAAGAGTAAATCGGATACATTTTGTTCAATGCTTGGTGTTAGTGAACCGTAAGGTGTTGTTATAAAGGTTCCAAACAATCAAAGAACAAAGGGACTAGGTTCATACTCGATGGAAGAACATTGATGAGATAATTGCAAAGAATCAAGAAGGAAAGAAGAGACGGTTTGTTTCACTTCATGGGAAGGTCAAGGACATAATTCCAGGACATGCCCTTATAAAGACACGATCAGGTCTGGTAACAAAAGAGCATGCCGTTCTACTCGTGACATGGATGTTAATTACGAGGAGTGACTAACGTTTTGCTGATTATGATATGCACCTATATACACTTTCAATTGCAATTTGTCTTTTTTGTTTTTGTTTTTTTTTAGGATTTTTCTAAATAAGCATAATATGCAGAATAATGTCATGCTTGTCTGATGCATGTATATGGATTGTTGGTTTTTTACGGAATTGTCGTACGTATTGGATACTGGAATTTTATGGAATTTAATTGCATCTTTGTAAAATTTGTTGCTTGATGCATTATATTTTAAAATATTGATGCACTGATTTTAATATATTGTATGGTTAGTTATTAAGTTTTCATAATGATGCATTATATTGATGCCATTATTTTTCAATATTAACTTTTCATATATTCAGTTTTGTTTACATCATTTAATTTATTTTTTTACATCATTCACATATGTATCAGTAATTATCATTTGGATGCACCTTTTTTTATCATATTGATGCACCATTCTAACCCATGTATGTTTAAACCCATTTACATCATTTAATGTAATTTTTACTATATGAAACTTATTTTACTGATTTTACTATATTCAGTTATTTTATACGTCATTCAATGCAATTTTTAACATCATTCACATATGTATCATTAATTATCATTTGGATTCACCTTTTTTTTTTATCATATTGATGCACCATTCTAAGCCATATATGTTTAAACACGTTTCAACTTGTAAGGTAATGTAACTTGTCATTCATAGAATCATATGTGAAAGTTATTAAAACATTATTTAATGTAAGTTCATCATCATTCACATGTGTATCAGTAATTATCAATTTGATTTACCTTTCTTATATCATATTGATGCACCATTATAACGCATATATGTTTAAATACATTCCAACATCATTCATTATAACCCATATATGAAACATGCCATTCATAGAGTCAAAGACATAAGTTTTGATTATAACATAACATTGTTTTATGTCCTATATTAATACGATACCATCATAATACGGTAAATTACGAGATCTAGTTCGTAATTGAAATTTATCACATCATATTGTTTCTTTGGTGTAAATTTGTTCGAAGCTCCATTTTTCTTGAGCTTCTTCGTGCTCATCATAATACTTTCAACCCTTGGTTGAAGACGTTGAAATTGAGTCTTATATAAATTCGACTTTTGAGCTTCGTTGAAATTGTTGTACCTTTCGACTCTTGTTCTAGCATCTCTTTTTCGTTGATAGTTGTCATCAACATCTTCACCACGCACTTCTTTCAAAGCCCGATTAGTGGTTTAGTTGTTGGACACTCTCTTTTTCGCACTGCACTGAACTCTTTTTCCTTCCAAAGAATGTCTCCATGTGTCTCATTACAAAATCCTTAATCAACGCGGTTCAATCTCGCTCCCATTCCAGCCTTCATGATTTTATGTTTTGATGTTGATATTTTAGTCGCAGATGGGTGTTCCAATCGAAAAGATATAATGCAAATGTTTTGTCTCGTAATTGAATGTGTTAATTTAATTGAATGTAATCAAGACATGTTAAATACATTTAGATGCACCTATATATATATATATATATATATATATATATATATATATATATATATATATATATATATATATATATATATATATATATATATATATATATATATATATATATATATATATATATATATATATATATATATATATATATATATATAATATTGGCAACATAAACTGCATAATAAAACTAAAATATTTCATGCATTGCATCGTTCAGTGCATATATATTATCCATACAACTATTATTAGTTACATTTGCACCACCAACTCAAACCATACTACTAAGTAATATAAAATCTGAACCCAGATGCACTATTAATACAACATCCACACTAATAAACTTATCACTAACTCCATACTAACCTATAACTTTGTTATGTATGATACATCAATAAACAAACTAATTCCCTTATGATATTTAAAGTATGAATAACTAAGTTTATATATAAATTACGAATCACGTCATATTTACAACATATATCGATTCAATTCAATATGTCAAAATATCCTCATACATGTTATGTTATATGGATTATCAATTAAATCATACCGGCAACGAAATGAGATCGAAAAAAGTATCAATCAATCATAAATCAGATTATCTTCTATTTTCTTAACATCAAACATTCATATTCATTCACATTCATTTGCGTGCGAATAAAAGTTTCTTACCAGTGCCTTTGGGATGTCCCCGTATCTTTTATGTATGTCTTGACTGTCATCATGTTTGTTATCGATAATATCTACTTCCATTGTCTTCAAATTGTAGACAATAAGGTAGTATCGATTCATTTCTTCTGTTGGCATGGTTATTGGGAAAAAAACCTGATCCGTATACATATTTACATTAAACAACAGTTTTAATAAACAATGTATTGTGTTTTTTGTTTTAAATCTTACCAGCTCAACTTTGTCAAGGTTATTTTTTGTAGAATACTCGAGCACCTCATCCATTTTTCTTTTAAAGTCCTCAGGTTTGCGTGACATCTGTAAAAATAAAATGCATTATACAATATGTCATAAATTTGATTCAGAATTTTATCAATTGTTTTTTTGTATATTAAAATATCTATGAATATTATTGAATTCACGTACCATCATTCCTGTTTTGCAAAACAAAAAGCGTGAAGATACCTGCTTTTACTTTCGTCATTGTTTTGAATTATACTCCATACGCCTATAGTGCACTTGTCACCAGTAAACTTTCACGCATGCTCTCAAATACCACCTTGGGACCTCCATGTTCATTGTTTTGAAAACATTATCATTGCTCATATGTAAACACGCCGGTTTAATAAAAGGATGCACTAATAATTCAACCGTGATGCACTAAAATAAATAATACTCTATATATTTGTCAAATTCGCATTTACTTACTTAGCCGACAACGTTCATCGAATATGAACTCGACGATAGGTTTCTCATCACCGCAAATTGTTTGTGATGTCGACCTTCCTCTGACGTATGGAGATAGCAATACACCGATAATACCCTCTCCTTTTTGTCTTACTTCCTTTTCCGATTCTTCCCGATTGTCATTTGTGTTTCGGTTTCACGTATCTTATAGGAACTGCTTTAATTGCGCCACCGGTGTGATACTTCCATCTTCGCCTACCAACTGCTTGCCTTACTCCTTGTGGTTGGTGAAGTTGCCTTGAACCACTTTTGTTGTAACCTTCGGCTTTTGGTTTTTACAGCTTCGTTCTAGGGTCTTCCGTGTTCTTGAACTTTTTCCAATTCCTTTTACCTTTTCAACATCATTTCTTGATTGGTTTCATCATCTTTCCATCATCCGTTACTTGAGTAATTGGTAGCTTTAATACTTTGTCCAGTCCAAACATGTCGTCGCTCTGTGAAAACAAATTGAAGCTTGGTGGTGTGAAATCCAAATTTTTATTTGTTGCATCTTTACCAGTTTTCGAGATTTCCACCGTTTTTTCATTGTTGAACTGCTGTCTCACTGCGTCTGTATCATTTTGGAAACGTTTTAGTTGACCTTTGCTTCTCATGTTTCTCATAATCTGTGAAACAGTCCTTGTAGGTTCAATGTATTGTTTTTCTTGCAGCCCTTCACCCAATGTTGTCTCTTTTCCTCAGTTGACGTTTTCTTCATCATTTATATTTGCATCTCCTGCTGATACAACATTTGTATTTTTCTCCTTTCCACTCATATTTTTATCTTTATCCACAACCTCACTATTATCTCGTTATGTCTAATTCCACATTCATACCATCGGTTTCTTCATTGCATTTCCCGAATTATTTACCTCATTTACAGCATCACTTACCCCATTTTTTACCCCATCTTGCACCACATCATCATCATTTACCCCGTCATTCATAGCATCACTTACCCCATCATTTATCACATTTGTAGCATCATTTACCCCAACATTTACTTGAGTTCCGTCATTTGCCCCATCATTTACATCCATGTTTTCAGTTGATTGGTTCTCATTTCCATCTTTATCTCCGTTTCCTCCTTCATGTACCCTATCAGTGCCCACTTGAACCCCATCATTTACATCCATAATCGTGTTTTCATCAATATTATCGATGTCAATGTCTATTTGTGGACTCTCTTGTCCAAAAAGTCATCCGTGCTCATGTTGTTGTCTTCAGTGATATATGTGCGCTGCTCACATCTTCTTCCGATTCAACCACGACTTTTTCGGTTCCGCCATCCGATGTGATCTTCCCTGGTTTGAATGCTTTCATGAGTTTCTCGTTTCTTGTTTGAACAAGTGCTTTTAAACCCTCATCCTCAGGGTAAGAATTCGAAGCCAATTCGAGCAATTCGTCTACCAGACCTTGTACACCTTCTGATATGGACAATGTCTTCGTTATTTGCATTTTCATTTCCTGAATTATATAATTAATATGCGTTAAAAAATAACAATAAAATAATATTAATAATAATAATAACAATTGATAAGCTTTAACAGATTTTGTGCAAATCTGAATATACAAATCAGATGCACTTAATTTTATTTATTTGATGCACCAATCATATTATTAAGATGCTTTAAACTGTCGTACAGATGCTCTAAATGTAAACATAACTAATCAATATATCCATATGCCACAATCAACATGAAACTGTCAAATGATCCATACCAGTAAAGAACCATATCAGCATCATCACATAATACATACCAATAATCATGAACATATCCCCCAAACAAGCAAAACTCAACCAATTCAGGATTCTACATTCTCAATCACTAGGACCAGGAAACTATCATTATATAGCTACTATCAAACCAAAACTCTTAAACAAATTTACCTAATCTTTCAAAGTACACAATCACAAGGGAGAAGATGATCAAACAATGCCGAGTTCAACACCAATATACATGGCCATCCGTCCCTAACTAACCCAACATCCAAACACTCCACGAGTTTGTGGTAACATATCAAAAGCTCATTAATCGGACACAAAATCTGTAAACGGCAAACTTAGCCACTGGGTGCAGAAACAATCCTTATGGAACTACTATCATTAACTACATTATAACTAAGAAATGGTGAACTTAGCCACTTGATATGCTTTAATGATTTTGTGCAAACCCGATGTTCTAAATATACAAATCGGATGCACTTAATTTTATTTATTTGATGCACCAATCCTATTTTTTAAGATGTACTAACCCTGGTGTACTAAATATACATATGTATTCACATACATACCTCTGATGTTTTACTTTTGAATATTTTGAATGCTTCAGCCTTATTTGAAGGTTCACCTATCCCACATATACATCAGCCAATGTCAATTCTCGGTGTATATAAATGGTGTATGATGTCTTCTTGTGCATACTCCAATTGTTTCATTTGAAATTGATTTAGTGATTATTATTAAATATCACGAAATTATTATAATACATACAATTTGTAATAAAAGCTAAATTGTACATATTACCCGGTGATTTTTGGAATTCGATTGCCGACTTTGTAAGACCTCTCTTTCTTTTCGTGCAATGTACTCGCGCCTTCTTTAATTGGTAACTTTCCAAACCTCCCATTTTCACTTCTGTTTTTCTCGATCTTCACCAATGTGTCCCATGCTTTGATAGATGGGTTTTCTTGAGCAACTTCAACCTCTTCCGAGATGGTTGAGTTTAGATACAAAAGTCGCAAAGATAATAATACAAGGAAATTAGCATAAAGATACAATGCGATGCATTATTTTGTTGGATTATGATGCACTTAAATGTTTGTAATACTTACCACCATTAACAACAGGTGGACCCCGAACCCGGATGAACTGGTATACTCTCTTTTGATTTCTTCATTGTTTGTAACAAGTATGTACACCAATCCATATTCTTGATATCTTCTTCCTTTTCTATACACCGCAAAAACTTCGGTTTATCGTCCCATTTTTGTGCATTCACGATAATCGAGATGAATGCAACAAGGAAGTTTAGCTTGAACTCCCGCCCGTGTGATGCTCTACAATCGCTTCTCAACCACATTTTCAAGTAGAATCTATCATCTGGATAATCATGTGTGCCTCCATTCAACAATTAACGGAACTCGTTGTTGCGACCGCACTACGTGATGATGATATCTCCCATCGATTCCAATCGATTCTTGTATCATATCTGCAGGTGATCGTGATTGATCTACCGCCTCCCATCTTGATTGTTGACGCTTGAGATCAAACCGGTCTACAACCCACTTTCCCGCTTTTGTTGGTGTTGTTTTTATATTGAAGTTCCGTCCAACAATGATCCAAACCCCATGTCGACAATGTTCTCTTTGGACATCCGACAACCTTGTTAAAATTTCTAATAAATCCCTTGGCGACGACCTAGATTTAATAGTTGGGAACGTATTTTTGGTACAATAACTCGTATTTTCTTCCGCAACCTTCGCTTTTTTTGTCATGGACACGTTTAATTGGTTGTACTTCACTTGATTTCCTTTTTTGTACCTATTTTCTTCTTCCTGCTCGGCTTTTATTTGTGTCGATCTCGAGATTGTCGTTGCCTACATAATGAAACACATTCGAGTTAGAGGACGCATTAAAAGTATGATGAAAATATAAATACTACATATCTGCAATTATGATCATATTGATGCACCTTAAATGTATGAAGTGATGCACCAAAATTCAATATTACACACGGATGTACCAAAATTCAATATTACATACGATGCACCAAAATTCAATATTACACACGGATGTACCAAAAATTCATATTACATACGGATGCACCAAAATTCAATTTGTATACAGATCTTGTAATATTATCCATCGATGCTCCTAAATATACAAACCGATGCTCCTAAAATATACAAACTGCATACAAATAATTTTACACATCAAACAAGTAACGCTTACCGCTCATGTCTATATCACATTCCCAGACAAGTGAAGCTAAAACACATCACCTTCCGACTACCCCTGGACCTTTCTTTTCATGCACATTTTAGTTTGTTTCTCTTATTACGTTCACGATTCGGATTCAGATCATGTACAACCCTTCATTAACTAATCTTAAAATAACATCATTCGCTTTTAAATCATAAACTACTTTCACATATTATTTTAAATCATTGCGTTTTGCATTCGGATAAATAATCTCGCATATAAAATCGCTTTAGCACATGTCATAGACTACATCCAACCTAACTCATGCTCAAATGCCATAAATTAAAACCTATTAAATCTTAGTTCAACTTCTAGTGGATCAAATAAATTAACAATTACAACTAGACTAATGTTCATACAGATGCACCAAAATTCAATATTACAGATGCTGTAATATTAACCATTGATGCTCCTAAAATATACAAACTGATGATCCATAATTAAAATTATTCTTAACATGAAACACATGATTAAATTAAGAGTGTATATATGCCGATTGAACAATTTAATTTATGTCATAATGAAATATATGTATATTGAGCAATGCAAAAATATCGTCTGATAAACATGTAAGTATATTTGATGAGTTAATGACATGAATCATATCTCGCAATGAATATTGTGTAGTATGTAATAAATAAATAAATATTTATACATGAAGTATTCAAGATACACATAAATATTATACGATACATATCAAATAAAAATATAAAAAAAAAAAAATAAGCGATATTGAAATAACATGATCTCAGAAATCCCCATGAATTCTCGAATCTCTTCCTCCGACTTACTATTTTGAGATGTTTCATTTTGAGAATTATGCCCCCATTGCCTTCTTCTTCTTCGCTTTTTAAAATTTGAATTGAACATATGTGTCATAATACTAATAATCTGAAAAAGGCGTCATAATAATGATATTAGATGCTTTAAACTTAAGTTTAGATGCACTAATTATACATTTAGATGCTTCAATCATTTTAACCAACCATTTTTGATGCACTAATAATGCAAACATAGCGCTTTGATACACTAATTATACCATTAGATGCATTAATCATATAATTTTGCATCGAAGTTAAATTTATATGCCCCGATCTTTTATATTTTGGATGCCTTAAACTCAAATTTATAATGACTTAAGTGTATATGCCATAAATTTAAATTTGTATTAACTAAAATTTAGATTCTTTAAACTTTTCAATCAAACCATTTTTGATGCACTAATAATGATAACTTATTTTGTACGCTTTAACCATCGTTTGATGCCCTAATAATAACATTTTGATGCATTAATCATACATTTAGATGCTTTAAATATCAATTTGATGCCCTATTTTTTGCATGTATAATGTTCGACATTTTATATTCATCGCAAACCATCATATTGATGCACTAATCATACAATATGATGTTGTTATCACCTAGTTTGATGTACTACTCAAATATTCGGTGAACTAATTCTACTAAGTATTATTTATTAACACGGATGCACTAAAATTATACCTTAATCATATCTACAATTACTTGTTGCATATCACTAACTAAAATTAATAAAACAGATGCAATCAAACTATACCTTAATCCTAACTAAAATTAATACCACGGATGCATCACTTATCCAATAAAAATATAAATACCTAAAATTAGGGCACTTACATTCGACCGATGTTGTTTGCTTATTATTTCCTTCTCGATTGTTCGTGGACTCACAGTAGTGAAATTGAAATAAAATCAAACAAAATTGTAAATATTGATTTTGATCGACTAAAACTCGAAAATTAGGGCACTTACGATTCCTATATGTTTTTTCTTCATTTTATTTTGATCGGAGTCATTTGTTTGATCGGAAGTCGGTGGCGGCGGTGGAGCTAGTGGAGACGGTGGATCCGTGGCGATGGTGATGTTGACGGATTTTGATCTGTGTTTATGAGTGTGTGTTGTTGTGTGTGTTGTTTTGTGGTGAAAATGTATACAGACACGCATAAGGCGTGTTTATTTTTATTTTCTACTTTTGACCCTCAACTTTCATATGTTTGCTGAATCTACCTCAAACTTTTTTTTCTCACTTTTCTCTAGAACCGGACTCTATATATATATATATATATATATATATATATATATATATATATATACACTAGTCGAGTAATTCACTTAGCGGCAATGTTTCAAGTTTCACCAAATTTTGACGGCAAATAATTTTTCAACATATTGTTTTGTAGCGTAAGGGAATCATTTTCTTGTAATATAGTTTTAAATTGAAATGTTTTTCTAATGGCTTGGTTGCATTGATTTTCTGATAGCCTTGTATTTAATAGCCGAGTACTCGTGCCTAGCGGCGATGATATATTGTTTTTGATAAATTTTGGTTGTATCAATATTGGTGTTTGTGTTTTCTTAAGACAAACTATTATGGCCACGATTAAATAGTATAACGATATTTTTGGTTTGATTTGGCGATGGTGCAATGATAACTCAATGATGGTAGTACATGTCAATTTGTACTTGGTGCAATTTCGTTTCTCATTTCACTTCTTTATAAATGTACTTCACAGGTTAGTTATTGATGTTGCAAGAGTTAACTTGCGCAATAACAAAATTTAATAACATAAATAAGTGTGTTTTTTGTTATTTTATTTGTATTTCCGTATGTTACAGAGTATATTACAATAGTCGCGCATAACAACAATTACGAATAACTCAACTGAAAGGACAAATTTGCGTTCGGCTACAGCCTTTTTGTTACAAAGTAAGAGGCTTTAAATTTTATAGAAATCTATACAAATAATACCACTTATTTAATGTATTCTTAAAGTTTATAACACTTTTTTTACAAATCGTCCATATTTATACGTTGTCAGTGCCAATCGTTCAAATTTATTACACTTTTTGTACTAAATAATCAAGAAGTAAAAATTAATTATCTGATCATTTTGATATAAAGTAGTCCCCATACTTAAAAGCTTCATTCTTTATGTTGTTATATTTTATACTAAGACGTTAAATGTGTGGTCTTTTTTTTTAATTGTGTCAAGTCTCATCTTATGGAAAACTTACTTTTGTGAGGCTCAATGAAAATTTTCAAATTTAAAAATTTTAGACTTTACCTCTTTTTATTTTGTCTTTTTCAATGACAATAAGATTCCATATAAACCACTGGGTCATGCAATTAGTGTTGTTACATATTACCAAAAATACTCTTACAGTAAAGTAAAAGGATAGCTGCAACAAAGAAAAAAGTCAACCTAAAAAACATTTCAATATTTTTAAAAAATGCCGTGTACGTATCATTTCCCTATCAAGAATCAACCTAGTGTCCTCACTACTTTTTATAGTGTCCTTAAAATACAACTCCCAATACTTATTTCAAGCTTATGGAAATATGATACAAATTTATTAATAACTTTTTTGCTACTCGAAAACTAATTTTTCTGTCATGTCTCTTTCTATAATATTTTTACTCCCAAAACTCAATCTCATCTTTCTACAATATTTAACTGTATGTCCAAATTCAAACTCCATCTTTGTGAGTATCAAATTTCCAGACTCTCACTTGGTCAAAACAGAAACCGAAAAAGTAGAATCCAACAAACAAATCTGAGTTTTAAAAATCCCGTTGCAAAAGCAGATGTAACAAAAAAAACACAAATATGCAAAACACAATCTCAAAAGATCTTCACAACCAAAACCACAATAAAGCCAGCTCTCACAACTGAATTCACGATGATAGTTCACCATGGATAAAGGCCTAAAAAAACATTGCAAACTCAGGAACAAATCTCGAATCGAGACCACCAACACTGCAAAAATGCTAAAACCGATCAGATCCAAAACAAAACCAGTGGACTTACAAAAGAAAATCCCACTAAAACTGAGGCTACAAAGAAAACGTCATCAGTTGGCTTATAAAACAAAACCACCTCCTCTACTCCAATATCAAGACATAACATAAACCACAAATCGACGCTAAACAAATCTAGCAACCGTTCTCAAAAGATAAATGAACGAAAGGATAAAAGAATACAAACAAAAACATCAACCATTTTTTAAACCAACAAAACACCAACACCACGAACCCCACTTTTGTTTACCATATATCCAAGAAAACATTAAACCATATTTCGGCAACAGATTCGGTAGTAGGCTTCCGGTTTGATAGGTTTCGTCGTGGGCTTCGGTGGTAGTGATGGTTTTTGGTGCTGAAGAAGGCAGAGGTAGTGGTGGCGAGTGGCGACGTAGTTAATGGTGACACAGGTTTGAGGGTTTGTGTGTGTGCGCCTGGTGTTTAGATAGAGAGAGACACTTGTGCTAATGTGTGTTTTTAGAGAGAGAGAGTGTGGTTATAAGGTTTGAGAGTTTGTGTGTGAGTTTTTTTTTTTTTTTTATATCTCTCAGGTTCGGGGCTAGGCTTGGGTGGCTGAATCTTAAACCTAGATTTGGTGTAAGGCTCGGAGTTAGGATGTGTTTATTGCTCTTTTTTTATGGGAGGTGATACTCATACCATACTTTTTGATTAATGCACCACAAGTTGTGCATTACAGTATTGTACGGTACAAACTGTAATGTACAGATGGTGGTGCATTCATCAAAAAATGTGGTGTGAGTATCAATTCCATTTTTTTATAAGGAGTATAGATATATATAAGGAAAATTCTCAAATGCCCACCTTGCCCAACTTTATTACCCCATTTGTCCCACTTTTTTCACTTCTCAAAATGCCCATGTAAGAACTCTCCCAACCGAATAATTGGGCAACTCTATTAAATACATGACATGTGTCCCATTTTGTGGAGCAACCTCAGTACTTATATAGTACAAGTATCTATAGTTTTAGTTGGGCAACTTGACTTTTAAAGTTGGGAATCGACAATTTTGTTTTTAGTGAAAAAGTAATGCCTTTTTTATTATTAAAATGTACATAAATATCAGGTAACTGGGTCCCACAAGTTGTACTTTGGGCAACTTTTGATGTATTTAAGTGTTGAATGATTGAAGGTATAAAAAATTTAAAAAATGGGGAAAAATTTTTTAAAATTTAAAAAAAATTTTAGGGTTTAAAAAAAAAATTTTTTAAAAAAGGGGGGGGAAAATTTTTCCCCCCAAAAAAATTTTGGGGAAACAAAAAAAAAGGGTTGGCCTTTAAAAAAAAAAAAAGGGTTAAGGGAAAAAAAAAATTTTTTTTAAAAAAAGGGGGGGGGGGAAAAAATGGAAAAATTTTTTTTAAAGGAATTTAAAAAAGGGGAAAAACCCCCTTTTAAAAAATTGGGTTTTTGGGGGGGGAAAGGGGAAAAAAAACCCGGGGGGAAACCCAAAAAAAAAAAAAAGGGAAAAAAAAAAAAGGGGAAAAAAAAAATTTTAATTTTGGGTTGGGTTTTTTTTAAAAAAAGGGTTTTGGGGGGGGTTTAAATTTTAAAAAAATTTTTGGGGGGTTTTAAAGGTTGGGTTTTAAAAAAAAAGGAAAAAAAAAAATTTTAAAAAAAAAAAAGGTTTTTTCCCCCATTTTTTTTTTAAAAAAACCCCAAAAACCCAAAAATTTTTTGTAAAAAATATCCAAACCCTTTTTTTTTTAAAAAAAAAAATTTTTCCCGGGGGTTGGGTTTTTTTAAAAAAATTTTTCCCGGGAAAATTTTAAAGGGGGGGGGGAAAATTTTAAAAAAAAAACCCCTTTTAAAAAAAAAAAAAATTTTTTTTTTAAAAACCAAAAGGGTTTTTAAAAAATTTTTTTTTTAAAAAAAAAATTTTTTTTTAAAAAAAAATTTTTTTTTTGGGTTTTTTTGGTTTTTAAACAAAAAAAAAATTTTTTTAAACCTTTTTGGGGTTTTTTTTTTTAAAAAATTTTTTTTTTAAAAAAAAAACCCCAAAATTTTCATCCTTTATTAAAAATTTTTTTTAAAAATTTTCCCAAAAAGGAAAAATTTAAAACCCCCAAAGGTTTTCCCCCTTTTTAAAATTTTTAAAAGGGGCCCCAAAGGGGGCCCTTGGGGAAAAAAAAGGGGTTAACCCCCGGGGCCCTTTTTTTTTAAAAAAAAAAAAAAAATTTTGGGGGAAAAAAATTTTTCCCGGGTTTTTTTTTTTTCCCCCCCGGGGGCCCCCGGGGGTTTTTTAAAATTTTTTTAAAAAAAATTTTTCCCCCCGGGAATTTTTTTTTTTTCCCTTTTTTGAAATTTAAATTAATTTTAAAAAATTTTTTTTAAAATTTTTTTAAAAAAAGGAAAGAAAAATAAAAAAAAAACCCCCAAAGGGTTTTAAAAAAATTTTTTAAAAGGGGGAAACCCCCCCCCTTTTTTTTTCCCCTTTGGGGGGTTTTTGGGAAAATTGGGTTAAAAAATTAAACAAACCTTTTTAAAATTTAAAAAATCGTTTTCCCCAAAAAATTTCCTTTTTTAACCAAAGGTTTCCCAAAAAAAAATTTTTTTCCCCAAAATTAAAATTTTTTTTTTAAATTTTTTTTCCCCCCTTTTTTTTTTTTTTTAAAAAGAAAAAAAAAATTTTTTTTTTTTTTTTCAAAAAAAAAGTTTTTTATTGATTGAATTTTTCAGTAAGATACTTGTTAATTATTGTTAACTGCTTTTTATTATTTTTGTTTTCTTAGAATCTGAAGCCAATGTCATTGTAAGGAGCAAATTGAAATACTTTCCAATAATTAAAGAAAAGCTTAATCATAATAGAAAGAAATTGTTTAGGACAACTGTTTTGGAGGGTGGTTGGATATGTTCTTCTTTGACCATGAACCACATTTGTTAGATTATGTTTTACAAAAGCAGGTTTCGTGGATAAAACAAGCTATGACATGCCCCTTATATATACTATTGGTGGTCGTTGTCTACATTTTGGTCGACCGGAGTTTTCTCTTATAACAGGCTTTCGTTTTGGGACAGCAAGTTTTGATTTATATAGTTCAGGGGATTTAACATTTAAGTTGAGGGTATTTCCAAAAAAATTAGGGGTAAAACTTTCCAACTTAGATCTTGTTGGTGTTATTGAGGATGAAGAGTTGTTCGGTAAATTAACGATGAAGACGCAATCCGTGTATGTCTATTGTTATCGTTAGGTTATTTTATGGGTCGCTTATTGGTTGAAGAGTGGATGATTCACTCCTTCGCTTGGTCGAAGACCTAGAAGCATGGAATTCTTTCCATGGGGAGCACATTTGGAGGCACTTGTACGACCGGATACTAGACGTTGTATCAAACCACAAGTGGGAACACCTAAAGGGTGCGGAAAGAGACCGGAAGTATGTTCCACATACACGTTGGTGGTTGTTTGGGCATTCAAGGTTAATCCTATTTATATTATCTTTTCTTAGTAGTATTATTGAACCCAATGTATGACAAGAATGCATCTTTATTATTGTAGATATGGATTCTTGAGTCGTTTGAAAGAAGCATTCGTTGGTGGAATAAAGTCCCGGATGTCATACCAAGGCGATAAGCGTGGTCAAGGAAAGTAATGTTTACAAGATCGCATTATGGATTGCTATTTGGCAAGGTAAAACACATGCATTAGGCGAGCACCGATCGGATACTCCAATGCAATTTAATTTCCTTGTTGTTGATGATGTTATTTAGGACTCGAAGATAATTTATGATCCGAAACCAACATTAGGCGAGCACCGATGGAGTGGTATAGTCAATTCTGAATTTTACACCACTACATACCAAGGACTCTTCCAACAAAATTACCGCATGATTACGATGTGTATCTACAGTTGGTTGCCGCGACCGAAGGCGTGGTAGAGACGGAAAAAAAGTATTTACCGATTTTGTCTAGGTGCAGACCGATGTAGTCTTCAATGTAAATCGGCCTCAAGGATTGTGTCATTCAAGAGTTGAATTCTCGTGTTTTCAAACTGGAGGCTATTATTCAGGTAATTTCCTAGTCAAGGTTAAATAATTATTATATGTTTATATTAGAATTATTCTTAAGGATAATACCCTTTATTACCTTGTAGGTCCTTGCAAGTGAAAGAACTTGCGGATTTCGGGTACGCCAGTTCATCCAAGTATTATCTTTATTTCTTTGAAAGAACTTTCCGTTTTTTTTAAAATGCGCTTTTATTTCGCTTACAGGATAAATTGGACTTTACTGCATCCTTTTCCCACCTCAGCTATGAGTTTCGAGAGCAAGTAAATCGTGAATTCCACGAGTTGGTTGACTCTCTTATTTCTAACATCTGATTCGAGCCGTGATTGTGATGATGAGGATGATGTAGTTACGTAATGTGATATCCAAATGTACACTTTTGCCATCTTGTATTAAATGTATTTTAAATTCATCACCTGTTACTCGAGTATATCATTGGAAGAGGAATTAAGGTTGAGGAAGAAGAGGAAGAACGATGGAGGATGGAAGAACACAAGATGATGGAAAAGGATTTTCTAATGGCTATGATAGAGGAGAAGAATCACGAGGTTGCAAAAGGCAAAGTTGTTGAAGATTGAGAAGGAAAAGAAAAGAGGAGTATAGCTTTCTATAATTCGAGACCATTGGAAAAGAGCCAAAGCGGACATAACACGACATGAGGAGTAAAAAGATGGCGGTTGAGTCGTCATTATTCGGTCAAAAGATTTGTGGGATCCGAAAATAATCGAACACATGGGTGCGGGATCTTTTGAAAGGATACGCATCTGCATGATCTTTTGATCATCTTTACCATTTACCCCCTCAAATATTCGGGTTTTTGAGCATGCCTGCTTCCAACACTCTCCAATTCTTGAATGAAGCTAAGCCTTTCTTCGATGATTTGAAGCAATCTTCCCATAGCGCATTCAATTGTTGTGCCATACGAACATCTTCGCGGAGGCTTGGTAGCAATAGAAGACTAACATATCGTGCCGGTTGTTAGAATTTGCATCCGCTCTAAGCTTATCACACCTAGAAATCTAGACATTTCCTTATCCCAATACTTTATCACAAAAAAAATAAACAAAAAAATTGCGCTAACTAACAAGGTGGGCTTGGTGTCTTTAAATAAGGCAAGCGGAAATACATACATTCTTATTAAGCGTATTTGTATTATCATGGCGTAATTGATGTCCTCATAATATAGCATTTGTCACATGATGCAGGTTGCTCCCATATTATTGAATAACATCCAAATAAAATTTATACTGACCTTTCAAATGCTTTAAACCCACCCACATATTCTCCTATATTTGTTTTTTCACTTACATGGTCACAAGATTTACTATTTACGAACAAACATCCAAAAGAGGACAACTTCTAGCTGGTTTTGCCATGGTCTTTTGCATTGACTAACCTTTCACAATTATTTACCATGAGAAAATACAAATACTTGGTTAATACAAACACAACGTTTTATTCATGACAAAACACAAATACTTTTTAAAAACTACACAACCATGTGCAGTAGTGTTTAACTTTAAGCTTACAATTTCATTAGTTAAATAAAGAGAACATTGTACTAGTAATTATCCATGTTATTGAAATCATCCAAGTGATATGTATTTGATGATTCAGGGAGTGAGTTTAGGTTAATGCCAGAATTATCTACGTAACCCTCCCGACCGCTGGTACTTGCTTCACCATCCCAACGTACGGCATCCCAATCCAGGTAAATTCTCCCATTTTGAAAATACTCGTAGTCCGCTTGTGATTGTGGGTCATCTTTCCATGAAAATGAGTACACGACGACGTTTACCGTTCCTTGTTCGGTGCCATCTCTGCACAACTTCTTTACCATTGTCTTTCACGGTATTTGTTTTTCGACGGCAAAATATAACCTATCTTGTCGAATAGTAAAAACATTTTAGATGCCCATTTTGAATGAACTATCTAGGTTACTGTTTTCGCGCAATGGTTCCATGCAATCTGCACGGGGTATGCCCTACGGTACCACCTCCCACATTTTCTAACTTTTGGCTCCTCATTTTTGATGGGAAGCGATCTTTGTTTTAGGTCTTCCGCTGCCTCTTATCCATCAACGGCGGTATAACCTTTTGCAAGTTACCGGATCATGCCATTCGACTCTATTTCCAAAGGATACACCATTTCATGATATGTGCCTTTGAGTGCAGGTTTTGTAAACCATGTTTCCGCCCATTTATTCTGATTAGTCAATTTTTCTTCTCTACACGGCACACACATGACCACATTGTAGTCCCGAAGTTGCCATTTCTGCACGTTATTCGTAATCAAAACCATACGAATAAATAACAATTACCGTAATTGACAACACAGTATATTGCGGTACACAACTGCATTCATTCTTCTGAAATCAACAATATGACTATGACGATTGTCTATTACTTGGTACACAACACACATGGCAATGCCTCTTACTTCCCAATTCGCACTCTTCCACATTCTATGCTCAACCTTCCTAGATGCCCACTTTGTAAGTTCAAATTCGGTGCGTCGCAAAATAGCGTACATCATGTAACATTTATCGAACAAGTAAATGTGAGGCGCGAAGATATATACCGTAGTATTTTTTCGCGACGTTCGAAATACCAATCTTGTAGAAGGCGTCGTAGTACTCCAAGAGCATAGTTATTGGTACCTTCGGACGTGCCTTGTTAATGAATTTATTGACTCCACCGCTTTGACGTCAAATAATTGTATCTTTTCCACCGCGGTATGCTCTTGACCACTTTTCGAACCCGTTTTCAAGTTTTTGACGACTTGATTTTTGGAGCGAAGCTCGCAATTGCATTATCAAAATCTTGATCAGTATAGCTTTTGCACACCTTCCGAAGACAAAGCCTTATGCTTTTACGGGTGATATTACAATTCATCATCAAGTGGCGACAACAATAACCATGAAAGCAATTTGGAAACAACATGTCTCACGCTTTTGTTATTGAATGATGCACATGCGAAATAATCGCCGATTAGGCACTTCACCAATGCATTCTTTCAACCACCCAAAAACAATGTCCGAGCTTGACGGTCTCACCTGTGCGACCCGGTAGCAATTGGAATAATCGATTATTACAGTCCATACCAACAAAGAAGCATGTTGGTTCGAGATCTTCCCTTTCGGATCGCAACATCAATTATAATCAATGGCGCATGAAGGCTATAAAACTCGAATCTAGTATCGTTAAGTATATGTTAGTGATTAGTATACTTTAAAGCTTAATAAGATGTGTGTATAAGAATAATAATAGTAAAAATACTAATACTAACAATTAATATAAATGTGTCCAAACTTACATAAAACCAAATGCTACAAAACCATCTTAAATCTTCCGACTTAAATGCGTATCGATGTGTGTTCAGTCCCTCGTTTTTTAGCTTTAGGTTATGACAATATAAAGCTAATTGCTCAAACGATTGTTCATGTTTACCGTTCAACACCTCAAAGCCAAATTCCTACCCCCAAGCTCGTTTGTAAGAAAAGTTTACTTTCCATTCAAGACTCGAGATCTCGTTGTATGTCCTTTCCGATTATATACCCTCCGGTATCTTTCAATTTATCGATTAGCAACCGACTAAGTAATTTCATTGTCGCATTACGATGATTAGGATGTAATTCAGTTCTTGAACATGTGTGGACATTGTTGATGCTAGAAACAAAGAATGTGCTATCCATTTTTTACGGTGTATATGTTCCATGAGCGACCTTCATTTATACATTTCACATTTGTACCTCGTGGGTTCAGATTAATAACTTTGTATTCAAAGCGCTCAAGTAATGATTTCTTTCCAATAGTAAACATGCATTACGCTTTATTATAAAATTCTTTATGTTTAAAAAAAGGTATCGGTTTTTGGGAATCGATGTTTTTAATTACCTTGTAGTGCGAGTTGGTGGCATGGGCATATTTTTAAATGAGTCTCTTTGCGACGGAGGAAGTGAATAATCGGTTGGTGGAAAAAGGTATCCTCGACCTTTGGTGTGTCATGGTAACTATCATTGTGAGCGGGGGAAAATTCGGGTCTAATGATAAATGATTAGAAGCGAAGATGATTTTACCTCACGAAGGTGGCGGTTCTTTTGTTGAAATTAGCGAGCTTGAGTTTGCTCATTCTTACAACATAGTTCACGAATGAAGTATTGGGCGTCTTCATCATCAACCACGTCCAATTCCATGGAACCATCTTTGTAAGATAACTGACTCTATCATTTGGTGTCTCTTTGACAGTGAACCTTTTTCTTCACATCATGACTAGTTTATTGAAAGTGATATTTTTAGGTAGTTTCACTCCATGTTTAGAAGAAGGATGCACTAAATAAACCTTAAAAGTAGAATTGTCATCGTAATCCATGGTTGTGTTTTGAACAAACTTAGGTGGAAAAAATTGTTGGACATTACAGTAAAGTCTTTTTAGTAAGCCAAGTGCAAACTACCAGCCCTTTGTACTTGTGCATTTACTTAGGTTGCCCAACAATGTAAACTTTCTAAGGTTGCCCAAAATTATTGTATCAACATTGATACACTTTCATGAGTGTATTAAGTATAAACCACCCATTTGTGATTGTTTATTATAAATGTTGTACTTGTGCCAATGCCTAAGATTTACTAAGATACATTTATTTGTGTTATGTGACAAATTTATTAACTTTCCTAAACTTGCCAATCGCCTGTGGTGAAACTAGTAACTTATCCCAACTACATACACATTGTAATAAGTAATACCAATTTCATAGTTGTAGTAATGTCTAGCGGTAAAAATTCATTATGCTATAACTAGTTTTAGTAATATATTTAGGATTCTTACTTTTGTTTTTCATAATTAACAGGGATTGTGTGTAAGCGTTTGTCTTTTGAAGTGGAACGACCATGTGATGACGTGATTCATGAAATATATAGCAAACAACGTAACAAAAGATCTAAGAAGGATGTACCTGAAAAAGGTGTGTTGGCGGTCAAGGTAATAGGTGACAATAATAAAGATGAGCACAAAAGTATAAATGGAAATGTTGATGGTGAGAAGTCGCTTACTAAGAAGCATGAAGATGAAGCAATAATGGAACAACAAGCCGAACAAGATAGGGTTTGAAGAGAAATGGAAGAGAATGCGGCAAGACCGGAACAGGAGGATCACGTTACAGTAACATAGAATAAGGTCACCTTGGACAATCAAAATGAAGGATAAATTTAGTAGAATTTAGTTAAAGTTAGATTAACAACCTGCACACTTATGCATGTTTGTTTCCTAAACTTAATCTTAGTTTAAGAAAACATGTAATATTCAGTTATATAAAGTTAATATATTTCACTTTCCAGACTTGCATGTTTGTTTCCAGGCTTATATACGGGAATCTGCTGAAGAGAAGAAATTGAAGTGAAATTGTTCATTCATTCATTCAAGAAATGCAGTTCTGACTTACGACTTACAAAATGCAATCAACTTCAAATGCCACTACAAGAAAAGAGCTATACAAGATATACTAATCCTAATCTAGTACATCATTCCAACATCTAAGAGGCTATTGGATATTCATGATCGCTCACATCTTTCACACTAGATCTTTGGATATGCATTTGTGAAGTCTTGCATAACCACCCATTACTTCTTTCTCGATGGGTGGATATGCATGACTACTAGACGAGGAAGCTTATGATCAAAATGGGAAGGATGGATTGATGCAAATAATGATGATGAAGAAAAATAAAGTGTCCTTTATGCTTCATCTGCTAATTTCACCAAAAGCAATCCGATCTCCTTCACCAAGCTCTTCCTCTATCTGAAGTGTGAAGATGCACCAAAACATGGCGCAGTAGAGCAAGTACCACCTCCCTTTCGGCACGATGCCTTTGTTGAGGTTGAGGTCTTTGGAGGTTGGGAGTAAGAAGGTATCTCGGCGGTGAGTTCCTCTGTGTTATCGGAAGAATCACTTGGATCCACTACACCATCATCTTGAAGAAGAGAAATGGGGATGTCAAAGGCGAGGTCATGTGGAGGTGTCGAGGCGGAGAAAATCCTTTGGATGATGAGGATGATGGAGAAGAGGTTGGATTTAGAACCTCGGTGAAGTATTCATGGTCAATTTTGTTTATTTTGTTTGTGATGAAACTAGGGTTCATAATGGTAATTGGGGGTAAAATGGTGTGAGAGAAGTATGCATTGGGAAGATTTTATAGACGGGTTAAAGGTTTACTGTAAGTTAATGCGAGTTGTTGGCACAGTAATTCTAGAATCTTACCGAAGATATCCAAGTCTTGGGTTCGTTTCTACTGAAGCGCATAACTTCAGAAGATTGGATATATGTTTCTGCTGAAGTGTTAAAATTGCGTGAGGTCAGAGAAGCTGTACACGTAAGCAATGGTCAACGAAAACTACTAATACTTTTGACTATTTCTATACACCTTCTACCCAACACTCTCTCTCACTTCCACTTCAAAATATCCCACTTCCCTCTTGTAATACAAACAAAACCCTCAAAGATACAAGAATCATAACCCTAAAATATCAATTCATCAAATGGCTCTTCAATTCAAGAAGGATCACAACAAAGTTGCGTTCTTGGGAAATGCAAAAGGTGATCATTGTATGTGCCTATGGTGGAGTTCTTGAAAAGAACAAAGATTCACTATGCCTAACGCATTCTCCCAACCACATTTATGAAACATTGGTCAAACAATTTTGGGCTTCGCTTCCACGGGTGAAAGGAGATTCGGCCATGATTGACGGAGCAGTATGTAGTGAGAGGAGGAGCGATAAGGACGAAGCTTCGCTTGGATGATCTTGATGGGGTATTTCACTCCAGTACTGAGGATATACTCACAGGTCTGAGAGCTATTGGTTATCAAGGTACTAGGACTGACATATGGTTGAAGAAGCACTTTTGCCCTAAGTGGAGGTTCTTGGTTCACACGTTGCTTCAGTGCTTTAGCAACAAATCTGGAGCATGGGATCAATTCTCTTCACAATTGGCATACGGTATAGTGTGCCTTTCACAAGGGTTAACTTATAATTTTTCAAAGTTTATTTTTGATAATTTGGTTGAAAATATCAATAGGAAACAACATAAGTTTTTAATGTACCCTAGATTCTTACAAATAATTATAGACACCTCTACCCAAACCCAGGGCTTTTATGAAGTAGGAGCTCTTACAGCCAAACTATTTGCCTCTATGAGAACTAACTTTGAGGGGGCACATTATCCATTGACAGAGGCTATGTTGCCTCAAGACAATATGGCTGCTGTTGAGGAGAATGTTGCTAACATTGATGAGGGCCCCTCCTTTTCTGCTGAAGCTTCTCATGTTGCACAAGACCAGCCTCCACTAAAACCGACTCTGGCACATTGTCCTAGTCCACCACAAGCACAAGATCCTCTTAGTCCTCCAAGGATACCTATTGATGAGATACCTATTGATGAGGTACCTCTCATTACCAAAGAGCAATCTGCTGGTGGAGAGGACCCTATTACTCTCTCATCTGTCTATGCTCTTGTAAACAGGTATGCAGCTGAGGTATCTAGTCTGAAAAAGGAGCTTGCAGAGACCAAGTATTCTCTTGGTAGTAAGATTGATGAACTCCAATATAAAGTTAAGGAATTAGAGGACAAACTAGAAAAGACCAACAAAAGGAAGCTTGTGGTTTCTTCTGAAGAGGAAGAGGAAGAACATCGTTATGAGTCTCTTGATATGTTAGCTGATGTATCTATCAATGATCCTTCATCAACAGTTGCAGAATCTCCAAAGAAGAAGGAGCCTGTTCTTTATCAAAGGAGAAAGAGATCGAACTTGAATAAAGCATCTACTGAGGTCTCCAAAGATCCAGAGCTTGTCAAAGCTGCAGCTGCTGATACCCCAATGGAGGATGTTGCAACTAAACTTGGTCAATCTTCAGTCATACAAAGACGATCAGTGTCCTCTACTGCTGAAGTACACTCACAACATGTTTCTTCTGAAGAAGACTTGGGTGCTTCTAATGAAATTCCTGTTATCAATATTTCTGATGATTATTGTGCTAAGGAGCCTTCATCTCACACTTCGTACTTCAAAAGGATTGCTGGGAATGAAGTTGCACCAAAGACCAAAAGACCAAAGTTTTTTGAGATAGTGGATAATGTTGATGATATTCCACCAAAGAAGATCTCCCAGCTGGTTACATCTGAAGAAATTCCTCAAGCCACTCCTCATCTGACAAGGTGCCTTCTGCTGAACCATCTTTGGTTTCTGCTGAAGCTCCTACAGAATTTGCTAGCTCATCTGACAAGGCTCGATCTGCTGAACCAGTCGCCAATTTTTCTGAAGCACCTATTATACCAGCTCCCACTCCTACTGTCGCATATGTTGGCTCAGAAGATGATGAACCATCTTTAGGTATCTATAAGACTGGTAAGAGAAAGAAGAGGATGGCCAAAGTAACTCCCTTGGATCTTGAGGCTGATGAGTCAACCTTTATCAAAGAAGGGTCTTCATCTGATTTTCCTGATGGAGATCCAAATGTGCTGGTCAATTAGACATTGATAAACAAAGAACTGAATGTCATGCATCGAATGGATAAATCTTCAATGGAGTTCACCTTTTTGAAGGAAATACTTCATTTGGTAGACAGGGCAGACTTGCTTTATCTGTACACTCTTGTCACCTCCCATTACTGCAACAATGCACCACAAGGTTCTGGGATGTTCTTATTAGGAGATCTTCATGTCCTGTTTAGCTCTCAATCTCCTAATGATAAAGGACATGTCATCTGGCAGAACTCACATTTATGGCAGGTAGAGTCCTGGAGATTCTATCCTCTGCCTCGTGTGCATCTAGTTGAGACGAAGGGTGGAATCAGAGTCTGCATGTTCGCTGAGAGAATTTATCCATTGTCCAAAAGACTTATGGAGAAGATGCTGACTAACAAGCTGGAAATTCCTCCAAATCCAGGTGGGAATGAAATACCACAAGTGAACAATGGTTAGGCCGATTAAGACTCGGCTCCTTCAGAACAAGCCTGCATCATCGTGTTCTTAGTTTTATAGCTTGTATTTACATTCCGCTAAAGAATACGAGTTGTAGAGATTTTCTATTACTTTGGTTGTATTTACATCATCGTGTTCTTAGTTATTATAGCTTGTAGTATAGCTTGTATTTACATTAGACGTTCAACGGATGAGTCGATATGTTATGGTTACGCATTAGACGTTCAACGGATGAGTCGATATGTTGTGATTACACGTTAGATGTTCAACGGATGAGTCGATATGGTATGGTTACACATTAGACGTTCAACATATATATTTGGAAATTATTCATTAATTTATAAAACTGCATCAACCTATGCAGTGATGTTTACTTTCCATTCATACAAATTACAATCATCTAATAAGGACTACTATCAAATGGGTAAAAGGTGTTAGTTGTTGTGTAGTAAATGAAGTCATTGACTATTTGTCTTGTTGTTTAGCACTTACTATAAGTGGGTATATGGTTGTGGCCATTCCTAAACAATGATGTTTGTGGGAAAACCACATCAAGTGCAATTTTTTTGGGCAACCCACGGGTAGTATGTTTCTAACCACCCCTATGTTTGGGCAACTCAAGGGGCTGTTATGTAACATGTTGATCTATTAGTATATAATCCCCAAATCACTGCGCTATCAAATTATTCATCTTTAAACACTTGAAATTGGCGCATATCACAAACCCTAACAACTCCCAAACTGATAATTAAACGTGGTTTACATCCAAAGGACACAAATCTTGCCGCAGAATATCCCACCACACACAGCGTCGTTGCATACCTAACCAAGAACAATCATCTTGAAGGGTTCCATGAGATGATTGCTTTTCTCAAACACACACCAATTCACTATGCAATAAGTGTACAACCTATCATTGTTCAAGAATACATTAATCAATTTTGGTTGAAGGCAAAATTCAAAAGCGAGTTGGACCCGAGGTTATTAGGAGTCTTGTTGATAAGAGCGAGATAATAGTCAACGAGGATGTGATTAGGGATGTTTTGAAGTGGATGATCTTGATGGGGTTGTCAATTTGTCGATGATGATATTTTTCGGGGGTTGCAAAGATTGGGTTATGAGAAAATGTGGAAAGAATTAAGTATCATAAGGTATGTTCTCACCCCAATGGAAGTTTTAATACATACTTTGCTTACGTGTCTAAGCAACAAGACCATTTGGGTTTGATGAGTTTCCATCAAAATAGCAACCTATTTGTCATATGTTTATCACGGGGAGGGTGTTTAAGCGGTCTAGGTTGATCTTTGAGGGTTAATAAAGAACATTAAAGAAAAGGGTAAATACTACTTATATCCTAGGTTTGTGCAATTAATAGTCGAGAAACAGATCACGGCACCCATTCATCATAAAAGGGAGTATGAGGTACATCATATGTCTCCTAGGGTGTTTACACACTTGAGAAAAAAAATGACAAGTTCTCAGGAAAGATTACACCTTTATTCCTAATATGCTTAACTTTTGCGGACATTCACGAAAATGAGGAGGTGCTTGAATCCCAACCCAACCAAAGCAATGATGCTCAACCCACTCGACAACGTCCGAACATCTTGCTACACCAACAGGATCCAATGCTAAACCATTACCTTTACCTGAATCACAAAACACCCAAACCAATGATGCTGCTCCCACTGCTACCACTGAACCTCAACCCAATGCCAGCGTATCAGATCCCACGGGTGAGAATATTATAGAAGTAGTTAATGAATTGAAGGCTAAATGTACACAAATGGAAAATACAATAAGAAGGTTAAAGGAAAGGGTTTATGTGTTGGAGAGAGTAAGAAGACCAAGGTTTGGTGCATCTAATAGAGTAATGAAGATGCCTAAGAAAGCGGTCCTCGAAGGGAGGAGCAACGGCATTTGTTCGGGGAGGAGGTAAACATGGATGTTGACCTTAATGAAAGCAACGATGCGACCTTAATGACAACCAAGGTCCCACAAACACCCAAGGAAGTTGAAAAGAGGTTGCGGTACATTGATGAAGTTATGTAACGACTTACCGAGTCGGATGGATCGGTCTTGCAAATTTTCCTATTATACTTAGACCCATGGTCCTAAACCCTTGGCTAAACCTTTGGCTAAAGGTTTGAAGGTTGAAAAGCGAAATTGATAGAGGAAGGAAAAGAACAAATGGTAGAACCTTTTAATGTTGCGGTTGAAGGCGAAGAGGAAGAAGTTGTGCATCTTGTATCTAGTGATGATACAAATGACAACCTCTTTGTAACCTCGAGGTTATTTCATCAAATATTCGTCGAGATACACATATTGGTACTACAACCACTGATAGGACGATTATCACAACTACTGTAAGACAACCATCGCAGGAGAAGGAGGTTGCGAGTCTGTTCTTGAACTTATGTAGAACCTTAGCAAATCCTGATTCTGTTATTGCACATGTTCCCATTGTACTTGAACCTACTGGAAATAAACAATTGGCTAATACTTTCAAGAATGGGGAGGCAGTGAATAAAGTAGTAGATCAACGAGACATAGGAAAGGGTGAAGCTATTTCTGAACCTGAAGTAGATGAACTTCAATTTGATAGTACGGAGGATCAGATTTCACATGATCGTGAATTATCAATACAATTGGATGAAAATTTTAAGGCTGAATATCTAGCATTAGAAAAAAAAAAGAACAAGATGAAGCGACTATGAGAGTGATTGAACAATTGAACAAGGAACAAGCATTTGTCCAGGGTTCTGAAATGATAAAGTTGGAATGGAGTAATGAAGAATGTGCACTATTAGATGTTCCATCAAGGTCAAAGGTACTTGCTGCGAGGGCGAGACAAATGCAGAAGGAGAGAAGTGTCGTACCATACAATAGTAAGAATAACAAACCTCCAACTAGGGCTCAAAGGAGAAATTTCATATTTGAAAAAATGGACGGACGAAGAGATTGAAAAGGTGTATGAACGTTGGTTAATAATGAAAGATGATTTCATTCTTATGAATTCTGATAAAGAAGCTGCTTGGATCAACAACGAACAAAAGCGAATGGCGTAAATTCGGAAAATGTGTTCTAAGAAATGAAATGGATGAAGGGATGGAGAGGGAAGAAAGAATGGATTTGTATCTTAAGGTGAGTGATATACAAGAGCCGATTAATTGTACACCACTAACCGCAGTCAACCGATTAATGATTTGAAAATAATCAACGACAATGGTAGAAAGTGATTGAAATAACAAGAGCGGATGGATGCAGTAGATCGTAGATTTTGGAAGCTTGTTTTTCTTTCTATCAAAAGAGGATTTGGAACAGTTATGGAAAGTCATTGATTTTAGATATGGAAAGCATGGGCCAACTGGAGGATTAGCAAGGTTGGTGTGGAGATCAGTGAAAAACATGTGTCAACCTAATCCATCGGACAAATTCTGGAAACAATTTGAAGTAGTTGAATGGATGCTTTATGAGCATTCCAGAGTACATGCTGTACAATCTACTAAGGATAAGTTTTTCATGTTTATTGATAAAGCCTATCCATTGTCCAAAATTGCCAGGAAAATGTTGGAAGCGAAGCTTGATCCACAAGGAACCATATCAACAAATCCAATGGTAGATCAATTGCTATTGAAGATTCAAAAGATTGCTGGTGTACAAGGTCCTTTGGCAATAAAACTCTCAAGGAAGGTTAAGTAGAATGGGTGGTGTATCGTGAAAGAATGTCTGAGACGGCTGGTGGGTCAAACCATGGATTGAATTATTGTTGGAACCACGGCAAGTATGAAGAAACCACGTTTATAATAACTGTTGAAACCCCGGGTAGTTCAGAAGAAACGACGGCTAGTATGAAGAAACCACGGCTAGTTCAGAAAGAACCCACGGCTAGTTGAAAACATACCACGGCAAGTATGATCAAAACCACGGCTATAAGGACTGTTGAAACCACGTCTAGTTGAGATGATACGACGGCTAGTTTAGAATAAACCACGGCTAGTAGAAGATTGGAAGCTGGTTTAAATGTAATATCATAATTTATATGTAATCAGTTTTTAGTAGTGATCCTTAGAACTTAAACAAGTAATTATCCATATCAACTAATAATATTTACAAACATTGACAAAACATTTTGGATATTTACAGATTTATCATTCCAATAGTTACTACAATTGATTATACATACACAAAGAATGACCATTCCGTATGAGCTAACATCTTTATGTACCAATTATATACATACTTACTCAATGAGTGTTGACGATACAACAACTTGTAATAAATATAGTCAATGACCAGCATACTGAATCTTGTATTTCCATAGGTACTCAAACATTCTTTCACGATAGGCAAGAGTTGTTTGCGGGATCGTCGGACTCTAATGGCATGTTATGAGTCGGCCTATAGGTTAATGCAAGACCATATCCCGATCACCGTATTGACTGTTTGTATGGGGACGTCAACACATTTTGAAAGCTAATCCGATAGGCGTTGGTATCTATGCCTTTTCTTTGCAAAGACTCCGTTTCATCTAGTAATTTTGGCGGCCAATATTGAAATTTTGCGGCATGGTATCCTTCCACCGGATCGTTTGTTTGTAAAGGCCGAAGCGAATCATACAATGTCAAAACACCGTCTTGATATGCGACTCTCCTACCGCCCGGTGCTTGTCGGGTTCGTTTATTGGAAATAGTACCTACATCATTTATGACATCGATAACGCAACCGAACATTTTCGGACACCTACGGCAATATCGAAAGAAATAAATACCTTTTCAACATTAGCCCAAGGCACGGGTACTTTACACCATTTGCCCAATAGGTTCGTGCCAGTCATTAACTACTTGAGTGTGAAAAGGGACCCACCATAGCCCGATCGGCATCGATGGTCGAATGCCACAACAAATCTACCCATATGTCAAGGTCTTTGTTTACACAATTGGGCAGATTATTAAAAACATGTGGGAATAACAAACAAACATTTATGGTAGAATACTAACAACTGATTTTATACGCACCTCGTCCCTCAGCCATCCATCCTTGTTTGCACCCGTAGCCAATAAACAGTCCCAAAACCGGAGATCAGCAATAGTGTCTTCATTGCCCCATGGGAAAATAAACCTAGTACCATTATTCGCTTTCAAAAATTTTTGAACGGAACATGGCACAGTTACCTTTTTGGTTTTTTTCTTCCCAGTCCCAGTTTTCGATAGATTCTAAATTATTAAAAATTAACTCTTTTAGTTAATGTTTGTATTACAAAGTACGAGACATATAAGTTGACACGGTCAAATACCTCCACAAACGGTTCCAATGTATCATCAAAATGGAGCGTTAGGAGGGATGGGGTTTCACAATTAATCCGTCTTGACGCCTTCTCTTTGGAGTAGTGGTACGGTGGAGTAGTATAGGGTGAGTGCAATATCTCCATGGCTTCCTCTTACGTTTAAGGGGTTGAAAAGTAATCTGATATTTGCAGCCTTTAAAAATAAAACGATTCATCTTTTAACAAACAGCTCGACTATCCAAACAATTAAATATCTTCAATGCTCAACTGTTATTCTACGGCATAAATTTTTTTACTCATGACTAACCATGTGGTGTCTATTTTAAGGACAAGAACAACAAAGCATGACTGTTTGTTCAGGGCCCTTTATTATTTTCAAAAGTAAATCCTCTGCAAAGTTGACTATGTATGTTTAACTATTTACATGTGACTTAGCAAGTGGTCTCTATTTAATATCGAAACATGATCTTATTGTTCACCATATTTCCATCAAATATTTGCTCCTATCCATTTTCAGTTTCATAACAATATTTCGATAACATTAATTGATTTATGTCGAGTTCTAAAGGAGTTAGGTTTGAGGAAAACCACGATGAAAGGGAGTGGTCGATAAAGGTAGCAAGAGAGGTAATGTTTCACGAAATATATGAATTATATGGACGGATCTTGAACCAACTTACCGATTACCGGTGAAGTGCTAGAAGACATAAGAAGAGAGATATACGGTATTGAAAAAAACAAGTTATAGAACCAAATAGCGTTGGTAACTCTAAGCAATCACAAAGGTTGGGAGCCAATGCGCAAGATGTTGGTCCTAGTAGCCGTGAAACTAATGTTCGGAAGCAAATGAATTGTCGTAAGACACTCAAACAGTGAAGTCAACCATAAGTGAAAAAGAAAATAGTTTACATGTTTCCTATGTTGTAAAAGTGATGTATTAATGAAAAAGATAAATTAATATTTTAATAAGTATATCAACTGTAGCACATTGTCAAGATAAGATAAGATTCTTTGCACACAGTAAAAAGCGATATTTTATTCTAAGTGAAGTACTGACACAATGTAAAAGATAAGATTCTTATTCTTTTACATATCCTACTACATAATATTTTCCTAGTTTACGGTCTCTTATTATCACAGATCTCACTTTCTTGTCTCTTAATATCGCTCAAGAACAATGGCAGCACCAAATGGAAACTTTCAAAATGATGAAGAAGAGTACGAGTTTGTCTTAAACAACGATTTGCTTTTGTGTGAGTGTTAGATGCTTTTGGGGAAGAACCAATGTCAGAATATGGTTCATATAGGCAAGTGAGTGTGTGGATGAGGACAAATATCCTTACTTGGCTGCGTCGCCAAGACTTCTACTGGGATGAGATTTATGGAGTTGATGAGGAAGAGGAGGAAGAATATGAAGATGAGGAAGATCTAGAGAATGAGGAGGAGGCTGAAACTGAGCTGGTGCAGCAAGGTCAGATAGTGCAGCAAAATGAGGTAGAGGAACAGTTTCAAAGTGAGGTGATGCAGCAAAGGGAGGTGGTACAACAAACGCAGGAAGATGATAACAACCCAGTGGAGCAACATGTGCATAATCCTACATTATTTGAAGATATTTATAATTTGGAAAATAGGATTACTAGTCTTGAAATACTATTTCAACGACTCAAAGCAATTAAGAAAAGCAAGGGAGAGAGCTCTGGAACTAAAATGTAGATTATGATGATGGTCATTTATGTATTTAGTATCATATTTGTTTTTTAGGTGTCGAAAACTATTTTAATGTATGTTTATGTGCTATCTATGCAAATGTATTAATGTATATAGTAATGAAATGAAAAGCAGGGACTTGTTTGTTGATAAGATAATTAAATGTACCTTGACAACATCCTACCCATCCTCATCATCAATGCATATAACTTCAACGGGTTGTGTATCCGCTCTTCCATAACCGTTTCCTCAAAATCCATATCCAATGTATCTAATTGTGGAGCAACTTGCGGGGATCATAAACGTTGAATACGGTAAGACCCTGCTGCGACCAGGTCTAACAATGTAGCGTAAAATGCACAAACCATTCCCACCAAAGGGTGGCCGCCAAACAATAATTTCTTTACCCTTGCATTTGTCATTATCTTTTACCGCACCATTCACGACAATCGATTCCTAGATAAAGGGTACGTGGGTTTGATTTTGAAATAGAATAAAATAAAGAAGGAAAAAAAAATAATATATATATATATATCGTCGTCAGCGGAGTTGGATCAAACCCATCATAAGCAATGTCGAGAACTCATCATTCAAATTTGGTAAAGCGACAAAATCAAATTTGTTATCCACCGCATTATATTGTTGGAATGATGAGCATCGTCAAGACCTCCGATAAAGCGACTTTCATAAGTTGGGACATAGGCCCGGTAAACTCATCGAATCGGCATACAACGACACGCTTGTCATCGGATCCTCGTTGCTCTGACGGGGTGTGTTCATCGGTAGTAGCCAACGGTTTGTTGCCATCAACGGTATCCACAGTAAAAAGTTAACTTACTTAGGCAATCAAAGACACCATTTTGGTGGAATGAAGTAACAAAAATTAAAAATAACAGGTTTTTACCTTAATCTCACCAACATCATCTTGTGACTTTATTCCTAAAGCATCCTCAATTACCACAATTCTCTTTTGTACGCTGTGTAACTCACATAAGAGCTGTGATACACCAACTACTCCTACACGTGCTTCTATAGTACCAACCCAGGACTTAAGGGATTTAAGCTCGGCACGAAAGTCATCTTTATCTAAGGTATGTGACGATTCCGCTTTGTCACATTTGATCCCATCTGCAACCTCAACATTACCGGCTACAACATCTTCAACCTTCTCAGGCTCATTCTTATTCAACATTTCACCAAGCCCAACAACAATCTCTTCTTCAGACTTTGTCATTGACACTAGGCGTTTGACCTTCGTAACTACTTCATCGGCGTAATGAAGGGACATTTAAATCGGCTTCAATTCCACCGCATACATCCGGACCGACCATACCGCCTCTTCTTCCACCATCGGTTGGTCGACCAACTCTTCTCTTCTTTCAACAAGTTGGGAATCTAGTTGACGGATGTACTCCATCTGCGAATGTACCACGGACAACTCGGCTCCGCATTTGTCGGTACAATCTTCGTAGTGGTCCAAAGCTGAATAACAAAGGAGATAAGTGAAATGCTATATGGAATAAAACATACAACGATTAACTAATTTTGGGTTTTACTTACGGATCAAATAAAATTGTATAATGTTTTTTCAAAGTTTTTACTGGACCAAGCTAAACAACGTGGAATCTTCTCGGGTCTTTGGTCCGAATGGGGCTGTTTGGAAATGTCTCCATAATCCAAATCAAAAATCAAATACATTCAATTAAGAGTTAGTGATTGTGATTATAGTGGTTGTGATTATGGTTGCGATGGTTAGGATACCGGTGGTCGTATATGTAGTAACGAGGATACAATTACATAACGTGTTGTTGCGGAGAATGGGTTCTTCTCGAACTAGCGGTGGATGAAGACACATTGTCGATGGTTTCAACCAACTGTTTACAAATGATTTCTATGTATTTATCTCTTGCCAAACCATCAACCATAACATCCCAAACACTTACATCGACTACGTAACAATGCCTAGGGAACCAAGCCAATGGCTAATGAACAATGCCAACACATTATTAAGATTAACCATCGAATATATACAAGCACAAATAATGTATGTTACAAGTAAAATCTAACCTTCAACACCCATGTAAATCCATACAGATTTGTATGTTTGTTCTTTTTGGATCTTTTGGAGCGGGCTTCTTTGATTACGCCTCAAGATGCCTAGGAACAACATTCACCGTTCTTTTATACGAGATGAGCCCACATGTATTCGCCCATGGATACTTATTCCATACACAAAATCCTCAACATTCCTTAGCAAATGGTGGGAACATTAAACCTTCCTTCCCGACCGATAAAGACAAATGTTGCAATCACCAACAAAGCAACCCTCACAAAGATCTTCATCGGATAACAATTCCACCTTTCCGCCGACTTTACCAGCCAAAAGGTCATCACCCTTAACTTTTTGTTCTTAGTTTTATTTTTATCGAAACAACCGATCAAAAAAGGACTATATGTTAAACCTTTAACAACATGGCGTGGTCACTTTCACTATTATCTCATCGGTCCTAAACGAAACCCGGTTAGAAGACTAAATTGTTCACGGCCAAAATCAAAAACATTATCACCTAGTACAAAAGTTAAAGGTGGACAACAATCGATAACTTTTGACACCTCAACGCATTTTGATATAAATAATGGTATAAGTGGTTGTCGGGAATACTTAGGAAAATCTAACCAAGGGCCAAAGCAGTTTCTCTAAACAATTTGGTTCTATTAACATTCAGATGCACCTTTAATAGTAGCAATATGTTCTAATCTAGATCGACCGTTAGCTTTGCATCAAACATGTTCGTGGTTGGATTCTTGAGATGTTGAAGAACTGCGATTGGTTGTAGGAATATGCGTTGGATTGCTTTGAATGTCGAATATCGTCGTTTGGAAGAAGAACTATTCGGGGAGTAGGATTAGGCGTTGGATTATTGAGTTTGAGAGGAAGGATATCTGTTTGAAGTTGTGGATGATTTTTCGGCTTTGAGAGGAAGGTGTGTGGGGTAAAGGTGTGTGTTTGGGATGATTTGGGTATTTTGTTTTTGTATTTAGGTGTATTTTTAGAAATGTAATTTGGTTTATTAAAGGTGTATTTGTATGGTATGGAGTGGTATTTATAGAGAGTTGCCCGAAAGTACATATGTGTGGGGCCAAGTTGCCCAACTTATTTGCATTTAAAAATTGGTTTTTATAGATAGTTGCCCAAAAGTACATATTTGTGGGGCCAAGTTGCCCAACTTATTTGTATTTATAAAGTTAAAAATATAAATTTTGATTTTTCACTAAAAGACAAAAATTGACAGTTGCCCAATACAATAGGTCAAAGTTGCCCAACAGACAAAGTGTTAGTTTTGTACTATGTAAGTACAACGTGGGCCCAAATATTTGATAGAGTTGCCCATGGGAGAGTTGCCCATGGGGCAATTTGAGAAGTGAAAAAAAAGTGGGACAAATGGGGTAATAAAGTTGGGCAACTGGGGCATTTAGAGAATTTTCCCTATATATAATTATATATAACTCGTTGTCAGGGGAGCCAGGAATACAAGGATAGATGATTGTAGCTAAACACAAACTTCTATTCTGAACCAGCATATTTCCAGATAACTACTGAGTTTTGTAAATCAAAAGTAGCTAACTCAAAGCATTATTAACTTTTTATTCCATAGTTTGTATTATGATCTTTACGTTTAATAACTTATGAGCACAATAGCATTTGTCAGTTTCAAGATTCATATATATATATATATACAAGATTCACTGGGCGAGGTTGGGAATTATAGTACTAATCTAACTGTTGTGTTTCCTTGTCGTATTATGACAATTATTTACCTTCTAAGTTCTTCAATAATCATATCTCTCATACATTTGACTCATAATTAAAAGGCGTCAATGAAATGGACGAGCTAACGAGTAAAATGGGTACTTTAAGAGCGGGTCAAAACAGTACTCTTCAAACGGGTCAACATGGGTAATTTTGGTAACAGTCTAAATGGTTACTTTTGGTACAAGTTAATATGGGCGGGCGTATTACGTTTCGGATATATCTTGGTTTTCCTTAAGAAGAACACAACGATTCATAATCACCACAAAATTATCAAGCCAAACACATACTTATCACCATTAAAAACCTAAGGATATATGAGATTATAAACCAAATAGAGATCATTCTTCGTTGTCCACAACACACTATGTACGTATTAACGGATGTATGTCGAGATTTTGAATTTTATCACTTTTATGACAACGATACCAAGTATGCATACTTTTCATCTTTGGTACATTGGCAATAGATTCATGGTAACTAAAATAAATTACAATATCGTTGCCCACATACCCACACCACCTACAAGAAGAATGACTAAGTGACTGAGTGTCGAATATGGTAATATTCTTCATATATGCACTAGACATAAGCGTCTACAAATTCCTATCCTCAGAATAAAAATCCAGATGTACAATTAAAGAGCTCGTTTAGTTTTGCACCTAGAACAAGGACATTTGATACGGAAACTACATTACTTCCGAAACTTCTACTTCCAAACACTCTTTCAATTGAAAACGTGAAATTTAGGAACTCGATCACTTTTGATTGGTAATAAGAGCTAAGAAGACCATTACTATTTTTTCTCTTGTACATACATTCTCTGTCCCTACTCGCCGACATAACTAAACCCAATGGTATTAAATGAGTTCACATTATCTACAAGTAAGTTAGCCACCAAAAGACCACGAAGGAAGAATGCAAACGAGTAGTCTCAAGTTGAACTTATCTACATAGATTCACTGCATCTACTTACACATGGATGTTTGGTTTAATAGCCTTAGGTAAGCTGTAAACAAGAACACTAAGGGACTAAAGGGGTGTTTGGTTTAGCTTATTTTCTAAATGAGACTAGTTATCTACAAGCACAATTTTACTAAACATTATCTACTAGTAATTTAGGCAATAAAACCAATGGTTCTCTTTATCCAATTAGCGAAAAGTCGCGAATCAAAATCCGTCAAACAATGACTTATCACAATAGATTAATTAACACTCAAAACACACTTATCACAACTTAGATGATTCAGCTCTCAGAATCCAAAAAATCACACATCACAACAACACAAATCGAATTTTAATTATAATGTGATGGAATCTTACTTGATAACCGAATTTGTTGAAAGGATCTGATATTTTTAGGGTGCGTTTAGTTGGAGAAAAAAATTATTTTTTTTTGTATCTTCAGTTTTGTAAAAATTTGAAAGAAAAATTTATCTCCACAAAACACTTGAAAATATAGAAAACGCGTTTAGTTTATGTTTGTATTTTCTATTTTGAAGAAGGGTAGGGAGGTTGTGGGTTACAAAGGAAAACAAGGAAAACAACTAAAATTTGTTTTGTAGTTTTCCTTGGTAAGTTAGGAAATAGTGGATTTTGTGTTTTGCAAAACATTTTGTTGGAAAACGCTTATTTGAACGCGATCTCTGTTTTCCTTTTTTTTACAAAACATTTTATGGAAAACAATGGTGTTTTTGTGACAACTCGTACTTTCAGGTCATTTCTCAAATTTACTATTCATCTCGGGAATTTACTATTCATCAGTTACTATTCATCGTTTTCGGAGTCGATTTAATATTCTGAGAACGTATTTCAAAATTTTACTATTCATAAAACACTATTCATTCCCGGAGAAAATCACTATTCATGCTTCACTATTCATCGTTTATCGTAAACTAGGTTTACGATTATCAAATTCGCGTAACCTTAATGGTTTAGCTGCGAATTCATGAACATATCATCTAGGACATTTCATATAGACTAGGTTTAGTCTACATATCATTAGTAACATTATCATCATATTAGGTCATGCATGATTTTGCATTTTACATTAAACGCATAATTTCCTATTAAATAAACGCTATCGCGTAATCATTTATTTTGAACATTTGATCCGATACTTCCAAAAATTATCCCGATATATTTTTATACTCATATTAAGATTATAAAAATAATATTATTAGTTTACCCGGTGTTTTAAATTTATTTTGTATATAAATTGTTATATTTATATAATTACGACGGTTTTCGTAAATACTACTCTATAATTATTATTTCACTCAATTTTTGTAAGGAATGTATTTTTATAATTTTTATGACTTCAATATATGTTATTTTGTTCCGTTAAAATTTATTTTTACCTAACGCTACCCTAAATGCTTAAATATATACACATTACTAACTATGCTTATACAAATATACATTTACCCTACATTTATACATTTAATTTATACAAAAATACAAACTCATTTATTTTTTTTATGTTGGTCGACATTCACTAGATGACTCACAACTTTAGTACAAATATCTTACACATTTATACTACATTATATTAAACAAACTACTACACATACTCAAACATAATGTCTTAGTAAAAAAAAAAAAAAAAAAAAAAGCTACTCTCTTCATTCTCACCTTCATAAAACCGGCCATAGAAGAAGACAACAAGGAGATCATTTTTTTTCTTCAAGTCAAGTAATTTCACAACTATAGCATACTCTTAAGCAAGGTTTTGGAATAAAAACCTAGGGTATTTAGGATAAACCCTTGTTCATTAAACCTCATCAAGTAACTAGTAAGCATTTCATGATCATTTTCATCTTTCATATTCATTTTATGGTCATTTTATCATGCTTGAGAAAAACATGCAAGTTATATGGTTATCTATACCACTTTAATTGTTTTTAAGTGCTATAAATTAATATATGTCATCCTATAATTAATCCTTGAAACATATCATTTTTGATGATGCCTAGGAACCCATGACACCCTAAGAAGGTGTATGGTAGGTTTAGAATAGCTTCGGCGTTGGTTTGAAGTGGTTAGAATAAGTTTTACGCGAGAAAAACTCATTTCGACAACTATATATAAGGGTCTGATCATTTCTGTGAATTCTGGATATTTCGACAGTTGATAAAACATTTTGGGCTAGATATTTGGAAAATATACTTTAAAACGAAAACGTGGCCGCTTGAATGGGTTAAAACGGAGTTATAACGAAGAAGTTATGCTATTTTCAAGTTTAACGACGAAAACTATAAATTTCAGAAAATTCAGCATGTTGTCTCAACTTTTTACGAGTCAAAAATGAGTCTTAAGCGTTATTAAATGTGTCGATTTATCAAAAATATATTAGTATACTTTAACACGAAGCTAAGGACATATAAAACGTAGAAAACGGACTTGTAACGATTAAATTACACGCGTTTAAACAAAGTTGCCGTAACTATTTTATATAAGCAAAATTAATATATTTTCTAATAGCCAAAGATATCGGCCACAAATGAACATGTTGAGGGTCGTTTTTAACATTGATGGAGTACTTTTTATAAAATGATGTCTTCTAGTAAAAGTAAGTTCACCTAGCATATTTTCCAAAATGTCCAACCATTCGTCAAACGGAGTTGTAACGAATAAAATACGGTGACTTTAACTTTGCCGAAAACCACCCTTAAACAATATTTTGGATACAAGTACCATACTTTACCTATATTTTTCTCCATGATCGAGACCTCTATGATAAAAAAACTTAAAAGCTAAAACTTTGAGATAATGATACAAGCTTTCCAAAACCATTGGGTTTGTTTCCTAACACTCGATGTGCACCATTTTACGACTAGCATTTCGAGGCTATTTAGTCACTTTCATGAAATTGTCAAATGACATTATTTTACGATGAAAAGTTATAATTTCATAATAAATCATTAAATAACTATCGTAGGATATCATTTCAACGTATATACTTATAAAGTAATTTATGAATTGTCAAGACGTTAAAAGATTATTTTTCGACGATAAGCGTTATTTTCAAAAATTCACAAGTGGTATAGATATCATACGAATTGCATGCATAACATTACATCATAACTTATTATAGAACATATCATTCATAATAGGTCACGGTTAGAGGTTGCGCCTCATTTCAGTATATCCACTTTTGTCATCATAATCATTGCAACAGGTGAGTTTTCATAGCCCCGATTTATTCAAGTTTTTACTTTATTTCAAACCTACGGGGGAGAATACATTGCACATCATTTTTATTACAATACCAAGTATATCAAATTCATTTACATTTCTTAAGTTACCTCATTGCCAATTAAATGTCCCCATTTCATAATCATGAACCGTTAATTCCGGAAGAAGCGAGGGTGAGTGAATAGATCTATTGAGGGTGACTCCTCCATCCGGGTTGGTGGTCCCAACTGGTCAAACGGATGCATTTCATTTTTATCATTATTGAGTTGTTTGGCAAAACACTCTGTTGGGGCGAACATCAGTCCAGCTTCGGTGTCATGTGCTTATAGCAATTGTAACATTTTTATGTGACATATTTGTCATACATGGCCTATACTTGTGGTAGTCGTATTAAACCTTTTCATAAACTCTATGAACTCACTCAACCATTGTGTTGACACTTTTAGCAATGTATTTTCAGGTATCTAAGGCATACACTTCATGGCATGCATGTGGACTTATCATAAAGTCGTGGTGACGACGCGTCACACATGGGATTTATGCACTTTAAAACACCGTTTGGATTGTAACAAACTTATTTCCGCATGTCTAATTTCATTTGGGACCTATCTTTTGTAAACTCTGAATGTTTTATTATATCAAACGATGTTCTTTTCAAACGACACTTTAGGTCGTTCAATATATCTGTAACTGTGATGCTATGACGATCAATCCCATGAATTCCATTCACGCAAAAGCAATGTAATTTGGGGTGTGACAGATTTCCCCTAACTAAACGCACCCTTAATGTTTTTGGAGGAAAGCTAAAAGTGTTTTTGCTTTTAGAGGGAAAAGGAAAAGCATAGGCGGGAAATGACTCAGAAAGGTTTATTTTTATTTTTATTTTGTGTAGTGAATTATTGATGATGTAGTTTGTATTCTTATGTATAGACGAGTAGCCGTACCTAGCGGCAACGTTGTCTAATATTCTGCAAAATTCCGACGACCTATAAGTTTCTTTCAACAGACTGTATTTGTAGCGTCAGAGAATCATTTTCGAATAACTATAATTCTGATGTGTGGTTGCATACCAGCATAAATATACATTTTTCAAGAAAATTATGTGGAGTCGATCTAAGTGTGGGAGTATATTACTAATATGATTTTTTAACTTTTAAATTATTAAGATTTTAGTAATAATATATTCAAGCATTACAAAAAGCAACAGTATTATGTAGTTGACAATATTATATTGTAGTTTAGAGGTATAGCCAACGTGGGTGACCGCATTTTCTTGTTTTGTCAGTAATTTAGGCAGTGATAACTATTTTTTTTATACATTTGTAGCGTTTATTATTTGGTGTGTTCCTTTTAAACTTGTAACCTTACAAATTTAATATCACCATAATAAAATTATCTTGTAGTATCAATTTCTATAGATATTTAAGCATTTATCAAAGCTATTTGTTTGGGGTACAAATAATTATCGCTAAAGATAACAATACTATTTAATTTTTTTGATTCTAATAAACTTACATAACATTATTGATATACCGGACAAAGGGCTATACAATATATATTAACTTTTAAAAGACGATTCATATATGCTAGTCCCTTAAGTGGTGCAAGACCAACATTTTTCAAAATAATATTATACAAATGACAACGTACATGTGTCAAAGAAAAATAAACAACAAAAAACTACAATTACTTAATTTGTCATGGGCTCCACAATTACTTCATCATTTCTCATATAATTTTGTCAAATTTGAAACTTGGTTCGACTCGGGTGGTTCAACCGGTTGAACCGTTCCGGTCAAAAAAACAAGTAGATTTAAACCGAGTCAACCCGACAGGTTGGGTCGAAAACAAGTCAAATTAAATCGGGTCAACCCACCGGGTTTGAAGCGTCCCGGGTCAACCCGGTTTTAAAATATATGTCTTCAACATTTCCACTTTTAGTTTCAACTTTTCACTTTTTTACTTTTTGGTTTTTCCTTTATATATAGTATATAGCATGGCACTCGCGCATTTTGGCGGCGGGTACCCTGTGACGATTAACCGCATAAATAGATCTCGATGATACCTGATTCACCGGTTTGTATCGGTTTCAACGAGTCCTCTCTGGTTCGTTTTTGAATGGCTTTAATTGGTTACCCAACCGGTGGCGACACCGGTTCCCGGTTGAACACGTTAGTCCGGTCCGGTCTAGTTTTCAAAACTATATGTAACATCAACTTGTTAGCTTGTATGAAGTTTTGCGTGTTTTATTAATGTGTATAATGTGTATTATAACATGTACTTTTTATTTTAGGATGTTTTAAAAATATTATTAATTAGTGTGTTTAATTATTTTATATTTTGGATTATGTTGTAGCTTCTTTAAATTGTATGTTATTAAAATTTTATTGTACTTTTTAGTAAGGTGTGTTTTAATTGGTTGTTTTTAATTTCGTAGATGTGCTTTTAGTTTGTTGTACAATGTGAATAAATTATTGTACTTTTAAGTAATTGGGTGTTTTAATAAGAGTATTAATTACACTATGCATTTCTCTCTCATTTAACCAATTTCAATAATTCAACTTTTTAACTTTTCACCTTTGACCGTTTTTTTATTATATGTAGTATAGATATATGCATTAACCCAAGAGAAAAGTACAAAAATAAGCCAAAATCTTTTTTGAAGTCCCCTTTGTGGTCAAGTTTTAACCCAATGTCCAAAATGGTCATGCGCAACCACTCGACTCCGTAGCTCCACCCAAATTTTGCCACCTGTCCAAATGAAAGTACACTTTTTGTACTTTTTTTTATTATTTGTAGTTTTTGTACTTTCATTTGGACACGTGGCGAATTTTGGGTGGAGTCTGCGAGTCTAGTGGTTGCTTGTGATGCGAATTTTGGGTGGGCTGAGTCGGTGGTTGCGCATGAACATTTTGGACATTGAGTTTAAAGTGACCACAAGGGACTTCAAAAAGATTTTGGCCTATTTTTGTACTTTTCTCGTTAATGGGTTTTCAGCTTTTCGTATATCCGTCAGAAATCTCTCGAAATCAGTATTAATTACCGATGATATATCGAGGGAAATATTAAAATTTTAAAAAATAGTGACAAACTAAACTTTTTCCGATGGATTAACAACGAATATGCATGGTTGTCAGTTTGGCATCGGAAAGTTGTTGGTAGGTGAAGTATATTATCGACGGATTTCTGACAAAAACCTTATCCCTCGGAAATCTGCTGGAAGTTGGTCGGAAAATAGCCAGTCCAATTTTCCGTCGTTAACCTGACAAAACATCGTCGGTAATTAGCGACGAAATTTCATCCGTCGGAAAATCTGTCGGTGAAAGTCAAAATTCTAGTAGTGTATGCCACTTTGCAAAAACATATAAGTATTCAACACACTTTAGTTTCACAATGTCTGGTAAAGCTCCATCTTTTTCAGCTGCCGTGAGGTCTGGCTCTAGCTTCTTCTACTTCCTCCAATGTTAATACCGGTAACAATAAACCGGTATCCATGCAGTATAAGCTAAGCGACGGGCTCCCAACTATTTCGGATGCTGATCGACGTGCAAAGAATTCGAACGTTGACCAGACTGAAGATGCTGGAACCCTGGATGATAAGCCGCCATCCTAGGACCTTTTGGTCATGGTGACAGTAACTGATGTTGTATCTTTCTAATACTTGTTCTGTTTGTATCTTCTATATACGACGTTTTTTAATTGCAAGTTTATCATGTTTAAAATATTATGTACGTCGCTTCTATGATAAATAAGATTAGATCGATATTCATGGCTATCATTTAAGTTGACTTTAACATAACACATTGGATTATATTTCACCCCATCAGGTTACTAGTTTTTCATACTTGCCCGTTTTTACCCAAACTCGTTTTGACCGTGATGGCGTGATATTACATGTTTAAATTAAAGTTTACAAATTGAAGCTCACATATAGATCTAAACCCAAAAAAAAAGTAGGAGTTGAATACCATAAAACCCTAAAACTATGAAGAGTATATCACAACCCTTGGCTCATGTATCATTGTTGTGTTTGGGATGAGGCTTATTGAGGCTTATGGGGCTTAAACTTTAAAAATAAGTCGGACTTATATTGTTAGCCTCTTCTGACGTAGAAACTTATAAGGGATTTTGAAGTTATAAGCCCCAGCCAAAAAAATGAAGCTAAAATTTTTATACAGGGCTTTTAATATGTTAATTTACTTAATTACCGACAAAAATTTCTAATACATTAATATGTTAATTTAACTATATGTCCTTTTTGGTAATTTTACAATAATAAACTTCAGCTTAAACTAATTTGTCAAACAAGTTTATGAAAATAAAAATTCTAGTTTCGGCTTACAATAAGCCTCAGCCCATTTTGCCAAACATACCCAAAGTTTTTAAACCAGGTGCTTTTGCCTAAAATCATTAATACAAAATTTACTTCTTTTTGCCGCAACAACTTTCACCTAAATGGTTAACATTATTTGTACGCCTTATAAGCATTAGGGAAAGAGCTTAGATTTGTAATATGTATAAATATATCAATCGGTGTAGCATTTGTACATGTATAATTTCTATCCAACTCTTGGTTCCAAAATTAAATTTAGAGTTAACTATATAAATGGTCCCTATGGGTTTGCCGCATTTTACGGATGCAGCCCATTTTTCATTTTTGTTACGGGTCCAATCACTAATCACTATGGTTTTGACCCATCGTGTATCCAGTCCAAAACCATCGGTAACGACGATGAAAATGGACCGAATCCATAACACTCGACAAACCACATGGACCATTTATGTAGCATTTTGGACTAGATCCATGACGGGTAAAATCCGGCACACCACAGGGACCATTTATGTAGTTAACTCTTAAATTTATGTCGTTAATATTCGAATAATTATGGCTTAAAGTACTTTCAAGGTTCAGACAACTATTTTTTCCTTTTTATCATCAAGTAACTTTAAATTTCAGTGTTAAATGGTAAGCTAAATATACCTTTCTACAATCAAAATTGGTCAAAGTTACTTCAAGTGATGAAATAACTTGATTACAATGTATAAGAAATAATCATCAAAGAGTCTCTTTGTAAGTTTAACACTTAATAGTTGGAAAACGACTATCTTATAATCTAGTTTATTTAATTTAATTTAACTTATATACAGGAAACTTTATGAATATTGACTTACTATTCAAAAAATTTATGAATAACAACTTAACATTCATAAGTTACTTTTCACAGCGATTTTGAAATACTCCCTCAAATTATAAAACGTTTTCACAAAATCCTTTAACATATAAAAAAGTTTAGCAGTTTTAAAAATACCCCCTTAAACTATAAAACCTTTTCGTAAAATCCCCTAGCATATAAACATGTTCATAAAAGCCTAAAATCTATTTATATCTAGGCTAATTTATTCTTGGTATATTTTACTTGTCACTTTATCTAATTTCATAAAATCCACTTTTTTGTCCTTTACTATAACCAAACTGCGTATCTCCTTAAAATGTTATTTTTACTATAATATATACACTTTTATCCAAACACCCAAATTTGCTTACCAACTTTAAAAACCATACAAAGTCAGATAAGCAATCCCACACACGTCCCTCATTACTCGTACCCTAAAACGACTCTCTCTATGGCGACTAAAACAAACCTAACTTGTCCAAATCGTTCCTTCTAAATCTGCCTATAATCTGGAGTTTCTTCCAACGATCTGTAAGAATTAGTGTTTAGCATTCGTGTTATCACTAATTTGATCAGTTTTGCTGCATTAAACTTATAGTTTTTAGGTTTTTTTTTGGGTGTAATCGCAGTTAGGTTTTATTCAGGTTTTTAATCGGTTTTGGGTTCTGTTAATCGCACCATTCATTCCGATTGTTTTAAGTCTGTTTCTTTACATTCCTTGCTATCTTAATTGGTGTTAGGTTTGTATCTGAATCGATTTACTATTCTATTGGGTCGATTATCATCATGGGAGCAGGTTAGATTTTGGTGCTTACCGGTTCAAAACCCTAACTTTTAGTTAGGGTTTCGTTTGTTAACTGTTCGATCGTTTAGTTAGCTGTTTCGTGGGATTGTTTTGTGGGGTTGTGGAGAGATGGACAAAGGTTTTTTGAACAAGGGTAGCTCTTCGGTGAAAGCTACAAAACCAGCCATCAACTTGGCCGATCAAGTTGGTGTAAATACGGACACGAATCCGTATCAAAGGGTTGATATTCAGGCGTTGAAAGATAGGTTACAACGTCTCAATGGTGAACGTGATAAAGAGGGTGACACTGATCCTGAGTTGCGTAAAGATGCTAGGGTTGTTCTTAACCCTAACACACATGATGTTCATTCGGATTCTATTTGGGGTAATACTAATCTGGACAATACAAGTTATAGTACTACGTTTGTGGGTGGTTTGGATTCGAGTACTAAAACTGCTGATGTGTTGATGTCTGGTCCTAACGTGGTGAATACTTCTACTTCAGGCCCTAACGAGATTGGTAGTGAAACTAACGAAGTGAGGTCATTTGCTAATGTATTAAATCCGGAACGTGTCTCTAGGAAAGTGAATTTTCGTGCCTTGGTGAATGAGACGCGAATTGAAAATCATGATACGGTGCTTCCAAAGGCTGCTATGGAGGGTGTATTCAACCGTTATGAAAATACACTTGTTGGCTTCTTTGTTGGCAAGAATGTTGCTTTTCATTTGGTTCAGAACTACGTCTCCAATACGTGGGGTAAGTTTGGTTTTAAGAAACTAATGAAGAATGATGATGGTGTTTTCCTCTTCAAATTCGATTCTAAAGAGGGTGTTGAGAGTGTTCTTCAACGGGGCCCATGGATTATTCGTAATTCTCCTCTTATTCTCACTAAATGGACTCCTGATGTGCTATTGTCTAAAAGTGAGGTAACTAGAGTTCCCGTTTGGATTAAATTGCATAATGTGCCATTACTAGCATATTCGGAAGATGGATTGAGCTTAATTGCTACTCGGTGGGTAAGCGATTATGTTAGATGCTTTACTAGTTCCATGTGTGTTGATTCATGGGGTCGCATTAGTTTTGCACGTGCTCTTGTGGAATTATCATCCGAATTTGAGCTTAAACATGTGGTGACTATGGCGATCCCTAATAAGGATGATAGTGGTTTTACTACGGCAAGTATAAAGGTGGAATATGAATGGAAGCCGCCACCTGTGTGGAATGTAAAGTGTTTGGGCATGATCGCTTGTTGTCCTAAGAGTATTAAGGAGCATAATGATGTTCCTCCCAGACTTGAATGTGGGCGAACACGATGATGGTTTTAAGGTGGTGCACAATCGGAAAGCCAAACCTAAAGGTACGAAGATGACTGGAGGTATTAATATGGGTAAGGGTCCTAGATTTGCACCTAGGAAGCGGTATATGTTGCAAAGCGAAGACACCGGCAGGTGCAAGTGGTAATGCTAAAGATACACGATTACTACGTCTAACTCTTTTGGGACTCTTGAGGTGGAAGATGATTTGGGCAACCCACCAAGACGGGAAGTCTTCTGTACAACTAAGGAAGCGGTATTGATGGATCTCGGGGACGGACTCTTGTATTGGTGAGGCGTCTAAGCCTCCGGAGGCTGGGACTTATTCTGCTGCTGACTTGTGAGTGATTCAATGGGAACAATGGATGGTGGTTCTACTCCCATGGTGAGAAAATTGGTAAGCTTGAAAAGCTAATTATTGATGGGAAAGCTACTCTTGTGGATGATGATGGTCAACCTATTCCGTCTACCTCTTCTACTAAGAGAGTTAACCCTTTCTCTAAAGTGGGAGAGATTGAGGTGTCTGATTCTGAAGATGAGGTTGTTGCTAACCCATTTGATGAGTCTGCTAATATTTTTGGTGGGGGCCAAGAATTTGAAGATGAATATGATGACTATGACTTCGATGACTATGCGAAACAGGTTCATAATCTTCCAGGGAATTTGGATTCCTTTAATGCCATGTATGGCACAACGTTTCAAGGTCCTAGGAAGTAGTTTTATTGTTGTGTCTTATGTTATCATTTGAGTAGTGGTTTGTTTTCTTGTTTAGAGAATTGGAAGTAACTTGTTATGTAAGCTTTATGCCTATGTAACGGGCTGAGATATGGGATTTCACTCATATCCATTGTACTTAAACGTTTATTTGGTTAATATATTTACCAGGGTGCAGGATTACTCCCCTTTACCCAAAAAAAGACATGTTATCAATAAAATGTTTCTCAAATTGACGCATTTGATTTAACCAGTACGTTTAGGGTAAGCATGATTTTAATAGTCTCTTCATATTGTTTCTCAGTAATGAGTAATGCTTATATGACTTTATTTGCTGCGTTTTCTTAAAATTTCCTTATAGAAACATGCATATGCTGCTCAGTTTATAACTTAACCATTTCCCCATTACAACAAGCTTTGTATTATCTTATGTAAGGACATAGCTAAGCATCATCAAGTAGACAGTACCGGAGGTGGAGATGAAGGCGTAGTAGATGAAATTGAAATAAACCTGTGTTTGGAAGCTAAAGACTTGCACGATATTAATACGAACCTTATTAAAACTCGTTTACCTTAATTATATTTGCTAAAATCATGTATTTATAAAAATGATGAGTTTTATTTGAGAAACATTATTAATTAACGAATGGTTAAACAAAATAAAAAACCCCCCCCAAAAAAAAAATTTTCCCTTTCCCCCTTTTTATTTTTTTAAAAAAAAAAGGACCTTTTAAAAATTTGGGGGTTTTTTTAAAAAAAAAAAAAAAAAAAAATTAAAAAACCCCTTTTTTGGGGTTTCCCCCTTTCCCAAACAATTAAAAAATTTTTTGGGTAAAAAAAAATTTTTTTTTTTGGGGTTTTTTAAAAAGGGAAAAAAAAAAAAAAAAAATTTTTTTTTGGGGAAAAAAAAAAAAACCCCCCCCCCCGGGGCCCCGGGGGGGGGGTTTTTTTTTTTTTAAAATTTAAATTAAAAATTAAATTTTTTGGAATTTTGGGGAAATTTTTTTAAAGGGGGAAAAAATTTAAAAAAGGGAAAAAATTTTTTTCCCCTTTTTTTTTTAAAAAAAAATTTTTTAAAAAATTTTTTTTTTTTTTTTTAAAAAAAACCCAAAACCCCCAAAAGGGAAAAAAAACCCCTTTTTAAACCCAAAAAAACCCTTTTATTTTTTTCCCTTTTTAACCCCCAAACCCCAAAACCAAAAAATTTTTTTTTTTGGGTTTTTTTTTAAAAAACCCAAAAAAACCTTTTTTTAAAGGGTTTTTTAAAAACTTTTTAAAAAACCCCAAATTTTAAAGGGGAAATTAAACCCCCAAAAACCCAAATTTTCCCCAAAAAACCCCCAAAATAACCCTTTCCCCCCTTTTTTTAAACCCCTTTTCCCCTTTTTTTTAATTTTATTTTTTAAAAAAAAAAACCAAAAATTTCCCCTTTTTTAAATTTTTGGGGTTTAAAACCCAAAAAAATTGGAAAAAAAAAATTAAAAAAAAAGGGAAAAAATTTTGGCCCTTTTTAAATAAAAAAAATTTTTTTTTAAAAAAAAGGGGAAATTTTTGGGAAAAATTTTTTTGGTTTTTTTTTTAAATTTTCCCAAAAAAAAATTTTTTTAAATTTCCAATTTTGGGGAAAAATTTTTTGTTTTTGGGGGGGGGGGAAAACCTTTTTCAGCCCTTTAACAAGTGATGGCGTCACTTGTTATTTCTTCATTTTTCCACCGAGCCGCCTCTAGTAAAATCCGCGCTTTGATACTTTTATTTGCATATGACGGTGTCACCTTGTAGGTTGTGACGCTGTCTGGTGCCTTTTTTCAGACTTTTTTGTTGAGGTTAAGAAACATAATATACAATAATAACATGTATGACACCACATAGTACACAGCGGAAGACTTAGAATATAATAGCAATTAATTAACTGAAAAGTAAATGCGTAACAAACCTCTTGCAATTGGCTAGATCTCTTCAATAAAAGTGACAAAGTGGTTTAACGAGTTATCCCTTACCGTTTTATAACTCAAACCAATTGATGTAACAATAGTGTGTTACACCACGTTATTGTACACTCGAATTAACAAACGAATTAAAGACATTGCTAGATCTAACAACACAAAACTTGTTTTAGAAAAACAAAACCAAAACCCTAATAAATTAGGGGTGTTTGGCCAATTATGCAAGAGAGAAAAAGAGTAGAGTTTAGGTTAATGTGTGTGCACAAAAGTTAACCTTAAACTCTCACCCTAGGTTTGCTTATAAAGTGAATGGAAAGCTTTGGGAAAAGTTAGGTTTTGGTTGGAAAACCTCCCAAAACGCTCAACCACCAAGGGGGACACCCAAATTTTTCCTTTATAACAATTTCACTATTAGTCCTTCTTTACATTTAACGACCGTTAGTCATTTTTCCGTTAAATACTTAACGATCGTTAGTCGGTTTTGTGTAATAATTAATCGTAACAATTATACATTAATTATTTTTAACTTTAATTCTCATTTGTAATGTGTGCAATCCCGTGGTCACGAGTTCGAATCCGGACATACGCGTTTTATAAATATATACATATTCCAACATTTTCATGACTTGGTCGTTTTCTTCACATTTTCATCCCTTTTCATCCAAATATGCTTGATTTCCAGCTTTTGCTTCCAAAGTGCCTAAAAAGTGAAAAGAAACGAATTTAGGGAATATTTGATCATAAATACATTAGTTTAGGGCTTAAATGACCCCCTAAAACATACGTTTTAAATCCTTATCAAATATGATGCAATAATACATGATTCGTTGTATCATGGTAACCTGATAGGCACGTGTTGGTTGTTGTATTATTCCGTAGCGCCCTTGGAGAACACCAAAAGCACGTTTGATAATGTGTTTATCGTCTAAGGTATTTGAGAACGATTTGACGAAAGTAGCCCACTGTGGGTAAATTCCACCGACTAAGTAATACCCCTTTTCAAACGCAACTCCATTGACCACATACGGAGCTGCAGGGGCGACATCATCAAGAATGTCGTTGAATAACGACGAATTATCTAGAACATTGTTATCATTAATCGCACCCGCCACCCCAAAAAATGCATGCCAAATCAACAAATCGTGCGACACAACATCTTCAAGCATTATAGTCGGGAATTTTTTATCACCCCTACCATATTGCCCATGCCATGAAACCGGACAGTTTTTCATTCTGATGCGCGTATAGCGCGTTCGTGGTCAAAGGAAACTTCCTTTTCTTCGAGCAAGTTTTTTAACACCCAAGGCAGTGAACCTAATCGTTGTAGTGTAGTATTGGGAAGCCTCGGGTATTAATATCGTTCTCTAGGGGAATAGGAATGCTAGTGAGAGATGTACTACGCTAAGGTTTGAGGTTGAGGAAGGTTATTTTTTATCTTTTTATATATTTTTTTTTTGTGTTTGAATTTGGGGGGTGGTACTTCTACCGATTACTTCTACTATCTAATTATCTAAACTAAGGGGTAGTCTATGTCTATTGATGTATGCTCGTATGATGATTAAAAATGTGTCTACCTAGATACTATTACTCCCTAGTTATCTTTTATTGGTGGTTGAATTGTCACGTCCTTATTCTTAACGCGTTGTGTTTTCTAAGGTCGTAGAGTATGTTTTTATCCCTAAATCTTTGAGACTACCTTAAGGTTATTGCCTACGAAATCTCTAGGATTCATAAACTAACTCTAAGGTTATCTTTGGATGTTTAGCCTACAACTCCGCTAAGTGAATATAAACTAAGGTTCACAAAGATTACTCAAGCATTAAAAACACAACGATAGCCTAGTGCAATCCTAAGCCAATTACAATTAAGATAAGAGACAACCAATCAATAATTAATAACTATGTTTCATAGATCTAAGCAAACACACAAGAAATTTAGCCGGACATGTTAAACATGCAAGCATACACACATACAATCGAAGACATAATAAAATCAATGAAGTAAATAACTTATCTTGATGTAAAATACGGTATGAGAACCCTAAGATACTGTCCAAACCGGACCAAAACTGTTTTAGATTTTTACTCCACAAGTCTACCTCCTAAAATTATGAAAATTCGATTTCTATATATAATTTTAGAACTGCGACGTTGTCGCCTTATAGTTGGGACGCTGTCAGATCGCCGCCATTAGGGTTTCGTCTTGGACAAATCATCATTAGGACGGCGTCACGTTGTGGTTGTGACGCCGCCTTCGATGAGTGACGCCGTCTGTCGGATCTAGGTCGCCTAAGAAGAAGTCTTCGTGACGCCCTTACTCTTCAAAGCCTAACGCCAGTGTAAAATAGCAAAATCGCTACTAAGTCGTCACAAATTTAGTTGCATAGAGAGGACGGTGTCGCCTCTGCTTGGGACGCCGTCAGTGTAATTCCAAAGCTTGAGTGTCTTGATCTTGACTTAGCCATTTTCTTCACATATTCACTCTTTTCGTCCAAAATGCATCATTCCAAGATTTTGCTTCCAAGAGACCTAAAAGTGAAAAGGAACGAAATTAAGCAAGAACGGATATAAAAGTAGGTGATTAAGGGCTTAAATGACCCTTAAAAGTGTACGTTTTAAATCCTTATCACATTCCCAATGCATACAGTATATGCTACCAAGCATTCCCAGAAAACCATGAACATGCTCATGTGCTGCATATAGATTTTGAATGTCTTGCATAATTGGTTTTCTTAAAAACTCTGGACTAAACAAATGAATAACGCACGTATTGAAATTATCCAGACATCACGCCGGTACGCTCACTCATTTGCAAATATTCATCAAAAACATCAAGTGAGGTGCCGTATGGCAATTGGCGTATGGCCATAGTGCATTTCATGATAACACTAATACTCATTCGACCTGTAGCATCGGGTCCTTGGCTAAAGTATTTAAAATAAGCTGGAAGAGGATCGGCAATATAAGATTCAATACCTTTGACCATTTCTAGAAATAGTCTTTGGCTCATACGATATCTTCTTCTAAAGTTTGAATGCGGATACTTACAACCTAGATTGAAATAGTCGGCCATCAAATGCTCCTATGGAAGCTCACGTTCATGGTTAATTGGGTTATGATTTAACCGGAAAGATGATTGCGCTTCTTGTTCTTGTATTCATTGGTACTTGTAGGCGGCCATAATTATTAAAGCGTCAGTTTCGTCATCGATATCGGAAGGATCACATGTGCGGCGTAAGTTGGATGCGGATCCATTATGAAAGATTTTTTTTGTATGTAAAGAAGGTTTTATTTTTGTGTGTGAAAAATGGTTAGATGGGGTTTATATAGGTGGTTTTTTTTAAAGATTTTTTTTTGAGAAATAAAAACTAGCCGTTGGTTAGTTAATGGTTATTTTTATTTTTTTGAATTAAAAAAGGGTTCTAAGTTTGAGGGGGTACTCTTGTATTTTTTTTTTATTTCAAACATATACCTGTTTGAGGCTTTTTTGGCATGTAGCAAGTGATAACTTCCATTGTTAGAACAACGCAAATCATAACGCCAACCCAACACTCGTGGCCATTGCATGATAACCCAACGTTTTCCACATCTGATGAAACGGCGTACTCCCGTTATCACTCCGAGCGCTGTTATGTGTTTATGACTATAATGATTTGACCTAGATTGCATGTAAGGATGATGATGGTGATGATGATACTGTTAGCTTAGCTTGGATGCTAAGGTAAAGTGATTTTGGTTATTATATACTTAACATGAAAGTTGTTATGTTATGTGATTATGAATGAAAGTGTTAAGGAAGGTTATAGTTGCTTAGAAAAGGACATTTATATTTTTCTTTAGGACAAACCAGGGGTATTGGTTTCTTGATTAATCCAGTCCATATTACATGACGTCGTAACACTTTATTTTCCCGAAAAGGTTTCTGATTCTATGTCATTTTCTGGACCAACATGGGAAGGTGGTCAGTACGAAGGATATGAACAAAGTTGATTGGCTGCTCTTCGATTAGCAATGGAATTAGGAGCTGATCATATCGATGTTGAGCTTAAGGTTTTCTTCTTGTTGGCATAAAATCGGTTTCTTTGTGACATGGGCCCATCTAAAGTACTATTATTGACTCAAATGTTATATAAAAGTCATCTAGCCCATCTTTTATTGACTCAAATGTTATATAAAAGTACTGTGACTCAGAGCACACATGTGCAAGTGTGTTGATATTTTAAGGGAAAAAACCCTTATTTCTACCTATTTAAATGAGTAAAATGTATCATTTTTGGATGCAGTTGTACCATTCCTCACAAAGAATCTTTACTTCAATGTTGTGATGAGGTTGATCCGGTTGCAAAGGTAATTTTCATTGTCATAAAAAGCTTTACCATCAAACAATATGCAGACAATGATAAAAGTATGGCGTTTAATAGGAGCGGTCAATTGTGCCATCAGGAGACTAAATGATGGGACATTATATGGGTGTAATACAGACTATGTAGGCGCTATTTCTCCTATCTAGGAAAGTCTATGAGGTTTCTTTCTATACTTCCTAAAAGAAGTGATAATATGGGTGGTTGGGTCAAAACAGTGCCTTATGTTCACTTATAAACGTTTCATATGATTTCACATGTTACTTTCTGCCCGTTCGACCCATTTGACCCATTTGAGATTCACTTAAAGCACAAATTGTTGCAACTGTCTGCAGGCTCAGGTGTTCAAAATGGTGCAACAGGATCACCCTTGGCTGGTAGACTATTTGTGGTTATTGGTGTTGGTGGTGCTGGAAAGCTAGCTCTTACTTATGGAGCAAAAGCGAAGGGTGCAAGAATTGTGATAGCAAATAGGACTTACGGCCAGATTCAACTATTGTTCGCGTTCACATTACCATTCCTATTGCTCGTATTTGATTGCAAATAAAACATTATACTAGTTTTATTGCATTCTTATCAGTTCAGTATGGGAGAAAGTCAATTGTATGGTTCTCGTCATATTTAGAGGGTGTTTGGATTTAAGTGGTTTATCAAAACATCAAAAATTGATTATAGTTCACATTACCTCTCACATGCATAGTTAATACATCAACTAAAGTTTTCTCTTATTGTTACTGCACAGATCGTGCTAGAGAACTTGCTGACGTAATTGGTGGAGAGGCTATATCTCTTCCCGATTTGAGCACTTACAGTCCACAAGGTGGCATGATACTTGCAAACACTACATCAAGTGGTATGCAACCAAATATAGACGTTACTCCTATTTCTAAGGTACGGCTATCTACCTTTTTCTGGTCATATGTTTTAGTAATAATGGTATGCACTTAGATCAGTTTTTCTATTTTTTTATGGTAGGAAGCTTTAAAGTCGTATGCATTGATATTCCATGCTGTGTCCACACCAAAAATTACGAGATTACTTCGGGAAGCTGGAGAGTGTGGAGCCATAATTGTTACAGGGGTGGAGATGTTTATAGGACAGGCGTATAATGCTACTTTTCATGCCTGTCCATCATGCCTAAAATCTTACCGTCTCCCTTCTCTTATGAGTTTATCCTACTTTTCATTTGCAGCACCTAAGTTTTTATTTAGGGATATTATGGAAAATCTTAATTGTCTCGGGAGCTGCCGTAGGTATGTATCTTTTCTATCCCATCTTCCTTTATTTTGAATTTTGAGTTTATGGGTATCGTGGAACAATTAACTAGGGAAAATAGTTGGCAAGTGTTATGGCCATCAATACCTTGTCCAATCGTATGAAGTTATGTAAAAACGAAAAGATTTGATTGTCACATACTCGTATTCTAATGCTTATCTCTGTCACTACGTTAATCTTCATCGGAATACCTTAGATTACTCTATTTTTAGTGGCATGATCAAATCGACCACTTGTGTTCTGTAACTCGTTTAAATTTCAGGAATTTGATGTGATTGACCACTTCTGCTCGAGTATGGAGTTAAAAAAGTATTATACTTCAGTTATCCTGAAAATAGATATAATGCTTTCTAGAGTGTCTGTCCGAAATAGGCGTGGGTAAAGTAATGAGTCATCCTTCCTCTGTTGTGGAAGTTTTTGATTTTTAATTTTTTTTGTTTGAATCATTGGTTCTCTTCTCACACAAAAACCCGCTTTTATCTGATCATTAGCCTTAACATAATAATCTAATTATCGCTAAACAAAATGATTTAGGATTTTGACACACTTTGGGTGACTTGCATCTAATCAAATTATTAAACTTTACCCATTTGACCCATTGGAGATAGGATATTACCCAAATCAGCCCAACTTCTAAGTAAATGGGTCAAAATTCTACCGCTGCAGACTTTGACTTTGGATCAAAATTTCTATAAAATTACGTAAAGCTGAAGTATTTGTTACTTTGTGTATAGATGCAGGAGGCTTGAGAGTAACATCTGTTGTAGAGGAGGTGATTATAGTTCTTGTTACTCCATCATTTTATTTTGTATCATTAGTATTTTTGTTGTGACATAATAAGGAATTTTATACTATTTGACAGCCATTGTATTCTCGTTTTTTTATACTAAAGTTAAATTTATTTTTATAAAATGCTACGGGCATAGTACTCATGACTCTCAGAAAATGAATGGACAAATTATTTATTTGGATGAATTTTGAATTCCAAGTTATTCTGCTAATTGTAAATTCTTGTGACATGTAAGCTCATGCTGTCAACAATTTTTCACAGATTTGAGAATATAGATCTTTCAATAGTAAATACACGTGTTTATATATGCAAATCTTTGTAGAACATCAAACATTAAGAACATCAACCTTCACTCTTACATGATTTTATAACTATCCGGGTTTCATTCAGCATTTTTTCAATACTCATAGTAAAAAACGAATGTTAATAAGAACATGAAAAATTCTTTTACACCGGTTGAAACTCGAGGCCATATACAATTAGGCCAGACATGATTCCTTCATGACTTGTAAACTTCATATCAATATAAAGAGAGTCATCCTTGAATTCATGAGTTGAGTTAAATTTCCACACTTGAATCTCCATCCATCCATCTTCCCTTTGTTTTGGAACCCGAGTGATACCATTTATGTTCAATGCACTTGGGGTTGTAAAATAAACAAATTCAGTCTCATTGTTTTCTTTGTGGAGTAGGTCTCGTACTTTTACTGGACAATGCAGCCCTGGCAGTTTTCCTCGAAAGCTTGAACACAAGGTAACACACGATTCTGTATCTTGTGACAACATTTGACTTGATCGTGCAATTAAGATGAAATATGTGTTGTGGTAAAAGCTCAATCACCTCTTGAAATCTGCATGTAGGATAGATTAAGAATGAAGTTATTTATAATGACAGGAAACTACATCCAAGAAGTGAAACTTTTGTCAATCATTTAATCAAAAAATTAAATTCTCAACTACAAATAGAAAATCTACTTTTTCGTGTGACATCTACATATTAGGATGTACCATCAAGATAGTTTGCTGGTTAAAGGTAGTGCTGGCAATTCGTGTGGGATTCAAACTTGTCAACCCCAACTTGTTTAAACATAACTTGAACACGACCCATTTAACCCCAACTTGTTTAAACATAACTTAAACACCACCCATTTAACCTGCTTATCTAACTCTGTTGGCAGTTTAGCGAGTTACACGGGTTAAATATGTTAATTGGGTTGGCAAGTTGCCCCTTTTAACCCATTTAACCCATATAGCTGTATAAAATTAGTATTTTATTTATAAAAAAAAACTTAAACGGGTTGTCGAGTCTACTTATCTAACCCAACCCAACCCAAACACAACCCGAAATCAGTTTACACCCAACCATAACCCGCTTATTTCTGTATCCGTCTCGGTCGTGTTTCATGTAGTGTCGGAATTGCCGCCTCTAGTTAAAGGAAACTGTAATAAAAATAGCTATAATGAAGCAAACCTGACTCGCTAATGTTTTTGAAGTAAAAAGATCCACATTAGAGAATTTGTATAAAACTGCCTTTGCCGAAAGCACAAGAAGTTTCTTTCCGTTGACCTCGCCCAACCAGAAAAACTCGTCGTAGTTTCTGCATGTCTTAAATATTTCTTCAAAGTTAGTTGGCAATTGTTGTACCCGATCCACATTGAAGTTTGATTTCAAGACTTGTTGGACTTCCTTCAATTTTGCGATTTCTTCATGTTTCACCTGGATACAAACCATGTTAAATATGCAATACAGAACATGGTTTTTAGTTTATTCTTTTGGTATGCACCTGACCTCTTTATATAATGTAAACAAAAGAGTGTAGAATGGAACCAAGAGATATAATTGCAAACTTACTTTGTCAATTGCTCGAAATTCAATGCCTTCAACATAAACTGCAGTTTCTCCACAATAATATGATGAAAAGCTCTCAAGTAGAAACTCAAAAACAACATCTTTGTTCTGATTCAAGAATTGGTACAACTCAATTTTCATCCAATCCTTGTCTCTCCATGTTGCGAAATATGCATGTAGACTTTCGAGTCCCTTTCTATACTTTAGGTTAACACACATCGGTTTGCTTGAAAATTTTCTTGAATCACTAAGTTTGAAGACTAAATAGACCCCATAAACAACATTTGGAGATAAAAGTTGAGAGTTTGTCTTTATTTGGATGTTCAATTTGGAAATATCAATCATATCCACTATGTCTCAAACCCGCACATATTACGCTTATTCAAGCTATAAAATGGGAGGTGATTGGGACACTCATATATTTTATTAGGACACTCAACTGTACAAAGCTAAAAGCACACTCTAAGCATGTACAAGTATGTAATGCATACGCTTTAGTGTCCCAATGAAAAGTGAGTGCGCAAATCAATTCCCATGAAAAATAGACTATCAAGATGCTAGCATAATCATAGTCATTAGAACAGAGGACCCAAAATAGGTGTATAGCTCTACCACCAGTTCAAAAGAAAAATCCAGCTACGAAACTTCAAACAATAGGTGATATCAAACATAATATCCATATACCAAATATGTGACTGTTATAATTTGTCGTGAAAACACTGAAACCTTGTTAGATATCTTCCATCTTCATGAAAACAAAGAATTTCATGTTGTTCCACTCGATTTATTTACCCTTTAATAGTATTATATAAATTGATTTGACAAGTAAGGTAACATAAAGCACCAAGTATATCAATGTGGGGCATTTACAACTCTCTCGCTCATCAGAATGACTAAGAAATTAAGTTCATAAAAAAAAGATAATTTCTTTTTTTTATCAAAATTTAAGAAATTTTCAAATCCTGACATTTTGACGAGCGAAAAAGTACCTTTGTTGGATTTTTTTTATTATATTATACGCAACACTGCAAGAAAAAAGAACCACAATAATGCAAGATCAAAATACATAGGTAGGCTGTAAACTAATTATTAGGCTCCCATAAATAGCTTGTCCTGCATAAACAAGTAAAGTAACTACATTTTTTCAAAGAAAAAGAAATATGTACATCTAACAGCAATACATATGTACGCTTATCACTTATGTCCTGATAAATTTAGAGAGGTAAAGAGAATAACCTTGATTCTTGAAGAGATTTCCACTCATGTGGACAACTGTTTATGTAAGAAAACATTTCTGCTGATACCATTTTATTTCGTTCTCCATTACCATCGAATGACAGCAACTGTTACATAAAATAAAATATAAATCATATTCAATTTTAATCATGTGTAAACGCATGTGTGATCTCAAATTATCCCTCACAAAGGATACGATATATAGAAAACTGGAAAACACCAAATAAACGAGATACAAGATGAACTGATTACCACTTTGTCTTGTTGAAGGAGGATTCCTTTTGAAAAATTTGTGTAAAGATCCTCTTTCTTGATGGTAGAATATATTTCAGGGCACTTTGACATCTGGACTATTTCTTTGTAGTCTTTAGGCAATTTGGGCTCCCATGTCTTACAATCCTCCTGCATATACATTAATCAACTAATAAACTCATGTTTCATATAGTTACTTTCTTACAGTTATATGAATCAAAAGTTAGCCAATTTTGTCAGAATATAGAAACCTACCTGGAATTCCAATGCTTTCTTGAGTTCTATGACTACTTCATGAGCTGTTGGCCGTTTTTCTCTCCTGTGATGTAAGCACTTAAGGGCAATCCTTGTAAAGATAATGTATGACTCTAGCACAATTTGTTCTTTGATACCCTCGAACACTAACTCATCAAGTTTTTCTAAATGATAGTGTTGTTTAGCCAAAAAGGGTAAGTAAAGATACACGTCATCTAGCTTTTCAGATGATAGTTTCCCACACAATATGTCAAATAAGACCGCACCCAATGAGAATATATCAGACTCTTTGGTTAAGAAGCCTGTTTTTGAGTACAGTGGGTCACAATATCCAATTGTGCCTGTAACATTGTCGATGACATAGTCTACATCCTGATTTGTTGGACATACTAAGGAAAGCCCGAAATCACTAATTTTTGCTTTCCAATCATCAAGCAGTAGAATGTTGTTGCTGCTGATGTCCCTATGTATTACCATTTCTGGACTTGAAATAGTTCCATGAAGAAACTCCAACCCGACTGCAACATCGATGCATATTTTAAGCCGCATCACCCACGTAACACTATCATTGCTCACGTACTGATCAAGACTTCCTCTGGATGCATACTCATAGACAATAATTTTCTCATCCTCTTCATCACAGTAGCCCAAAAGACCAATTACATTTTCATGTTTATACTGCATAAGGATTTCAAGCTCTGTCATAAATTCAGCTTCTCCTTCTGCAGATTTCTTGCCCAACCGCTTTGCAGCAATGAAGTTATGCCCATGAGTGTGACCCTTGTATACATTCCCAAAATCTCCATGTCCAATGAGATTGTCTTGATTGAAAGTTTCAGTGGCCGACTTTATGTCTTGAAGTGACAGTTTGAGGCTATCCGTGTGGTTCTCCTGCGAATCATCAGACAATCAGTCGATTGATAAGTAAAAAATAACTGAACTATTTTCCATCTAAAACTCCTTTAAAGTTTCAAATAAGTTCAGGGTTACGGTTGTAAATCAAGCTTAGTTGTTTCATTTTAGAATTAAAGAAGAAATATAATACATCATGGTCTGTAGAGAGGGGAGTGAGGATTAAGTCATTAAGGACTAAATGACTTAAATGGTAAGATTGTTAATTCGGTAAAAGTTTGAGGATTAAAAAATTAGTTACACATTATAATGTAGGAAATGTCACGTACTACTAAGAAGAATATATAAGGAGATTATAAAGTTATTCAAAAAAAATTATGCACCTGACACTTTAACGCTCTCTTTAGTTCGTTGATGACAACATCTATTGTTGGGCGTTTCACTTGAGTTTCCGCGAGACATCGAAATGCAATTTCTGCGAATATGTCCAAAGACTCTTTGTCGGGTCCTTCGCTTAGAGAAAAGACATGCTCATCGGTTTCTTCCTTTATCTTGCGATCAACAAATTCCATTAGTGTTCCTTTCTCAAAATGATGTCGCGCAATGGGTGCAATCCCCTTCTCAAAATCATAGGCCAACCTCCCAGTCAAGATCTCGAATAACACCACTCCAAAAGAGTAAATGTCTGCTTTCTTATTTAGCTTTCCAAACTTCTCATATTCTGGATCAAGTACATAGGTGTACCTGCAATCGCACGGCATTGAAAGTACTGGCATCTTGATCTGCTGGATGAAATTTGAAAGCCCAAAATCGGCAATCTTAGCCTTCCAGTTATCGTCCAATAGAATATTCGCGCTCTTAATGTCACGGTGTATTATCTTTTGCTTGTCTTGATCTGTGTCGGTGTGAATGTAATTCAAGCCATGTGCGATGCCAAGACATATTTTCAAGCGTTGCATCCAAGTAAGATTAGTCATTTTTTCACTGTTTCCAAGATAATCCTCAAGACTCCCTTTAGAAGCAAGCTCATAGACAAGGATCATGTGATCACGATCTTCATCACAAAAACCAAGAAGAGAGATTATATTCTCATGTTTGCAGCTAGTCAGAATCTCAATTTCTGTAATGAACCCTTGTTCTCCTTCTTGATTGTGAATGCGCTTTATGGCTACCGTGCTTCGTTTCCTTGGTAAATCGCATTTATTCACACCTTCTATCGACGATGAATTATTGCTATCAAAATGTTCAAGATCTGCTTTGTACACTTTACGAATCCACCTGAACCGATGCAATATGCTTCGTCAAAATTGTTGGTAGCCTCGATTATATCATTTAGTTGAATCTTTAAGTGTTCCAAGTTCTTTCCCTGCAACATTATGGAGTTATGCAGCACCACATTAATGCTAGTAAGGATTGGGGTGAAGTTACAAAAAGAAAGAGAAAGAGGAAAAAATTTACTAGACATTTATAAAATACTAGCTAAATGACCTGTCGAATTACCACGTTTTTCAAAGAAAATTGACGAAAATATAAGATTTATAGTAACTACTAATCTGGAAAACATGAACATGTATATTGGTAACAAATGTTACTAATCTGCAGGGGCGGAGCCAGGAATCTGTGTTAAGGGGGGCCGGAGGCCGGACATAATTTTGATAATATGCCGTTCTTAAATCGATTATTATACCGGTTTAACGGTTCAAGCATCCATGCCAATTTTAAACTTGAATGAAATGACAGTTAGGTCTTTAGTTATTGTAAATGACCTTAAATCTTCAACAAAATATTAACATGCTACCAAGTGGAAACAAATAAAAATAATCAAAAGTGAAAGTAAACTAAAACAAACAATTAATAATAGAAAAAATTGATATATGGGTTTCTCATTTTCCAAAACGACAAAAGTGTGAAGTTACCTCACAAAACATTGATATATGGGTTTCTCTTTTATACCACTCGGTATTAATTTTCCAATATTTATTCATAACCCCACCAACCCTTCTTCTTCTTCTACTATTTTTTAAACCTGTATCTTCTTCACCATACCCACTCTGCTTTTGAAACCACTATTTTTGAAACTAGTATCTTTTCCTAAGAGTGGTTTAAAGCAAGCGATTGCAGCAAATATTTATGATTTGAAGATCGTAATGACGATGTGGGAGTTAGGAGGGATAGACTGAAGACTTTATAAAACGTTGGCCAGAATAAACCAAGGTACAAGCTAGGCTAGTTGGGCCGGTTGGGGGTGGCCGAGCACCCGCCAGCCACCCTACTGGCTCCGCCTCTGCTAATCTGGAAAACATGAACATGTATTATTGGTAACAAATATTTAAATCCTAATGACATATGGTTTTCTCGGAATGTTTTAATGGATATTTAGAGGAGCGTTTGGCACAACTTCGAAAACACGTTTCCACTTATATTCCAAGCTTGTAAAACTTCAGATATGTTTATTAATGTATATGTAGTAATTATGTGGAATTTCATGTCATTGTGATAAGGGTTAATATGTTTTCCGGAAAAATGGGTCAAAAGGAAAGTGTAAGTGCTGGCCTGTAGGTCTTAGCCACGACTGTGAGGCTTCCAGCCGAGGTTAGGAAGAGTTATGGAGGTCTTCTGAGGCCTCCAGCCGCGATTGTAAGGATTTTAGCCGCGGCTGTGATCAGTTACAGATTTTTGTCATTTTTCGAATTTTGTATAAAATAATCAGTGGCTCGTTGGAGGTCGTGCCACCTATCGTCGGAAATCTCTTTGTGTCTATTTTAACATAAAAATACTTTGAGAGTCTGAATCTAATTAGAATTTCAAAAGTATACTAGAGAAGTAATGGAAGGTTTGGATCATGTCTTGTTATATATAAAAAATTAAAAAAAAACTAGTCTAGTACGGGCGTTCCAATATGATATTTGTGTTGACATTTTATATTCCAAATTAAGGCCTTTATAGTCAAGGGTCTAAAAGTCGTATATATAATTAGATGGAATAAGTGATAGTGAAAAAACATATAAACCTCAAGTAAATGTAAAATTAATGTTGATGGATTACACTTTATTTAAATCAGGGCTCTCATTTGTAGATTAATAGTCAGAAAACAATTTAGCATGTAATTTTAATTCTCACTTCGTTCTCATTTTGTAGGTGGTGGTATTCAGAAAGCAAGCATTGGGTGTGTTCACGCCTTTTTTCTACGTGCAGATCCTAGTATTGATATTGAGAACTAATTCAAAAATCATAAATGATATTTATTGATTGTCAAAGTCTCAATGTATACTTTCATAACTTAGGTGTGATTGGTAAAAACTAATAAATGGCAATAGTTGTGAATAAGTAATTTTGGCGGGAGAATTCAAGAGATAATTCAAAAAACTGGTTAAAGAAAAAGGCCATGGACATTTGTCAAAAGGAGGTATTTAGTTATGTTAAGAAAAATATTAATCATTTAAGCTTCTTAAAAGTGTGTTTTTTTATTAATTACTAGTAGGAACCCGTGCATTGTAGCGGCGGGTACCCTGCGCGGGTACCCTAAAATAATGTTAACGGCATCAAAAGTCAAAAGTGATGGCTAGGAGTTGTACGCCTGAGTAATGTTATATGATTGTACTTTAAGTGTGTGGTCTTTTAGTAGATTTTTTAAATTGTACCATATGATAATATAATTATGATTTTGGTTAAATTGGTATTTTAAAAAGAGAATTAATTATATTTATTGAATTTATGTAGTTGTGTATTAATTTTTTGTAAACCTAGCCATAAACTTGTAATAACATTTAATAAAGAGATTGTGTTTAAATTGGTTGTATATTAAGGCTAACTGTCCCTCTTTAGATATTAAGGCTAACCGAATATTACATAAAATTCAAGTCCAACATTTTGAGATAACACACACTCCAAATAAGAGTCTAATAACAGCCCACAACTATAAGACATTCTTATCACACCACTTATACCCTAATTTTAATCTACCTTAAACTCACACACAACAAAAAAACGCAGTCACACCAAAAAATAGGTCTCCTTTTTTGTTTTCCTAAATTTGTTGACGCAACACTTCAATAAAAAATCTTGTTTTCTATTCCTAATTAGCCCATTTCTTACCCTTGATAACCGAACACCAAAACCTGTTTATCTAATTGTTATCTTGTTATGCGAAGAACAAAGACCACAACTATTGGCTTCTAGATCTTGAAAAGGTATCACGTTGGTACTCGTTATGTTTTTCTGTTTTTACTAAAAAATATTAAAGAAAGTTGAAACAATTTTGTTTTGTTCTTTCTTTTAATTTTTAGATATTGAAAGGAAGTTATGCTTCGAATAGATCTATGATGGGTTATATATTTCCTAATAAAATCTTGAATGATTTTGAAATAAGTGGTATCCTAAGATCTTTTTAGTTGTTGTTTGGTGATGGAGATAGACTGAGGTTGAATGGGTTTTAGGATAGTGTATTGTTTATTTATTTATTTTTTTGTCTAGTAGTTGTTTCGTTTGTACGTTGTTGTTCTTGGCTAGTGGTTGAAGTTGTTGGCTTTCCTAATTCTTAATGTTGGTTGTTGAAACTTGAGTTGGTCGATGATGCATAAACTGGTGATGCATAAACTGTGACCATGGGAAAGAAGTTTGTGATACATAGTGTGTACCATAGGCTTAATAATTTGTTCTTTTCACTTGATGAGTATATTAATAATTGCATTAATGGCATTTGCTGACGAGTCAGTTTATGTATGTAGTTGTGCAAAAGTTAAATGTTCATAATGTTTTATCATATGTAATGTTGACATTAATGTTTTTGAGGTATTGAATGTTATAAAATTGTGTTTAAATTGGTTGTATATATAACTTTAATACTTGTATTGCTGATTTTTTATGTTCTTAATATCTTAGTGCATTTAATGCTAAAAAAAGTTAAATACATTATAAGATGTATGATAGATAGAAATTGAACGTGTAATAGCAATAGTTGATTTGTTTAAGTTGATTATTAGGAAAATGAGGATGAAAATCATCAGATCAAATAATAACTAAGTTTCAGTTTTTTTCCAATTTAATATCTAAAATTTCTTTAATTATAAAAACTACTCAAAATTTAAATAATGTTTTGTTGTGAAAATTTTGAATTCTAGTGACTCTAATAAAACACTTTTAAAAGCTTTTACTATTTTATGACTTATTTTTCTTTTCAAATTGAAAAAGTTGGTTATAGATCGAGTTGGTTGTGAGAAGTTATTGTTAGGGGTGATGTAGCAACCGGCATTATAGGGGCAATACTTGTTTATAAAAATACGAAACTATTTGTGACAACGGGTGATTTTTCAAACTTGTTTAATAATAAAGTATTTTTTAATTATTAATTGTATTTCATTTCGAGCTTTTCATAACTAAATTTATTTGAAAACGAGATGTTATATCGTAAAGCGTGAAAAAGGGCACACAACACTTGTCGGCACAACCGTAGACCTAATAGACATTTTAATGTGATTATTTTAATATTTTTGAGATACTAGTGTTTTGAAAACTCGTTTTTATTAGAAAATTTATTTTAAACGCAGTGACGTTATTTTTGTGTCTAAAGTCGATCATTATCGAGCTCAAACAAGTCCCGAACCTCAACTTTGTAAAAGATAGCCAAATTTCACATATGGTCCCTGTGTTATATTTTACACCACGCCCCCTCATCTTCTATAAACCTTGCATTTCATTTTTATTCTATCAAAGTTTTGAGTATTTAAAAGAAGGGTTACATGTTTCGGCCATTCTTCGGCCACCTGAGCCCACACCGCCGCCACCCTTGACTCACCGCCACCACCACCTTGATCATCTCATCATCCCCGTCATTTTTACACACTTCACGCGCCACTAAAACCCTTATATCACCACGAACAACACCACCAAGATGCAAGAGAACAAGAAGGGTATTGCTACGTGGCCCGTGGGTGCTTAGTTGGGTCACGTATAGTTCGACATTCATTGTTTTGATCGTGTTTCTGGGTTCGTGTAGATCACCATCATCACAACCGTCTTCACCATCATCTCCTTCGCCTCAACTCTTTTGTTTTCTCTCGTCCGTGAGTAAGTCGACACACACATCCACCTTTATTAATTTTCCTTATTTGAAACCTAATATAAAATGATTTTTTTTTATTATTTTCGTTGATAAAAACTATCTTAAAAACGTTTTGACAAAGTCGTGTGGTATGATATTGATTAAAAAGGGGTTTTTGTTGAATATGTTGTGATACGGGTCGGGTCAGACCCGTATGGGTCATGAGTTGGTACCATGTGGTGCGTTTGGTTGGTTCTGTTCTCGGTCCACGAGTCACAAAATTTTGGTTCTGAGTTCTCAGTAGTACAGGCAGGGGCGGAGCCACCGTGTAGGTAGTGGGGGGAAAGGCCCCCAACAAGGCTCCACCGGAATAGCTAAACCACTGGGGAAGATGACTAAATTAGGTGTAACAATCGGTGTTGCCCCCAACATAGAAAGTAAAGTGCCCTCCACAAGAAAGAACATATCTGTAATTGGATCTTTAAATTCTTTTTCTGGAAATAGTATATTTGCAAATGGAGACTCTGAGAAAGGTTAGAAGATAGAAAAGAGAGGATGAAGACCAAAAACATATTGGGAAATGGGTACATTAAATATATTATTTACAGTTTCAGATTTTATTTTTATTTTACTTTTGATGTACTAAATGCTTTACTTTGTTCGGCAATTGTAGTTCTCTAGGAATGTGTTTAGATTTTTACTTTGTGTGTCTTTACTTTGTCCCATAGTCATACAAGTTATAATAGGTGCTTTTGTTTCACTTAAAAAATTTTGTTATAAATAGGTGTTATTGTTTCAATCAAAAATTTTAAATTTTAAGTTTAAGTTTCATTCTTAAAAAAGATTCATGTTAACAACTCAACAAAATAAACACATCTACATTATAAAAAGCTAATTACTTTGTATCTAAGTAATTGATAATAATAGACTGGAAGTAACTAAACAAATTGCATCATTAGTATGGTCTAATTTTAGATGCATCATTAGTTAATGTTAGTCGCATAACAGAAGTATTAGTCTGTGTATAAATAAACCTACCCGACCCGACCCGACCTATTTATAATTTTACTATAATCTTTCAAACCCGTTATCGAGTCATTCTTATCGCTCCTTGCCCCCTTCGAGTTGATTTTCTGGCTCCGCCACTGAGTACAGGTGGGGGTGATTACATTTTGAGTCAATATCTGAGTTTGTATTTGTGTTTGCATTGCGGAAATTGGGAAATCCACAAGGGTGCGTTTGTGGTTAATCTGTTAATTAGGGTGCGTCTATGTTAGCAGCTGGGATAGGATGCGTTTGGTTTGTATTTTTGGTTACTTGAGCCACTGTCAATTTGATTGTAATGTGCGAACCGACTCACACGTCGTGAGTTAGGCTTGGTAACGAGGTGCCATGGGGTACTCGCATAATTGTGTGCTTGCGTTTGGTCTGTCGATAAACAACACCTAGGTGGTGGTTGTTTGGTTTGTTAACCCGGCCTTGACCCGAGTAGAGTCTTACGGGTAAAAACGGTTTGTCAAATATTACCAAGGGTGTATAATATATAAACTGCTATAAGATTTTACATGCGTATATGTTTGGTTTTTCAAGCTGGGCCTTAAGCCCAAAACTAACAGGGCGTGTTTGGTTAATTATTTGAGGTTACCTTGTTTTGTCGGGACGAATTACTTTTGTATGTCATATTATTATACCGGGCATCTTACTAACTCAATCTATCTGTTTCATGATCATGATACGTTTCGGTTGCACATTGGAATTATTACTTGAGATTAATACGGATTTTGGACTTGGAAATGATCATAATATCTTATGTTTTGGATTTATTCATATGGGTCGTTATTGGATTCGCGGTATTGGACGATGGGAATTATTGAACGTTTTGGACATGACGGTATAATATATTAGACTCGAAAGACTTTAATATATTAGACTCGGAACGGACACAAAATCTTCAATAAACCAAAGGCTAATAACTACGTGAATGATAACGAAACCTAAAGCTTGTTAATAATGAATTATAAAATTTGAATCAACTTAAATCACGATAATTGAGAAACGTTATATAAACGGACACATCATGTCCAAATTTTATGAAAACCATTTTTATAACTTAAACCATTACGATTTGTAAACATTATAAACTCTTCTAATCACTTAATTCTCAACATCATAAACTTTTTATCAAATGTACGTTTCTTTGCTAAACCATAATGTCTTATCAACATTTTTTGGGATTACGGGGTAAACACCGAAACTTATCATTGACTATTTCTTTTCTCATTTATTTTATTTATACATTTATTCTTATTATTCTTTGATCCGCTTTCACGTTTTCTCTTCGTTACTTCTCCGACTGTGTCGTTTTGGCGTTAGTTACCTTGAGTCTATGTTTTCCTACCACCACACGAGCTTCGATACTAAACTTTTTACAAACAATGATACGAGTCATCCACGAAAACTAAAATACGTTAGTTTTGAAAACTTATGTACATTATATTATTTTGAGATATATTCTGAGACAACCAATGATTATTAGGTTGTGCCGTTCGTGTACCGTTGTGCCTTGCTTCTTGAAACCGTTTGTATCACTTGCGTTACTGTACTGTGACTTTTCGTAGCCCCTTTTTACTATATTTTCCTTTGGGGAAAATGCTACTCAATACTTTTCAAATGTTTTTATGTTGTGAACTACTGTTTTACATGATTTGGACATATATGTGTGATGATACGATTATATGCTATGAAATGTTTTGCTTCGTGAATTCATGACTGCGCAACTGTTAACTCTCTGCGGAGGGCCCACATGATGATAGATCTATCGGGGTAGCTCCCCACACGGTATTGGATATACGTTTGTTGAACACAATAGGCTCAGTTGGCACGACACTATTACTGTTTTTACTAAAGTGTTTATAATTGGTATTCATGCTCACTATCGTCCTACGCTATATTATTCACAGCTTCGTGGTTTTACTTTCAAACCTACGAGCTCACCAACATTATGTTGACGTTTTTTAGTACCATTTTCAGGTGGATCATAACTAAGGTATTTGAAGGCATGTTTATTGGAGTGAGACTATTTAACATTTTTGCTACTATGTTTTCAAGACAACAAGATTTCAAAAGAGACATGTTTTCTATCATTTTTGAGACAAGGGTCGTTTTGTAAAAGTTGTAAATTATCGTTGTAATAAATTTGTGGTATGAATCTATAATGTTACGCAATGTGCCTTTTCCAGTTACATCTTGTGTTTCCGCCTTTGACGGGGTGTGACAGGTGCATGTTTAAAACTAAAGTACAACCAAATAATGCATGTATGATCACCTCTAAATATAACACTTTTGAATATTTTCACAATAATGAGACAAAACTTGGATGGTTTTTGTAATGGGCAAAGGCTAAAGAAAACTAATATACTTATCAAAATGTACTGAGAATCCTAGTGCACTTTTAAAAGGTTCGGTATGACTAGTATACATTCAAATTTAATATAAAATAAATAACTTTTAAGCATTTCTTTCTCATCTTCAATCCCAGATTCTGACGACTTTTTCGGCTGCCAACTATCAGGGGAGTTGATGGTTGGCAGCCGGAAAAAGTCGTCAGAATCTGAGTTTGAAGATGAAAAAGGTAAAGATTGAAGAACAAAAACGGTATTTTAGTCAGATCACTTAAAAATTTATTCATTTTTTAAAAATTTAAATGAATACTAGTGTTGGTAGCCGAAAAAGTCGCCGGATTCTGTCAATCTGGGATTGAAGATGAGAAAGATGAAGATTGAAGAACAAAAGAGTATTTTAGTCAAATCGCTTAAAAAAATATTCATTTTGTTATACATTTGAATGTATACTAGTCATACTGGACCTTTTTAAAGTTCACTAGGAATTTCAGTACATTTTGATAAGTGTATTAGTTTTCTTTGACCTTTGCCCTTTTGTAATTGATATAAAGTTTGAGTACAATAGTTGAAACATTCAAGAAACTTGATTACTATTAGATGACATTTTCTCATCAAATGAAGTAATGAATATCTTCCTCGAAACTAATGCCTCAAGATACATCTAATAAAAAGATCAAGACACGTGGCAAGATTGAAAATGAAGAATTATAGAGAAAATACATATCATCATGTTTCAAATAATGAATGGATTAGACATAGTTTGTTATTGGATACCACTTTCAGTAGAGGTTCCACAAATGTATCAAATGCAATCGAGTTTGTGTGCAGGTATCAATTCTATTGTTCTAATTGTGTTTAGGGGAAAAAAAGGTTATATTTTAAGTCAAACCAATATTGTTCTAATTGTGTTTTCCCCTTCCTTGATGTTGGACGTCAATGATTGTTATCAGATATTTTTTAATAACATTAAATTAATTATCCATATAATTGCTTTTTTATTTTTTAAGGTTTTTAGTAATTTCTAATCATGCAAATGTCTTTTAAAGAGCACGATGTAGTGAACAACCAGCACGTTATTGGGCTTTCTTTCCCAATGACGCGGTCATTCGCTGCCATTCCTGACTGGTGGTGCTCGCTAGTGGTGTCCTCGTCGAGCAATTCACTAGCCATTGTTTTTTTTCTTTATTATTTATTATTATTATTTTTGTGTGTGTGAGTTGCGTATTTTTGGTGATGTGTTATAAGACCTACATGCGTTTGGGAATGATGTTTTAGTTATTCTGCTGTTATTGAGTGTTTATTCGAGTGTCAACCCAATAACATTTATTTACCTCCCTGCGCCTAGGTCTCTTAGCGACATTCTACATTTTATAGTTACAACCACAAATAACTTACCAAACACTTGTATAAAAATAAAAATCACAGTTTGTAGTTACCACTAAGAGCTACATTTACCACAGCCTACAACCAGTTTTACCAAACATACGCTTAGTATCAGTTAGCATTTTGAAAAAAAAAAAAAAAAGCTTCTTAGGTAACATGGTTTAAAACAAGCATTAAAATTCTAACCTCGCTTATTTTAATGATACTAAACAAGATTTAGATTATAACGTCACTTTTGATAAATTTCACACATTAAAATTATACAACTGTCTTATCAAATACGAAACAAAACGGATGGTGTGTTGCTTACAGCTACTTTAAAACGCCAGTGCTTACAAATTGCTATTTTTGTCAAAATACACTTAATAAAACAAAATTATTTAATACTCTCATATTCACCATATTAGTTATAAAAAAGTTAGTTTCGTGTAATATTTATAGTTTCAATATAATAACAATGTTAAAAAGATTATAATGTAAAATCAAAAGCACATACGTTTAAAGCCATAAATGTTTGGTACTAAAAAATAAAAGGTAAATAAAAGTTTAGAGAGTTTAATTACCTTCAAGTGATTGGATGATGTACCGCCAACTACATTCCTCGAAATAACCTGTAATGATATTTGCAAGAGAAAAGGAAATGAGTTGATAATATAACAGTTATTGTTACATGAAGTTGATAAAACAAGTTAATGTTCTTACTGGGTTTTCGTGTTTCCATTGAAGATCATACGCTTTCTCAAGTCTTTTGACAACCTGATCTATATATGGGCGATCTGCTCTTTCCTCTTTTACGCAGCCATATGCTGTTTCTGAGAAGATTTTTAATGCTCTTGGGTCCATCTGTTTCCGTAAATACGGATCGATCATATCATCCAAATGAGATTTGGCCAGCTGACTTAATAAACCCTCTTTCAACTTATCTTCAAGTTCATTTCCGCCTTCGTCTTCATCTTCGTCTTTGCCATCGTTTGCACTCCTTCCGCACAAGACTTCTAGTAATACAACACCGAATGAATACACATCCGACTTGTGGGTCACTCCACCGGTCTTTTCATATTTTGGGTCCAGATATACATTCTCGATAACATCACGAGTAAGGAGAAGGCGATGCCTCCTAGCTACTATATTTTTCAACGAAAGTTCAAAACCAGATAACTTGGGTTCCCATTTGTCGTCTAGCAAAATATTCGAGCTACTAATGTTGCAATGTATGACACTAAAATCTCGTTCAGGATCATAATGGATGTAGCTCAATGCCTTCACAACACTAACGCATATCTGCAACCTTTGCATCCATGTGAGGGTCGGGTCACTTAGATATTTTTTCAGACTTTCGTTAGCCTCCTTCTTGTATATGATAATCTTACTATCCTCGGACTCATGAAACCCAATAAGAGACACTAGATTCTTATGTTTGAGACTAGAAAGCATTGAAACTTCCGTCCAGAACCTTTTCCTCTCATCTTTTACACATTCTATATAGAATCTCTTTACAATAATATCGATGAATTGTGCACAATGTAAGAGACGGCCTTTGCGAATAATTCCAAACCTAAATTTTCGGATGATATTTTCTTGAGAAAAATCGTTGGTTGCTGATTTTATATCTTCTAAGCCGAGTTTTAAGTGAGAAAGATCTTTGAGGAAAGACTTCGTGTTTTTGCTGACATTGGATTCAACGTGTGTAGATATGGAGGTCACCGATCCCTATATGTACCAAACAAGACAACATTACGAAGTGTGCAGTGCAGGGTGAAACAACACTTCAGTTAGGTTAACTTACCAATTAAAACATTTACTATTAAAGAGACAAAATGTTGAGAAGTTAAGTACATATAATACGAGATCTTGTGTATCACTCTCAAGAATAATTTTATAAATGAGTCATTTTCAATGGCCTTTAATTTTGAGATAGTCATGGTGGTGTTAATACATCTTTCAGAGATTCTATTATAGTTAATGAAAGATCAAAGCACAACTGGTGCAGTATGATTGTAAAAGAATATTCATATAAAACATAATCATGTCGATATGCTTACCTAATCTGTGTAACAGGGGTGAAGATTATTAAAGTATATATAGGAAGTACTATAGTTGACAATAGTTGATACTTTTGCCAACATCATTTTCGTCTGGGTGGATTGGTTTTATGAGATAGAAATAAAAAGTGAATAAGTATTTTTAAATGCTTAAAATGCATAAAAAGTGAGTAATAATATTTATGTTAAAAAGATTAGTTGTTTTAAAATTTAATGCTATGTTTAATATTTTGTTTTAAAATTTAAATTTGACCGATTTGAATTATCGTATATTACAACATGTTTAATAGTATTTTAATTATTTTACGTTATATGCATAAACGTTACACGAAACACTTAATTAACCATAAAATCATAACTATAATTATTTGCCGCTATAAATTTTTGATGTTAGAGCATCCACAATGGTGAAGCTTTACATAGGTCCATAATCATTAAATTATAAACCTTTTGATGTTATAAAGCTATGTTCACTATGCATAAACCTTTTACAACTCTTAAAATGATTCATAATAACATATGCATTAAATTATGAATAGGTTCAAGAATATGAACCTCTTCATGCCACATGTACATGAAACAAATAACCACTATGGTTAAAATGAAAGATAAAGCTTTATTTAGGTTTTAGACCTTTTGATGAAACTACCATAGTGGATGCCCTTATGTACGGGTACTTGCCTAGTATTTATGAATGGTCACATGTCTTCACATTGCATATCATTATCTTATAACTAATACGACATGTATTTTAATTGTTTTGAGCCTCCACCTACTTATGTGGTTCTTACGGCCCTCGCACCTATATCTTTTTATTTGTAACCAAAATTCAAGATTTATATCAATATAGGCAGAGTGACCATAATTTAAGTAACCCATGTGACATGTCAAATTTTTCACTCTAATTACCCGGTCATCACGTTATAAACTGAACACAACACCCACACGTTATAAACTGAACACAACACCCACTTTAAATGACTTGTGGCATGTTTCTCATTGGGCTTAGTAAAGTTTACCGTTTATATGATCTTCCCCTTGTCAAAATCTGGACATATATCTTTCTTTATCCTTTAATTTTCTCTTGTTTTGACAAATACCGTTTGAGTATAATGAGCAGATAAGAGTTAGCTAGAAAAATATATCAGTAACTGTTTTCCTCTCTCTTAAAATTTCCAGAGACTTACAAGTTGTAAGTTACAACAAGAGTTTAATTAAATAAAATAAGATAATTACCTTGTCATGACTGAATGATGTGCCTTCAACTTCGGCCGCAGCCAATGAGTGTTCCTTTAACATCATAAATACAGTAATAAGTAAGTTATCATTAATAACACAGAGTAGTTATTATGACATAAAAAGAAACAGAGGAAAAACCGTCTTACAACCTTTTCACGTTCTAACTGAAGTTCCAACGCGTACTCAAGTCTTGTGACAACCTCACTAATATCAGGGCGTCGAGATCTTTCTTTATTCAAACAGTCATATGCTGTCTTCACAAAAAAGTTGAATGATTGCGCATCCATTTGTTTCCGTAGAACCGGATCAACTATTTCATCTAGTATATTCTTTTTATAATGGAAAATGGCCATTGGAACCAAATACTTATCATCTTGACCGTCAATTATTGACTCCCTGCCACAGAGTAGTTCAAACAATACTATCCCAAAGGAATACATATCTGACTTGTGGTTCACACTTTTAGTCTCAATATATGTTGGATCTCCATACCCTTCCACATACCAAGCTTCATTAGTATGAAATGAATTGTGCCTTTCAGATGCTTCAATCTTCATGGAACATTCAAAACTAGATAACTTGGGTTCCCATTCATCATTTAATAGAACTGTGCCACTGCTAATGTGTCGGTGTATTAAGCTGAAATCGCGTGGCTCGTCATAATGAATGTAGCTCAATGCTTGCGCAATACCGACAGATATCTCCAATCTTCGCACCCATGTCAACAACATCGGGTCACTTAGATAGTTGCTGAGACTTAATCTGGTCTCAAGCTTGGTAATGATGATTTTCTCATCATTCTCATCACAAAACCCAACAAGAGAAACGAGATTTTTATGCTTGAGAGTAGAAAGCATTGAAATCTCCATCCAAAACAGTTGTTCTACTCCATCCAATTCTTTATTTAACCTCCGAGCACGGATATCAATCAACTCACCGGTCCACAAGAGCTGTCCTTTGTATCTCTGTTCAATCCTATCTTCTAAGATGACATTTTCTTGAGAGAAGTTGTTGGTGGCAGATAGGATATTTTCAAGGGGGACTCTGAGGTGAGCAAATTCTTTCATTATCTGTAAAATAGTCAAGTTAAAATGTGAGTTACAAAAAGGCAGTTTAATAATGCGTACAAAGTGTTTGATAAAATTCCTGAACCATGTCTAAGACATGTTAGGTATAATTCTGCATATATCTTGTAGTTTATAGTTATTATGTTAGTTAGAAGTTAGGAAGTGATCAAGTGAACGGTCTTATTAAGTTTCATTGTTTTGGTGAGTGACTTCATGTTGATATCTGGTCTTGGTTAATGTAGTCAATATTTGCTCCTAAGGTGTTTCTTAAAGCATTTGGTCCTGAATCAGAAGGTGTAAGTATGGACTACATGGGCGATACTTTGTCTAAATGATGCAGTTTTGATGGGAATTGTCTTGTTTGGTTCCCTCATTGCATTCAAAGATGTGTTTTTGTCTTGTGGTTAACTACATAAGATAAGTTCATTGAGTGGTATTTAGAAAAACTATGGTTTTCCTTTGCCATCTTATCTTGTCGCGAAATATCGAAATCTGTTTAGTTTGAGTAATCTTTCTGTAGACTTTTGAAATCAAATGATTATGCTATTGCTGCATTCATTCCAAAGCGTATGAGAAAGGGACCAATTGAAGGATTATATATGGAAAGCCTGGAAAAGTGACAAGGCAATGTTTCAAAGCAGATCAATAATCCCAAAAGTCAACTGATAACTGCTTATATAATACAGTAAAGAATAAGCGCTGAAATTAGAAGGTTGTTACCCATTTGACACGTAGCATTGTTTCAACTTTCAAAGTAGATCAGCAATCCCAAAAGGTTGTTACCCATTGCTTGCATACAATATTGATAAGGAGTTCGGGTGCGTGTTAAGTTTAGATGTCATAAGTTATTTCATTGAGTATTCTTTTTTGAAACTAATATTAAGTATACTGTCAAAACTGAAGGCTAAGATAACCAAGGTCAAAAGGATTATTATGGGTGATATTGAGAAGGTAGTTATTTTGTTTTCATGATGTTTTGTTTATTGGCCATCATTTAGCTACCTTTTTCGTCTTTTTAACATGTCGGGTTATATTGGCTGAGGTTACTAGGTATGTTGTGTTTAATCTCTTACATTAACTTAACTTGAAAAAAAAGGTTGTCCAAGAAAAACTGATAGTCAAATATGTTTTATAGCCATATTATTAAAATAATAATATAATTTTTTTATATATAAAAAGGATACAGAAAATTTTATCCACTAAGAATACACTGTGGGTGACCTAATTGACCTTTTTTCCTATCAGTTATTCGTTTTTTAATGGCCAGACAGAGACAAACCATAACATGGACACTCAAATTTATCATCATAAGTCTATTAATATTTGTGGTTAATTTTGAAATGGGAAAATACTTGAAGATTAGAGTCTTTAATAGTTTAAGTTTTGAGGTTAAAGACACAAACAAAAAGGGGATGGGAAACTCACCTGTAACTTGCTATCCCCCGGTTTCTAAATTTAGTCATCTACCAGGGACACACTCCCCAAGTTTCATATAAAGGTTTGCTAGACATCCTATCAAAATCTCGGTTGAGTGGGTCATAGTTCACAAATGTTTGCAGACATCAACAAGTACTATTACTATACCACTCGAAACCGGTTCGACCCGCTGGTTCGACCGGTCGAACCGGTTCCGCTTAGATAACGGGTCAAAAGAAACCGGTTTTAAAATTCAAAACCAGTGTGACCATCCGGTTTTACCCATTTCTATAATTCCGGTGGGTTTGTCATTAAATCTTTTATATGTGTCCTACATTGCTTTTTAAAAGTTTTAAAGGCTTTAAAAATTGTTTAGACAGTTTTTATCGTGTTTTAAACACTTTCTATATATGCTATTTGGACGAAAAAAAATGGGCTGTTTGGACAGCTTATATCTTTTTTAACAGCTTTTATATATTGTTTGGACATAACCTTTACATGGTGTTTGGAAACAAGTTTTTGCGGCAATTACACGGACTTTTTTTAAAAGCAATTATCACCGATGTTGGATCGTAAACTTGATTTAGTCCGAGCCCATATAGTGGAAGCTTCTAGAAAGTCGTAGAATGGTATGGAAGCTTCTAGAGCGACAAAGAATAATCCTAGAAAATATCCATAGATATGTCTAGAATATTGTTGCTAAATGTTATAGAAATATCTAGAACTAGGATAAGGATGATGATGTATTAGGAATAATCAAGATGATGTAGGAAGTATCTAGATCGTAGTAGAATATCCATGGAAATATCTCATCTCTAGAACATTCCATGGAGTAGTATAAATAGGTGTTGTGGTGATGCATTTGTAATGAAGCAAATCAAGCAAAGCTTAAGCAATCAATAATATTCCTCTCTTCCTAAATTTCACTTACAACCTCTTCATCAAATATAAGCCTAAAAGGCCTTCGAGTTTCTAACAAATTGGTATCGAGCTAGAAGATCACGATGTCAAGCATGATGAACTTGTTCCAATATCCTCGTCTTACCAAAGACAACTATGGTAGTTGGTGCATTCGAATGAAGGCGTTACTCGGTTCACATGATGTATGGGAGATTGTAGAAAGGTGTTGAGAAAGTAGATGACGAAAGTTCCATGAATGCCGCCCAAAGGGTGGAGTTGCAAAAAGCGAAAAAGAAGGATCAAAGTGCTCTTACACTCATCTATCAATGTCTTGATGATGCGATGTTTGAGAAAGTTGCAAGCGCAACTACTTCAAGGAAGCGTGGGAGATCCTTCAAAATGCTTTCAAAGGAATCGACAAGGTGAAAAGGTGCGTCTTCAAACTCTTAGAGGAGAGTTCGAAAAACTCCAATGGAGGAATCGAAACCATTTCGGATTATTTCACTCGTGTCTTGACCATTTCAAATGAAATGAAGAGAAATGGTGAAAGCTTGAGTGACACAAGGGTGATAGAAAAGATTCTTCGCTCTTTGCCCCCAAGCTTTGATTACATTGTCGTGGCCATAGAGGTCAAAGACATAGACTCAATGACCATTGATCAACTCATGGGATCTTTACAAGCCCATGAAGAGAGTTGAAGAAAAGAAGGAAAGAACCCTTGGAGCAAGCTTTATACTCAAGGTCTCTTTCAAAGAAGAAAAGAACTTTCTACATGGAAAGGAGCAAGGGCGAGGGCGCGGTACTTTTCGAGGTCGTGGTGGTTTCAAGGCCGAGGGCGAGGAAGAGGAAGAGAAGATGTCAACAAAGAAGATGAAAACCAATGGTCTTCATATCGAAGAGGTCGTGGGAGAAGCTTTCAATCTCAAAGAGGAGGTAAGCCCCAAACACAATGTTACAAGCTGTCGTAAATATGGTCATTATGCCAATGAGTGTACTAGCTCAAGACAAGTGGAAGAAAAAGCTAATCTTGTGGAGGTAGAAGGCGGAGATGAGCTTACCTTGCTAATGGCAAGACATGACGAACAAGAAGAGAGGATAGAGCCATGGCATATAGATTCATTGCAAGTAACCATATGACGGGTGAAGAAGACTTGTTCGTGGAGATGGAAGAAAGTAAAGGTAACGTCACCTTTGGAGACGAATCAAAAGCACCGGTGAAAGGAAAAGGTAAGATACTTATCCGAGCTAAAGATGGAAGTCACCAATATATTTGGACGTATACAATGTGCCCAATCTTAAAAGTAATATTTTAAGCGTGGGACAACTTTTAGAGAAAATTACGATATTCATTTCAAGGATCGTAGTGCTACAATAAGGAATCGAAGGAAAGCTCATAGCAAAGTGCCTATGACCAAAAACCGAATGTTCCTTCTAAACATTCAACATGATGAAGCTAAGTGCTTAAAGAGTTGTTTGAAGGATCATTCGTGGCTTTAACACATGAGATCTGGCACTTAAACTTTGGTGACTTAAAGTTATTATCCTCAAAGGGAATGGTGAAAGGGTTAGATCAAATTGATCATCCCAATCAAGCGTGTGAAGGATGCCTTCTTGGGAAGCATGCTAGGAGTTCGTTCGAAAGAAGCGACATCAAGAGCTAAGGAGCCTTTACATCTAATTCACACGGTTTGTGTGGTCCCATTACTCCACCCTCTTATAGTAAGAATCTCTACTTTATGCTCTTTATTGATGATTTTCAAGAAAAACTTGGGTATATTTTCTAAAATAAAATCCCAAGCTTTTGAAACTTTTAAAACATTTAAAACTATGGTTGAAAAAGAAAGGTTTAAAATTAAATCAATGAGATCCGATAGAGGTGGAGAATTTTATCAAAAGAATTTAACAAATTTTGTGAGGATAATGGGATCCGGAGATTTCTAACGACTCCTTACTCCCACAACAAAATGGAGTGGTTGAGAGAAAGAATAGAACCATTCTCAATATGGTCCGAAGCATGTTGAAAAGTAAGAAGATGCCAAAGGAGTTTTGGGCGAGGCGGTTGATTGTCGATATATCTATTGAACCGGTGTCCGTCGAAAGAGTTTAGATAACAAGACTCCACAAGAAGCATGGAATGGGATGAAGCCTACCGTCTCTCACTAAGGGTATTCGGAAGCATAGCATATGTCCACGTTCCCGCCAAAGGCGATTGAAGCTTGATGATAGAAGTGAGAAGCATGTGTTTGTTGGAGTGCGACAAGCATTCGAAAGGTTATAAGCTCTATAATCCAATCACAAGGAAGGTGGTAGTGAGTAGAGGCGTGGAGTTCGATGAAGAAGAGACATGGGATTGGAGCATCAAGGAAAATGAAAGGTATGACTTTCTTCCTATGGTGATGAAGAAGAGCGGGTGAATCAAGTGAAGAAGTCCAACAACCTCAAAGTCCAACTCAACCCAAGAATCACCTTCAAGTTCAAGTGAAGGAGAACCGAAGACAAGAAGTTTGCGGGAGCTCTCGAGGTGTGACGAAATACCCTTACTTGTTTATCGTTGATTGTGAACCTTTAGTTTTGAGGAGGCTATGAAAAGCAAGAAATGGAGACAAGCCATGGACGAGGAGATAAAGTCAATAGTGAAGAATGATACGTGGGAGTTGACGACCCTTCCGAAAGGCCAAAAGGCTATTGGAGTCAAGTGGGTATACAAGACCAAGAAAACGCCAAAGCGAAGTGGAAAAGTACAAGGCAAGACTTGTGGCAAAAGGTTACAAGCGAAGCATGGTATTGACTACGAAGAGGTATTTGCTCTGTTGCTCGCTTAGAAACTATTAGAATGATTATTGCTATTCTTTGCTCAATATAGGTGGAAGATCCACCAAATGGATGTAAAGTCGCATTTGAATGGACTTCTTGAAGAAGAAGTTTATGTGGAGCAACCAGAGGATATATTGCCAAAGGGCAAGAAGGTAAAGTGCTAAGGTTGAAGAAAGCCTTATATGGTCTAAGCGGGCACCACGTGCTTGGAATACTAGAATTGACAAGTATTTCCAAGAACATGGTTTTACTAAATGTCTAAGTGAATATGCACTTTATGTGAAATTTGCAAATGAAAGAATCTTGCTTTCAAATGCAGCTTGCGTGGATGATTTGATCTTTACTGAAACTCTCGGTATGATTGATGAGCTCAAGAAATCAATGACGAAAGAGTTCGAGATAGCGGACATAGGACTTATGTCTTATTATCTTGGCATTGAGGTGAAGCGGACGGATGATGGAATTTTCATAAGTCGAAGAAGGATATGCCAAGGAGATATTAAAGAAGTTTGGCATGGATAAGTGCAATCCGTTGGCACCCCATAGAACATAAGGCAAAGCCTTCTAAGCATGACGGAGGAGAAGCGGTAGACTCAACTCAATTCAAGAGTCTTGTTGGAAGTTTGCGCTATTTGACATGTACAAGACGACATACTCTTTGCGGTTGGTCTAATTAGTCGTTTCATGGAAGAGCCTACGACAAAGCATTTGGAGATTGCAAAGAGGATCCTCCGTTATATCAAAGGTACCGTAGACTACGGAATGTTTTATTCAACAAGTGAAGACTTCAAGTTGGTTGGATATAGCGACGATGTTGAAATTTGGAGACAAAGGCGATGGAAGAAGTACAACAGATTCATATTCTTCCTAGGTAACAATGCTTTACATGGTCTTCAAAGAAGCAACCTATTGTTACTTTGTCTAGTTGTGAAGCGGATGCGTGGGCGCAACATCATGTGTATGTCACGCATTTTGGCTTAGAAGTATGCTAAAGGAGCTACACATGGAACAAGAAGATCGTTGAGATCTATGTGGATAACAAGTCGGCCATTGACTTAGCTAAAATCCGGTATACCATGATCGAGTAAGCATATCAACACTCGTTATCACTTTATTCGAGAGTGCATTGCAAGGAAAGATGTCCAAGTGATACATACGAGGTCCGAAAACCAAGTTGAGATATCCTCACCAAGCCGATCAACGAAAAAGATTTTTCAAGACAACGAATGATGCTTGGGTCGGTAAATCAAGTTTAAAGGGGTGTTGGATCGTAAACTTGATTTAGTCCGAGCCCATATAGTGGAAGCTTCTAGAAAGTCGTAGAATGGTATGGAAGCTTCTAGAGCGACAAAGAATAATCCTAGAAAATATCCATAGATATGTCTAGAATATTGTTGCTAAATGTTATAGAAATATCTAGAACTAGGATAAGGATGATGATGTATTAGGAATAATCAAGATGATGTAGGAAGTATCTAGATCGTAGTAGAATATCCATGGAAATATCTCATCTCTAGAACATTCCATGGAGTAGTATAAATAGGTGTTGTGGTGATGCATTTGTAATGAAGCAAATCAAGCAAAGCTTAAGCAATCAATAATATTCCTCTCTTCCTAAATTTCACTTACAACCTCTTCATCAAATATAAGCCTAAAAGGCCTTGAGTTTCTAACAAGTAAATATCGACTTGTGGTTCACACTTTTAGTCTCAATATATGTTGGGTCTCCATACCCTTCCACACCCTTAACTTCATTAGTATGAAATGAATGGTCCCTTTGAGATGCTTTGATCTTCATGGAACATTCAAAACAAGATAACTTGGGTTCCCATTCATCATTTAATAGAACTGTGCCACTGTCGATTTGCCGGTGGATTACGCTTGAATCGCGTGGCTCATCGTAATGAATGTAGCTCAATGCACGCGCAACACCGACATATATCTCCAATCGTCGCACCCACGTCAACAACATTGGGTCACTTAGATAGATGTTGAGACTTCCCCTGTTCTCAAGCTTGATAATGATGATCTTCTCATCATTCTCATCACAAAACCCAACAAGAGAAACCAGATTTTTATGCTTGAGACTAGAAAGCAATGAAATCTCCCTCCAAAACATCTGTTCTCCATCGTCCATTTCTTTATTTAACCTCCGAGCAGTGATATCAATCAACTCACCGGACCACAAGAGCTGTCCCTTGTATCTCTGTTCAAATCCATCTTCTAGATTGACATTTTCTTGAGCGAAGTTGTTGGTGGCAGATAGGATATTTTCAAGGGGGACTCTGAGGTGAGCAAATTCTTTCATTATCTGTAAAATAGTCAAGTTAAAATGTGAGTTACAAAAAGGCAGTTTAATAATGCGTGCAAAGTGTTTGATAAAATTCCTGAACCATGTCTAAGACATGTTAGGTATAATTCTGCATATATCTTGTAGTTTATAGTTATTATGTTAGTTAGAAGTTAGGAAGTGATCAAGTGAATGGTCTTATAATATTTTATCCTAAGGTGTTTTTTAAAGCATTTGGTCCTGAATCAGATGATGTAAGTATGGACTACATGGGCGATACTTTGTCTACCTGATGCAGTTTTGATGGGATAATATGGATTGGAATTTTCTTGTTTCATTCCCTCATTGCATTCAAAGACATGTTTTTGTCTTTTGGATAAGTTCATAAAGTGGTATTCAGAAGGAAAAAAACTATGGCATGTGCTTTGTGTAACAGTAAATTTTTTAATGTTGTAATATACTTTTGTTTAGTGTTGATATTTAGTCATTTGATGTTTGAAGTTGTTTCCAGTGACATGTTTTCGTAGCGGTTGCAGGATACTTTATTTGACAATAGTGGAATTGGAGGATTTTTCAGGATATTGAAAGAATGGAGAGACATTAATAAATGTTGTAATGGAAACTTATAAAGCCAAGTTGCTGATTTTGAAAGGGAAGAACTCTCCTGTTGTGGAAAGAAAAACTAGCAGTAAGATATGAAATTGAGTGTATATGAAATTGGAGAGCAATGAGACACACGAATATGAAGGAAAGTATAATTATATTCCAGGTTGATGATATTCAACTCATACTTTGAGATTTGTTCATCCCATTTAACTGTATATTCTTAAGTTATGTTCATCTCGTAAAGTCATAGGAACTTGAATATAAAACTGTTGAGGAAGATCAAGAGCTTGTATAAGTTTGATCTCTATGGAACTCATTTAGATTTTTTCCTTTACCATTAGCGAAATATGGAAATCTATTGAGTTTGAGTAATCTTTCTTTAGACTTTATGAAATCCAATGATTATGCTATTACTGCATTCATTCTAGTTCTTATATACTACTCATTCTTGTTTCAGGCACAAAATGATTTTTCCAAAGCGTATGAGAAGGGGACCCATAATACAAGGACCACCTGAAGGACTATATATGGAAAGCCTTGAAAAGTGGCAAGGTAATGTTTCAAAGCAGATCAATAATCCCAAAAAGTCAACTGATAACTACTTATATAATACGGTAAAAGAATAAACGCTGAAATTAGAAGGTTGTTACCCATTTGACCCGTAGCATTGTTTCAACTTCCAAAGGAGATTAGCTATCCCAAAAGGTTGTTACCCATTGCTTGCATACAATATTGATAAGGAGTTCAGGCACGTGTTGAGTGTAGATGCCAAATCTTATTTCGTTGAGTATTCTTTTCTGAAACTAATAAGTGTCTTATCTTTTCCGTTTATGCCTCTGTTAGGTGGAATAAAGAGGCCAAGGGATCATATTGAGATAACCAAGGTCAAAAGGATTATTATGGGCTATATTGAGAAGCTAGTTGTTTCGTTTTCGTGATGTTTTGTTTATTGGCCATCATTTAGCTTCCTTTTTCGCCTTTTCAACATGTCGGTTTTTGGTGTTTCATGGTGCTTATGGGATATTAATGTTGTGTTTAATCTCTTACATTAACTTCAGTGTGTGTCAGACTGGGTTGACTTGAAAAAAAAAATTGTCAAAGAAAAAGTGATAGTCAAATATATTTTATAGCCACAAACAAAAAGGCGGTGGACAACTCATATGTAGCTTACATGTAATTTTGAAGAAAATTTGGACAAGCTACAGTGCAAGGCCATATATACTACCTTGTGTATATCGTAATGAACTTGCTAAACTACAGGTAGATTTAATAACTATACTATTAAAATTTTGATTTTACTTTGTAACTCATCAATCCCCTAGTTTCTAATTTTAATCGTCTACCAGGGACACTCCCCAATTTCATATAAAGGTCATAGTTCACAATTGTTTGCACACATCAACAAATACTTTTACTATACCAGTTTTATTTTTTCATTTTTGAAACCCGGTTTGACCGGTCGAAGTGGTTCCGAAGTAGATACGGGTCAAAAGAAACCGGTTTTTAAGAATTCAAAATCCGGTGTGACCCGCCGGGTTTTACCCGTTTCTATAATTCCGGCTAGGTTTGTCATTAAATCTTTTATATGTCTTCCACATTGCTTTCTATATATGCTATTTGGACAGCAGCAAAATGGGCTGTTTGGACAGGCTTATATGCTGTTTTAACAGCTTTTATATGTTGTTTGGACATAGCCTTGACCTGGCTGTTTGGAAACAAGTTTTTGCAGTAATTACATGGACTTTTTTTTAAAAGCAATTACATATTTGTATGTTGTTTTTTTACAGCAATTGCAGCTTTTATATGCTGTTCCGACCCAGTTTTTTACCACCAACAATTTTTTTTCGCAGCAATAACATGTTTGTATGCTGTTTTTTTACAGCGATTGGCAATTAGATACATTTAAAGGTTTGTATGCTGTTTTTCAGAGCAATTACAGGTTTAGAGTTAAAATTCTAAACAGAGCATGAGCATGATATTATACTCTATGATTCAGGATAATCTGTGCAAGTCGAATGGTCTAATTGTGAAACTGATCAGAGGCTAATAAGGTACTAGGAGTTTTATAGGGTCTAGCTAAACTGTAAACTGATAGAGTGAGGGTGTATACATTAAAACAAATAGATTTAGTACTAGTAGTTATTATTATAGAAAGATGGAAGAGGAAAAACTGTCTTACCTCATTTTGATGTTCGAGTTGAAGTTCCAACGCTTTCTCTAGTCTCTTGACAATCTCATCAATATGTGGGCGCTGCGATCGTTCTTCATTCAAGCAGTCGTATGCTATTTCCGTGAAAATGTTAAATGATTGAGAATCCATTTGATTCCACAGATCCCAATCAATTATGTCATTGAGTTTCTTCTCCTATAATGGGTAACAGCCACGAAGCCAAGTACTTATTATCTTGGTGGTAATCGATTCATCGCTTTCCTACCACACAATAGTTCAAACATTACTATCCCAAAGGAGTAAATATCGACTTGTGGCTCACACTCTTTGTCTCTGTATATGTGGGGTCTGTATACCCCACCCTATCCCAAACTTTATCAACGCGGAATGAATGATGCCTCCCAGATGCTTCAATTTTCATGGAAAGTCTAAATTCAGATAACCTGGGTTCCCAATTATCATTTAATAGAATTATCTCACTGTCAATGTTTCGATGTATAACGGTAAAATCGCGTGGCTCGTCGTGATGAATGTAGCTCAATGCATGAGCAACACCGACACATATTTCCAATCTTCGTACCCATGTCAACATCATCGGCTCACTTAGATAGTTGTTGAGACTTAATCTGGTCTCAAGCTTGATAACGGTTATCAACTCATCATTCTCATCACAAAACCCAACAATAGAAACCAGATTTTTATGCTTGAGACTAGAAAGCATGAAAATCTCCATCCAAAACTGTTGTTCTTTTTCAGCATCCCTTTCTTCATTTAACCACCTCCGAGCATGGATTTTAATCAACTCACCGGACCACAAGAGCTGTCCTTGGTAATGATTTCCAAAATCATCTTCTCCGATGAAATTGTTTTTATCAAAGTTGTTGGTGGCGGATAGTATGTTTTCAAGGGAGATTTTTAAGTGAGCGAAGTCGTCATGATTGACTGAAGACATTACTATGTATCTGTTTGTTTATCTGAACAAAAAAGGGGTTTTGGGTTAAGAAAAGAAGCGAAGGAGTGTTTGGGTTGCAGATGGTTTGTGTGATACAAAGTATTTGAAACTGTGACTGTGTGTGTGTTCCGTGTTATTATATATAATGGATAAAAGTCTGGTTTTTGCATTATTGTAATAAAATTAAATTATTAATAGACAAATTGCCTTTTTGACCATTAAGATTACACATATTATCTATAGCATATTGGAAACTTCCTTCTGAAATAATTCAAAGTCTAAACAAAATAACAAAACAACAATCGCATAACTTTAATATGTAACTAAACATCAAGATAAGACTTAGTACAATAAGGTACCAAAGACGAGATTTTGGTGATGTTAGACGCGTCGACTTTAAAATAGTCACCCCCACGTGTTGGTGTAGGTTTTATGCGAGAACTCGGTTGGTTGATAAAATGAGTTTGTTAGGTAGTGTGTGTGGATTTGGTTTTTTGAGTTATATTTGTGTTTAAGTATGGTATGCATGAGTTGGTTTTTGTGGGTTAAGGTGGTTGTGACGTTAGGGATTGGGTGAAAAAGTGATGTGTCACTGAGTAAGTTTTGGTAATGTTGGTCACCACTATACCTGGCCTAAATTGAAAGCTTTGTAATAACTATGTAACATTCACTAGATAATAACGAAATGACCAAGGATTTCGTTTTGGTCAAATAAAAGGAATTGGTTGAATAAAACATCAACGTAAACTTAAAACCACAAGAGCACAAGATGATGAGGTGATATTTTCTTGGCTAATTTTCATTTCAACAAATTACTAAATGTGCAGTTAATTACTGTAGAACATTGGCTAAAAAGTCCTATTTTCATTTAATCAAATACAAGAATATGTGAACAAATACAATAACATGTGAACAAGTTTAATACTCCAACTTAAGAGTAATTAATTGTTGATAAATATTATAAAATTGGCCAATAATTTATGGGATATATTCATTGTATGTCATTAGATGCTAAAAAATACAACGTATGAACGAGATTAATAATTACTTGTTGATAAATATTATAAAATCGGCAATTATCAATGGAATATGTCCATTAGGTGTCATCAGATGCTAATGTTTTTGTATCTTGTGTAAAGTTCTTTAATCAGTTCTATTGTCATTTATGAGGTGATGAAAATGAAATTTCTTTTTATATTTATAAAGATAAAGACATCAAACAAACCTAAGCTTAAATAATAGGGAAATTTGAAGACATTATCAAGTATACATAAATCTTTTCGTTTGGGTTAGGTTCTTTGTTATTTTTAATGGATGAAGGTCTGGTTTTTGTTAAGGCAATTGACTTTTTGTCTATAGCGTATAGGAAACGTCCCTTTTATTGATTAATTAAATGTTTGAATATAATAAATTACAGAACAACAAACATCAATAAGATGTTCACCTCTCAACAACTACTATATGAACAATAATACAATATGAAATATAACTTTAAAAAGCAATTACTTTAGACAGGTCATCATAAGGCTCCTAGTGCCTAGTGATCTTATTTAACTGAATGTACAAAATTTTTACAATGATGAGAGTTGTGGAGAATATTTCAATTGCATCTCATGGTCGAAGTGATGGTCACTTGTACTATGTGTAGACACTGAATCTATGCTCTGATCATTTTCGTAGTGATTGCAAAAAAATTTAACAAAACGTATGGATTTCATTATTAATCACTTTAACGAGATGAAACACACAAACTTCAATTCTGAAATTAACATAAAATCTATTCGAGGGTTAAACATGATAATCATTCCAAAACACCAACTTAAGAGCAGACGATACATAGAGTGACAAAGTAAAATGTTTCGACAAGCGATCCAAAACATATGGCTTCCAATTTTTAGAAGACGCATTTTTCAAACACATTACATGCCTATTAATTACATGTAGTGATGAAATGAATACTTATCGGCTTCCAAAACATGAATTAGTTAACAAACACAAGCATTGTATTGATGATTATGATGATCGAGAATTTCTTTTTTGACAAATGTATAGAATTGCTTGAACTGAAACATAACACAAATTGAAAACCACAACACCACAAGAGCACAAAATCATGAAGTGATAATTTTTTTGTTAATCTAAAGTTAATTACATTAAAACATTGGCTAGAAAGTCTCGTTTCCATTTAGACAAATGTTAAAGTCATCTAATAGCAAGAAAATTTTGTTCACTTATCAGTCATGAACAAAATAAAATATCAAAACTAACTTATAAGCTAACTATTTATGTGCTTGCTTTTGTTTCTACCAATTTCGGATACTTTTTTCGCGAAAATATTTGAAACAACAAGAATAAAGCTAACTATAAAATATTAAAACAACACAAATAACTATAGAAATATGAAGTGTCAGTTTTAGCCCTTATTTAAGTGTAATATTATTTAGTCAAGTGATTTATAATTTAACTAATGTTACATTTTAATTTTCAATTTTATGGTTTGTTTTGCTAAAGTTATTTTTATTCTTGAAATTGTACAAATTTCTAGAAAGAATTTGAACGAGATTGGTATAATGAAAATAAACACATATTTGGGTGGCTCATAAGTTAGTTTAAATAAATGAGAGACCTAAAAATTAAAAGTATAATAGCTGAGCGGCCTTCGTATACATAGTCGCTAATTACAAACATGAAAATTAGATAATATGTGACTGTCACAAGCATAAAAATTCAGAATACATGTGAAAACATTTCTTGAATAAGTTGTTAACAATTTACTTACATTAGAATATTGGCCCACTAGCTTTAGCTTTGTCTGTTATTAACTTTGTGAAAAAAATAATCACTTCAGCGGTGGTATGCCTTTTTTGAATTTATTCAATCAACCCCATAATTTATCAAAAGTTTCAATAGTTGGTCTACCTGAATTTACAAGAAAAATAACTTCTTGCCTAGAAATGTTGAAAGTTTTAACATTGTATTTAATTCATCGTACACTTACTTATAAAATTAAGAATCTATCATGATTTTATTAAAAAATACATCAAAGTCGTCAGTGCATAGATCATCCCTCAATCTCTTTATAATTAAAAATTTCATAGATGCGTGTCATGATAAGACATGACATTTTCAAAATCTTTGTTTCTTGTATGTTGAAAGAGTTTACTAAATATTTTTGTATACTCAACGAAAGATCTATCGCAACAGTGAACTCATGTCTTTACACTCACTTTGACCCGAAACATTATGGCTTGACCACAATTAGATTATTATGAAAAAAATGTGAAAAAGGACAATATGCACTTGATTGCAAGACTTGCAACCAAGTTTAAGTTATACATACGGGGTTCATAAAATCTACCAAAGATAAATTATAACAATACTAGTAACTAAAAGTATTTAGAATTATAAGGTATTTTTTATGAATTCGGATCATCAGATCGTTCCATGGTAAAGATAACCTAAGTGAAATGAGCAATATGAACCCTCTATGTACATGTATTGAAGTAGACATTAATTTTCTAAGATAGTAAAGTTTTTTTGGGTAAAGGGGAGTAATCCTGCACCCTGGTAAATATATTAACCAAATAAACGTTTAAGTACAAAGGATATGAGCGAAATCCCATATCTCAGCCCGTTACATAGGCATAAAGCTTACTTAACAAGATACTTCATATTTTCTAAACAAGAAAACAAACCACTACTCAAATGATAACATATGACACAACGAAATAAATTTACTTCCTAGGACCTTGAAATAAATTTACTTCCTAGGACAAGATAGTAAAGCTCTATTACCTCTAATGAGACTAAATATAATTGCATACCAAAAGCGCGTTGTAACCTATGAAATAACTCCATCTTTAGAAGCATATGCACTCCTGGTAATTTACCCTTGATTTAATGTTCCATCACCTTCAATGCTCTAAAAAAGTTAGAGATATCATAATATAAGTATAAAACCCATCTGTCACATGTCAATAAGCACAAATGAACTTTAAGATCTATTAGCATAATGAAATAATCACCTTATTGATCACCAATATAGCGTCTTAAACCATAAACTGAGCAACAAAAAGGATTCCCATTATAATTACATTTTAATAGCAACATTTTATCCGTTTTGGCTTCATAAAAACAAATTCAGTTAAATCCACAACACAACGTTTATCAACAAGAAGTCACATGGGCCTAAGTAACATGACCAACTTGTATCAGATGTTGATTACTACAAATGTTGATTAAAGTATAAAAACTATCAAAAACAAAACTTTGAATTATCACAACATGTGATGCTCAGGGTGCTACTAGTTTATCAGATTTCGCTCAATAAAAACCAAATCTCCACAAAATAAAAGGCCATTCTTTTGAAGGCGATTTAAGTCCACAAAACAATTCTAACAAGCAACAAGTCTCAAGGTTGTCACTAACATGACCAATTTACAAGATATTTTATCAAACAATTGGTGTGCAACTCAAATTAATTGCACAACTTGCGAGTTTCTTCTGTTAATGAAGACGGGTTGGTGACGAAATACATATGATATTATTATTTTCTTTAAAGAATCTTCTGTATGATTAGGTTGAGCAAGTTATTTATATTCTATCAAAAATTGAATCAAGATATAAAAAAGATCCGAATAATATCATATTCTCTTATTATAAACCTTGATGGTCAGACATCAAGTGTGGTAGTTGCATTATTATTGTCTTTAGCGACTGCTATAAACAATGATACAATAAAAAAACATAATTTTGAAAAATGATAAATGTTAAAAGGATTAGAATCCTCTCATTTTCTTTTGAACATGATAGGTAATGTTGTGCTTGCTATGATTGTACATTCTCTTTATTACAAAATAATTATTTTATTTTACTTTAAATATACAATTACAACAAACACAACATTACCTATCATGTTCAAAAGAACATGAGAGGATCCTAATCCATGTTAAAAAGGTCTTCAAGGGCAGCTACTGCCTAGTGGTCTTAATTTTATATGATTCCAATTGCAACGCATGAAGTGATACTATACATGACACTTTAATGTAATACTTATACTCTACATATATACTTTTGCTATTAACCAGTTGAACAAGCCGATACGGACAAACCTCAATTCCAAAATTAACATAGAATCTATTCGAGGTTTAATCATTTACATAAAGTGACACAGTAACATGTTTCGTCAAGTGATCCAAAACATGTGGTTTCAATTTAAAACCATTTCACAACATCGACACATTTCATCAAACAAGTTACATGCATAGCGTGGACGTATAGTCCGGATGGGCGAGAATGGGTCGGGCCGCGACAATGCCCACTCTCGCCTAAACCCTAATCCACGCCCTATAAATATAGGGTTGGATCTCCTCTCATGGACACAAGATGACGAGTTACTCTAACCTAACTCATCACATCGCACCGATACTAACTTAACTGTCGGAGGTGGACCCGGGGCTCGGCCTCGGTCCACTCCTAACGGTTCTTTTGTTGACAGGTCTACTTAGGGCTCGAGAAGACGACGAACGGCCAGGGAGAGTCGTCGAATCCAGCCCGCGCCAGATTATGCATCAACATCCGTGGGACCACGAATAAACTATGTTTCGTGTTCTCATATTACCGAAAAGCATAAATCAATTTCTAAAGTCTCTAACTCAAAAACTTTTGCATTCTACCATGCGTCAAAATTGCTTTACCATCGTGCGAAATTTAGATGTGGTTTTCAGATGCGTACAATTTAGATGCGTAAAACTTTATTCAGATGCGTAAACTTTATTAAATTGGACGATGCAATCTCAACTGTTATTAACAAGATAACAGGCTCGTAAAACTTTATGGTATAATCCGGATGATGCGTAAAACTTTATCAATTGACCGTATATTCTGATATAGAATATTCGCACCTTTAAAGTATAGTCTTACATGCATGCTTTAAACCATATATTCTGATATAAATCCTGACGTATAGTCTTACATGCATGCTTTAAAACACCATTCGCAATTAATACTTCAGATACAGTGAAGATACATGCATGCATGTATTCATTATATAATCTTACTGTACATGCATTATATTCTCATGATCATACAAATATAAGGATCATGATATTTCTTTAAGTCTTACATGCATGCTTTAAACCATATATATTCTGATATAAATCCTGACGTATAGTCTTACATGCATGCTTTAAAACACCATTCGCAATTAATACTTCAGATACAGTGAAGATACATGCATGCATGTATTCATTATATAATCTAACTGTACATGCATTATATTCTCATGATCATACAAATATAAGGATCATGATATTTCTTTACATAAGATACAAGAAAAGAAAAGTCCGCACGATCGGACCTATTTTATATTTTAGTCCGCACGATCGGACCTATGAAAATATCCGCACGATCGGAGCTATTTTATTTTTTTTAGCCGCGAATTAATTCGCGCAGATACTGTTTTTATGGTTGGTAGGCCTGTTCACGCTCGAACAACGCAGTCATGATAAATCTACCCACATTAGGCCGTGCGTTCAGACATCTTCGCAGAGAACGCGTACGCGCAAACACCACGATGCTAGTCAATCGCCATGAGCGCACTGGACAAAGGCCGTGGTATAAACATATGCGATCATCCAAAACCGTTCGAGTCTATGTGGTTACGATAAGTCCATCAGCGTCTATTAGTCGCGGTCACGGTACGTCCATCCGGGTTTAAAAAAAAAAAAAAAAAAAAAAAAAAAATTAATTATTTATGAAGCTTGTAAAACCTCGCGATAGGGGTGCCATGCTGCTACTTCTCTTATGTTTACGTTCGCATGCTATGTGCTATATCTTGCTTCACTTGATGGGTTTTATATGTTGTGATTCGCGGCATATACTTTTAATATTTGCATTAAGTGTTTTATGCGAGGCATAAATAAGTTTAATGCTCTACACAAGTAGCACAATCAAACTTGGGGGCTACCGGTATATAGTACCGAGTGTTTCCGTGCGCGTCACGCGGTATATTTGGGCAGTATTGCAAGCCCGGTACAAAGACGGTTTAAATATTCGCACTATCTTGCCGCATGGGAGCGTCCTTTGTCGGTTGTAAAGACGGATGTAATGCGCGCGAAGCACGTCTTATGTCGCACTTCTTTGTCGCGCGGCGCACATACGCTATAGAAGCACGTCTTACGTCGCGCCGCGGCAAGACACTTTCTACTGAAGCACGTCTTCATCGCACCATCTTCGCGTCATCTCTGGTACAAAAGTACGCCTACCCGAATGCGACATACGGGATCCACTTTCACCATTGTGAGACTCTCACAATCGCAATGTGCACACTTGAGTTGCGCACACATGGGCCATGCCGTCATGATTGATTGGTCCTATGCGGCCATGAACATAACTTAAGTCTAGCATAACATAGCCATGTACTATCTCATACTAGACTTGGGGGGCTTGTGAACGTATAGTCCGGACTGGTCCAGGAATGGGTCAGGCCCGGCAGACAGCGGCCCACTCTACACCTAAACCCTAATACATTCCCTATAAATATAGGGTTGGATCTCTTTCTCATGGTCACAAGATGACAGGTTACTCTAACCCTAACTCATCACATCGCACCGATACTAACTTAACCGTCGGAGGTGGACCCCGGGGCTACGACCTCGAGTCCACTCCTAACGGGTTCTCTTTGTTGACAGGTCTACTTAGGGCTCGAGAAGACGACAAACGGCCAGGGAGAGTCGTCAAATCCAGCCCGCGCCAGATTATGCATCAACAATAACTATATGCATGTAGTGATGATAATGTCCCTTATCAGTACCAACACATGAATTAATTAACAAACTCAAGTATAGTATTGATGATTAGTGATCACCGAGGATTTCTTTTTGTGCATATAACTAGAATTAATAGAAATGAAGTGAAAAGTATAAGAGCACAAAATCATGAAGTGATAATCTCTTTGTTAATATGCATTTAATTACAGCAGAACATTGGCTAAATAGTCTTCTATCCATTTAGTCAAATACAAGAATATGTGAACAAGCTTATAATCCATTATTATTAAATTGACCAACTAGCAAAGGAGGATATTCATTGATTAATCATTGCATATATGTTTCATTTGCTAAAATGTGTATTTGTATCTTTTGTAAACTTCCTAGCAGCAAAAAGTTGTTGACCAGCGAGAAGATCATACCAAAGTCAGCAAACTGTGGATCAAGAAAAGTGTCAACTTGAGTTGAGAAGTTCCAACATTTTTCACATTTTTAACCTTCCGCACGTGAAACACCAATCCTAGGAAAAATCGGACCAGATACATGTTCACTCTTAGGTTTAGAATATGGACGTAAACATATGTTACACCATTAGGTGGAAAAGCGCGTTGTGTAATGGGTTAGGGCTTGATCATGCTTTATATGGGTCAACCCGAAACATTTTTTTGTCAAAAATTATAGAATTTTATAGATAATTGTGACTGTGATTTAAAAAAGAGTATAGCATCAATAATCCCATTTTTATTAATAAAATGATTTATGAAGTTCGATGCATTAAAGCTCTGGGAGACCTTCGGCCAATTTCTAACCCGTTTTGTTCTAAGCAAACTGTTTTAATTAACCAGATTTATTCATTTAGGGATACAACCTAACCTGAATCAATTCATCCATAACTGAAATTGGTTGAAATAAAACATCAACATAAACTCAAAACCGCAAGACCACAAGATCATGAAGTAATATTTTCTTGGCTAATTTTCATTTCAACAAATCACTAAATGTGCAGTTAATTACAGTAGAACATTGGCTAAAGAGTCCTCTTTTCATATTCAAATACAAGAGCATGTGAACAAATACAACATATAAACAAGTTTAATAATTAATTGTTGATAAGTATTATAAAATTGGCCAATTATTTAAGGAATATATTCATTATTAGATGCTAACAACTACAACAACGTAAGAACAACTTTAACAATTACTTGTTGATCAATATTATAAAATTGGCAATTATCAATTGAAATATTATGCGTCATTAGATGCTAATGTAAAGGTCTTTAACAGTTCTATTGTCATTTATAAAGTGATGAAAAAGAAATTTCTTTTTCTATTTCTATACTATATAAAATGGAAAAACAGTCAAAGTGGAAAAGTGAAAAAGTTTAATGGTCAAATGAGAGAGAAATATATTTGTGTAATTAATACTCTTATTAAAACACCCCATTACTTAATAGTACAATAATTTATTAACATTGTACAACCAATTAAAAGCATATCTACCAAATTAAAACAACAAATTAGAACACCCCATATTTGTGTAATTTATTCACATTGTACAATAAAATTTTCACAATGTACAATTTAAACAAGCTACAACATAATTCTAAATATAAAATAATTAAACACACTAATTAATTTTATTTTTAACACCTTAAAATAAAAGTACATGTTATTATACACATTGTACAAATTAATAATACACATAAAGCTTCATACAAGCTAACAAGTTGATGGTACATATAGTTTTAAAAATCGAACCGGACCAACGGGTTCAACCGGAAACCGGTGTCGCCAACGGTTCGGCTAACCAATAAAAGCCATCCGGAAACGAACTAGAGAGGACCCGTTAAAACCGATACAAACTGGTGAATCAGGTCTCATCGAGATCTATTTCTCCGGTTAATCGTCACAGGGACTCGCCACGAACGCGGGTACCTGCTATATTATATATAAAGGAAAAACCAAAAAGTAAAAAGTAAAAATTTGAAACTATTAACACTTATCGAAAACGGGTTGACCCAATACGCTTCAAACCCAGTGGGTTGACCATGTTTAATTTGACTCGTTTTAACCCAACCTGTCATATTGACTCGGTTTAAATCGACCCGTTTTTCGACGGGAACGGTTCAACCGGTTGAACTACTCGGGTCGAACCGGGTTTCAAAACGTTATGTTTAATCCCCAAATCTTCAAACTTTTATTATTTTTTGTTTAGAATCCATAAACTTTTTTTTAACACAACACGATCTGTCGCTATATAAATATATTATCTATAAGTTTTTCTTGAAAAACATTTATAATGTTTTACAATTATGAGAAAATATGTGTCCGTTAGTGCACATTTAACTTTTCAATAGGCTAAATACGCTCATTTCAAAAAAAAGATGGGGCTAAATGTGCACAAATCTTTTACAAAATAGCTAAAATTAGCCAATTTTTATTTCATTTTGGGCTAATCGTATTCACGCTAATTTTGCTCACCATTAATCTCATCCTTGTTAGTTTTTACGCGACAAGTAACATGTGTTGTTAGTTTTTATGTCATAACTGATGTAATGTTTACTTTCATTTTCATTAAATGATTTTATATATTGTTTGATAGATGTTAAGAATTTTGTCTAGACTTTAATTATCGTATAGTACAACCGTTTGCAATTGCATTTTCATCGGTTCACGTTCTATTTTAAACGCTACACAAAACACTTACCACAATATCACAAATCTTTAATTATCTGACGCTAGAAACAGCTGCCGCTAGGCACGGGTACTCGTCTAGTATTTATAAAGATAAAAACAACTAGCAAACCCAAACTTAAATAATAAGAAAATTTAAAGACATTACTATGTTTACATAAATATGTTCGGTTTGTGTTTGTTTATAATGATGTGGACAAGTGTTGTGTGTGGGGTTCATTGTTATTTTTAATGGTTGGAAAGACAATTAACATTTTGTCATAGGAAACATCCACTTTATTGAATAATTCAAAGTTTGAATAGTACAATATGAAACCTCACTTTGAAAAATCATTAGTTGTATACTTTGCATCTTATGATCGAAGTGGTGGTCAATTCACTCAATTGTACAATGCATTAACACTTAATCTAATACTCTACATTTATGCATTTTGATCATTTTGTTAAATAAAAAAAATAACATAAGATACGAATTTCGTTATTAATGATCACTTGAACGAGTTCAATAACAGACAAACCTCAATTCCAAAATTAACATAAAGTCTATTCAAGGTTTAAACACGATAGTCATTCCAAAACACCAACTCAAGAGCAGATGATACATAAAGTGATAGAGTACCATATTTAGCTAAGCGATCCAAAACATTGGCTTCTAATTTTCAGTACAATTTCAGTGACACATTTCATCAAACACGTTACATGCATATTTATTTGCATGTAGTAATGATAATGAATCCTTATCCGTTAATAAAACATGAATTAATTAACAAATAGAAGCCATGTATTGATGATTAGTGATTATCAAGGATTTCTTTTTGGACAATACCTAGAATTGGTTGAAATGAAACATAACATCAATCGAAAACCACAACTCAACAGCAGCACAGAATCAATCGAAAGCTGGTGAGTTCATAGGTTTAAGTAAATAACATAGTAAATTGATCAAATAGTGAAAATGTCTTATTACGCAAGTAAGTCAAAGCGTAAGCAACTATCATATCCAAAACCCAAACCAAACAAAGATGTTATACGTCATGGCAAATTTTGCAACCACAAATCCCCACCCTGGCAAGTTGGGCAAACAAGTCCTAGACGGGGCGGTCAACCACGATAGATCTACCTACAACATGAATAAAAGACCTAACAATTTGCAAGATATAGTGAGGCTAAACCTTAGTCTAGACTTCGTAATAAGCACAAATAAAACAAAGTTTTATAAAAAGGTCCAGTGAAACAAGAGCATGTTTCTCACCCCAAGAATTAATAAACAAAGTGCGAATAAAAGTGGGGCTACGAAACTCACCTTAGTCCAGCAAAAAAGCACAAGAATCAACAGTAACAAGAAGAGTATCGACTATCAAAAATCAGCAACTACTTAACTCGGCACGACCTAAAATCATAGGTTTGCTTAGATTAGGACTCCATTCAATAGTTCCCAATCCCGAATATAATCCAGTTTTTATTTCAAAAACTCTTTCTCAAAAAACAGTTTTCCAGTGTTTGGTATCCGCGTGTGTGTGGCGTCGACTCAACAAGATGCTGGTATACTCACGCTACTCGAAGACTTAATAAAGAAAGATCACAACAATTCTATGTTTCAAGTTGTAGTCTAATAAGTCTTTTGAACATATTGCCAAAACTTATCGAATTCGTGAATTCGATAAACCTTACGATGTATTCGCCTTACTTATTATTCCGAAACTATACCACGTCCTAGGGCGTCATAAGATAAGAGATCGTTACTAAACTCTCCCGACATAACTAACAAGATCTCACTGGGTTCATCAACCCAATAAGTTCGTTAGTTAAGTAAATCAAGTTTATTAACTCCAAATATCGGTGACTAGCAATTAATGATATTCAATTAATGTCCATGGCTTTTCTAGTTTTGCGTGCCCTCAAAACATTAAGTAACTCCCTCGTTATTAATTATATTTCTCTTGATCCGTTTTATTATAAAAGAGTTTATAACAAGTTTTATATACTTGTTTCTATTAGGAAAACCATTTATTATATATAGTTTACGTTATCGTCATAGTTATTGTTATTCGAGTTACTATTTGTTTTGAGTCCCAAGTCTGAGTCATAACTTCTCGACTTATCAATTTGTATCAAGTCCAATAGTCAAATAAAGTCCATGTCACGGCCTTGTCGGGGTCAAAGAAGACTAAAAAGTCAACATGAACCAACTTGACGCAAAATTCACTAGTATAATATGAGTCAATAACGTCGAGTCCTAATATCACAACTTTAACTTCACGTGGTCGTCTACAACACACGTCTAACCAATCCTCCGTCATATCTAACAAATCCCATTTCAAGTCCAAAAACATCAAACCAAGTTAGTCGCAACCTTTCAGTCTCGACTCCCATTCTCACGTCCAAAACAACAACAACTACAATATATCAATCGTCCAACAAAAGTTGTCGAGACCTCGAGTGTCTCGACCGACAACCTCCTCGACAGGCACAAACCAAACGCCCTTCGAGGGCTTTTTCCCATTCGAAACACATCACAACCGAACCAAAATCAACCTCCAAGAAATAAATCAACCAAACAACCCTCACCGAGAGCCAAAGCCCTCGGCTTGGCTGCCACGACACACACGACATACAAACACGACACAACTCGGATACCAACAAGATTAAACACGTTTTTATTTATCAAGAATCGTTTCCCCATTTTTTTCATCAAACCCAACGAGTTGGTGAGTCAACTTGTGACTCACCACGAGTTACCAACAAAAACGAGCCAAACTTGTTTGTTTTCGAACCTACATTCGATTTAACACGATAAAATGAATGGTGGTGGTGTTGTGGTGGTACTAGGTGGCGCGTGAATGACTTTCGAGAGGGGAAGGGAGGGGTTTTGAGCGCGTGGCCTTGGGGATCGGGTAGAGCAGGATGGGGGGAGTGTTTTGAGGGTGGTGGTATGGTTGTGGAGGTGGTGATGTGGCTGTGGTGGTGGCGTGATGGTGGCCGGCGGCTAGGGTTGCACAAGGGAGAGAGAAAGATGGAAATGGGGTGATATAACACCTAGGACGATTTTTATGTAGGATTTTTCTAACATATGCCCCTAGGGCACATGTTAAGCCCACCAAAGTTCACAGTAGACTCACTAAAAAGTACAAAAAAATACTTAAAAACCTACAAAATTTGTAGGTCCCTGAGTACTTTTTTGTACTTTTCAGTGGGTCCCCAGTGTATATTGGTGTGCTTAACATGTGCCCTAAGGGCATATGTTAGAAAAACCCTTTTATGTAATTTATCCTTAAAATTGATTCATTTTCAAAAATGGTGTATATGTGGGGCGCGGCCAACATAAAACCACGAGGGCCAAACCATATAGTTTTTCTAAAGTTCCCCGATTCCTCTAATCCCGAGCTCAAATATTTCAATTAAAAGTCTAACGAGTTCCTCTCGAGTGCACCAATAGATTTAATAACATTTTTTCAATAAAACCGGTCACAAATATGCTTATGGAATTAAACGAGTGATTTTCCCAAGCTTTTTATTAGTTTTTCCTAGTGCCGAGGTCTAGTAGTGCCTAGTCTAGAGTCACAAACGAGTTCTAACACAAAATATTTTCGCAAAATGTCAAGAGTTTATAGTCGATAGTGTAACTTGCTAGGATTTGAAATACTGTGATATTTTAAAATAGTTTTCGAAATTTACCAGTTGTCACAGTTATGCTAGTATATATATGTCACTATTTTTTTTAAATAAAAAAAATTCACTTGTCTTTTAAACCTTCTGTGAATCAACCACCATGCAAACTTGGTATAAAGGGTTGTGTTTTGAAGTGTGTGTGGTTCTAAAAGATTTATAAAACATTAATAAGCACATGAAAAATAAGCTTTAGCTTATTTGTTTTAAAAAAAAAAACCGACATATATATTTATATGAGCTACTATACATTTTTTTTTCTTTGGTTATGAACAAAACACACGGAACTTGGATCCAAAAACAACACTAAGTTTGGCTCAAAGATGAGTGAAAAGTGTTTATCCTACCTTGACTTATCTACTAGCATTTCACATACTCAGTGATATATATACATTAGACTATAAGAATTTTTGGTTGAACTTGGACTAGAAATAAATATGGTGTGGCCTTGTGATGTGTCGAGGGACTGATTAGGGCCGAACCCAACAGTAGGATTTTTTTGACTTTAATGAGATTTGATTGCTCCTAAATGATTGAGGATGAAATCATAAGCTGTAAATAGACTTATTAAATCTATATTAACACTATTCTAACCCACTCCTAAGATTATGCATACTAATTGACACTATAACTAGCTGTAATGAAATTTAAAAAGGATTTTGACTTTTAATGAAATACCAATGCATATTATGATCAATCTAACCTACATGGACCTTTTGTTGACTAACACAACCAAAAATAACTCCTTAAACAGATCCTAATTGGACAAATAACATAAACCAAACACCCTTTAAAATACTTAAAATGCATTTTAGACTATTAAAATGAATCAAATCTGAACTACACTAGCTTGAAATAGATGAACAATCTTAAAACATACTCAAATAACAATTCAAAACAGAAACTAGACAAAACTGATTTGACTTTAAAACGTTGACTTATGTTGACTTTTGCAAAACTGAACTAAAACAATTTAAAAGAAGGTAAGCTCACAATAAGCTTTTAGAGCTTATCTGAGCTTATGAGAGCAGTAAAAAAGCTTTAGAGTTAAGTTGAGTGCCCTTTCAGCAATGCAAGGGTAAACTGGGAAGGAGATTAAACAGTAAGCTGGGTGGGTTTTTACTCTTGGCGGGTTTTTTTGGGTATTTTTATGGGTTTTATTATTTCGTTTGACTTTTGGGTGGAAATTGACTGGAAGAGTAATAAGTGAAGGGGGTCACGGTTCTTTGCCCTGGGGTTGTGTGGGATATTAAAAGTGGGCTTGGGCCAAGTGGGTGTAAAAGGGAAGTGTAGTGGATTTAATGGATTTGGACTTTTTGTTATTAGGATTTTAACATTAAGGACCATTGATGTAAAGATTGGATATTTCAAGGAAAATGGTGTAATATGTAAAAGGAAAGGGTGATTTTGGGAAATGGGATAGGTGGGAGGGATTTATGAGGGGTGAAAATGGTATATATGGGAAAGTTGAGGGGAAAATGTTTAATATGGTAAAATGAAAGTGAAATTGTGAAAACTCCCAATAATGATCGAACTCCGTATTTTGACTTTTGAGCATCCAAACACGTAAAATAGCATCCGACATCGGCTTTTGCACTCTTCTCATTCTCATGCTCGGTTTCTTGATTTTGGCTTTCTTTTGTCTGCTTTGTTATATCTGACCATGCACATGCATAAACTCAAAAAGCAACAAATATTAGACATTAACGGCGCTTTTCTAGTTATTTTGAGCCTGTTTTGGTAAAGAAAATGTATGTGTTTTTGCACATACCAGTAATTAAAATGGTACATACACTTACCTTCTTGAATACGGGTGAGGTTTTCTAATCTCTGATGATACAATGGAGACGGTCAGGTGAGCATCGTTGTATTGAGGAAGCAGCAGTGGTGGTGTTTTTGTGTTAGGAGAATGAGAAGAGAAGGGCTTATGTCTTTATGTTAGGGTTCTTGGGTAATAAAATTTTTGGGTTATAGACCTGCGTTTAAATTACTCACCGGTCCAATTGAGTAACTTTTAGACCTGTGAAGATGATACACGGTCTATATGTAATTTCATATTTAGACCAGGGTTTATTATTTGCACACGTCTAAATGAGTTTGGGTGGGTAAAAATCACTTAAAAACCTGCTGATATTATAGAAGGTCTATGAGGAGGTCTAAAAGACCCGATTTGTAGTAGTGTTATTTAATTATCGTATTTAGAGTCTGTCTTGACTCTTGTGTGTCTGTCGCTATTTTGTATGTATTTAATTTTATGTTATTTATCTAATGTTAATTTTATTTATTATATGTACCTTCACAATATACGCATCAACGCCAAGTTTATAATCATTGCAACATCTAATATATTGGTTACCATCCTTTTTTGTTGCATCCTGAAATGCTAATCTCAATTGTTTCATGGAAAGCATATTTCAAATTCTGTAATTTCTTCATCCTATAATAACTACTCCGTACAATATTTGATATTTTGGGATATCGAAAAAAAACTAACGAAAAAACTATCATACAACTAAAATCATCACTAACACCAAAATCAAATGCTTAATTTGAACCAAAAAACACCACATACCTTTTCCACTAACAGAAGGTTCATTTTTTACTCCACTTCTGTCATTAGGAGATACATCTAATAATTGCACATTGGACCTGAAATGCCCACAAAGATGTAACTCTATAAGTATCTCAAGAAAAATTATCAATCTCAATAATCGTTTGGTAAAAACCCTTTACTTATCTTCACATGGCTCTTATAGTATCTTATTTCAATTCGTGACACTTTATGCTTTTGATGGGGGACTTTACAACCGTCTTTGATGACCTTCAGAGGTAAAATGATATAATCTATCATTTTGGCATATTAGGAAGTGTAATTGTTTTTGTTTATTTTTATAACGATATTTTTTTCCACACCCCATATACCACCTATCTCACAAGTGTCTCTAACAAGACTTGAATTCACAACCACTTGGTTGGTGGGCATCTCACATATATACCACTAGGCCAAATGCCTTGTGTATAGGAAGTGTAATTGTTATTTATCGATTAAAGCGCAAGTATGATGACTAAAGGTATTCAATTTAAGAGGAAGTGTTAAAGTTAGGTATGAGTTAAATTTTAATAAGGAATTAAAGAAATGAACATAAAAGAGTTAGCCAAAATGGATACAGACTTTCTTGTTCTCCTTTTTTGAATCTTTTTTCTGGCGTAACTGGGCCATTTGTTGCTTTTAGCCTTTGGGTCTTGTATTGATGTGCCAAGAAGAAAGAGATCATTTAGAGAACATAATAGCAACTACACATGTAAGTCAATAATAATCCCAGAAATGACGACCAATAATAAAAGCAGAACACAAGCAATGGTTTTTGCATGCTAATTCCATATATGCTGCTCGGTTACTTGTTTATAATATAAATCGACATATGTTCAAAGAGGGCCATAAAGTCCAAACACATTACAAGAAACAGAGGCCACATCCGGATAATAATACAACACAAACCTACCAAATGAATGAAAAAAGATAGACACCCAAACAGGGACTCCCAACGAGATGCATGGGACACTAAACTGTACTATTGGACTTGAGAAAACTGTCACGAGCACACAAAGAAACACATGGCACTGACAAGAAACCACACAAGAAAAAGCGTAACATCAAAAGCAGAGCAACTGCCACACAAAACGAGCTTACTGCAGGTTATTTGTTCTGATGTGTTCAGGAAGCCACCTAACATTGACCCAATGTAACACCATACTAGCTTATACTTAAATACACATTATTTCGCAATGAAAGATCACCAATCACAATCATTTGACTTTATTTAGGAGAACCTTGTAAAATTATTGGGATGCAAAACGAGAGACGAGCAACCATATGATTTCTTATATTTATATCGAAATTCATATATTAAGCTATTTATTAACTACATACATAAAAACAAAGACATGCATACACATATAAACGAGTGTTTGTTGCTGAGAATCCATTTAGACATTTTATCAAACATTCAAATGCACACTTTTACAAATACGTAACCAAAAGAAATATGCAATTGCTTTTTACCTATGACAAAACAAAAACCATCCTTCTTGGCTTTAATTGGGATTCCATTAGTATCTCAGTTTTAGCATTTGCTTCAAATTTGATAAATTTTGGGTACGATTCTGTATTATTTACATGAACAAAGCCAAAATGAAACAACAAGAAGTTTAGCATGTTCAAGAAGATAAGTTGTAGTCAGTGGCGGATCCAGGATTAGTAATTGTGTGTGGCACGATTTTGGGTTGCTTTGATTTGTGGCTAATTTATATTTTGTTGCTTATTTTAGAGTTAAAAAATATCGCTTTTTGATCAGCGACGAATTGAAAATCTTGAAAAGGTATAGCAAAAGAAAAATCCAATATCTTAAGAGCTTAAGGTGTGGTGACCTTAGGTCAAGGTTTAACCTTTGTCACGTCAGCGCCACATCAGCTTTAACATTTCACCTTAACTCAAAAAAAAAACCCCTTATCATAACATTCCCAAGGTTAAACCATACCTCAACATTTTGGGCCTCACTTTTCTTTAATAAATAAAATTTACAATAGAAAAACAATAGAACAAAAAGAAAACAAAAACAAAAACAAACTACATGGACTGAAACTGTCAATTTTGAGAAAAAAAAAAAAAAAAAAAAAAAAAGAGAGAGAAAGACTGTCAAACACCCAAACTTGCTTTCTTCTACCTTTAGCCACCTGCAACACTAAAACACACACATAAAACACACACGTAACACACACACACATAACACACACACACCAAAATACCCATTTAAATCGGAAGAAAAAAAAGAAAAGAAACGAAAAAAAGTTTTAACGCCACGTTATTTGATTAACGGGCAAATTTTAACGCAAGGTTAACGTGGAGGTGGGTGTGGGTAACGGGCAATAACGCCCAAAAGTTAAAGGTCAATGCTCGTTTGAGCGTTACTATACCGAGGGCTCTAACAAACATGGAATAGAAGTCACAATAATGTTACCCACCAGATTTAGGTATACACTAAAATTTATGTCAGATATACTAGCTTTGTCGGTATTTATTGAAGCTAAATTCTTTGTTAACTTTCATCATTTCTACAATAGCATTTGGCTAAGCTAACTTCCTTTGTGATTTATGTTTTACTTTCATTTTAGTTATTTCTGTATGAAGTTATTATAATATGCTTTTTTCTAAAAGGGCTTTATTAAAGGACTATTTTAGTATTATATCTTTGTTGTAGAGTGTTGAAATGCATGCAAACTATGCCGAGTGTATTTATTAATGTCTTATATGTAGCAAAACACTAGCAAATGAAACCTTTAACAAAAATACTATTTCATGAAGCTAATTCATATGTGGCACGTGCCACAGGTGGACCATACCTCCCTCCGCCCCTGGTTGTAGTGCCAAATTATATGGAAAAGTATTATAGTATATTGAATTTCGCAAATGTGGCAACATTTGTTACTTCTCTGCATCGCCCATGTTCCCTGTGACTTTACTTTCGGAAATCCACATGGTCTTGCATTTAAATTGATGCATACATAGTTACGACTTAGTTGTACACTTTTGTCCTTCTAATGTGTTGTGTTTATATGCAATTGTGTTAGATAAAACAGAAACTACTCTAACCATAATTGAAATTAATCAGTTATAGTGAGCATGTAAAGAAACAAAATCTGTAGCCTTCTTTAAGTTATTTAGATTATATAAACTTTTGAAGTGAGCAATTTTTGAATAAAGAATACATAAGATGAAGACCACACGAGTTTACTAATCGCATCCATTGCAGCCTCACTGAATCCTTCAACAGATGCAAACCATTGTTCAGTTGCCCAAAACATCGTAGGCTTTTTTGTTCGCTAACCATACAGATACTTGTGCTCTAAAGTTATAGAATAATGACATTCAAACATCGTTGACCAATTTACGGGTGAACATTTTATCAAACAGTTGGTGTCTAAATCATTTCACTTAACAAAATGTTCCATGTTTAAATCAACATTAGCATGAATAGGGCCATCATGAAGAATAAAACGTCCATATCAAAGCAAAAATTGATGAACTTGATTAAGCTTCTAAATTGACCCGTTTTTCTTTTCAGCAACTTTATTAAAAGTATGATTTGCGCACTCTCGCACCAAAAGTTGTTGTAGAAAGATCAACAATATGCTTGTATTTTCCATCTTGTTTGTGGTTGATAATATAAGACGAATTTAAAAGTTTGCTCTCAGATTCTACTTCTTTTCCCTGTATAAGTAAATTTTCGCAAAAACGAGTCTTGACAATCTAACTACTAGCTTATGTCATAATAAACACACTCAGAATATCTCAAAATAACTGAACAGTGATACAACCCAACTCTCCTAACCCAATAAGCACATAGCAATCTCAAACTCATAATGTTTGGAAGAAAAAAAAGTTTGTATTATCATGACATTTGATGCTCCCTTTTATAACAAACAGGTTTCAGGGGTGCTACTAATACATCCTATTTTGCTCAATACAAACCGAATCTCCGATATAAAATGCCATTTACTTAAAGGTGATTTAAGTCCGCAAAACAATTCTAACCAGCTACAAGTCTGAATGGTCTCACTAACATCACCAATTAACATCACTATTAAAACAAAGATTATATCAAACAGTTGGTGTGCACCTTAATTTAATAACAGGACTTGCAACTTTCCACTCTGGACGAAGATGGGTCGAATTCATTCAACAACCGATAATGATTCTGGTTTCCAAATCCCTTGACGTATCAGTGGCGAAATGCATTTGATATACACAAATGGTTTAAGCTTACAGGAAACGTGATCCATCATGTAACATTATTATACAGGGCACCAAGAAATGTTGTTTAAAGACAGTCCATTAATTTACTCTGGTGTATCAGTTCAATCCCTTTTAGTGATTTGAATATCCTTTCGGATCCTTGTGATTACCGCTACCGCTGATCTAGCTAGTTTGAGACTTCTTGTGATCAGCTAGCAGGGGCTGTTTCTAGCATCATACCAGGTCTTCAGCGACTAGTTTTGTCACTGTAGAGGTAAAATTCTTATTTGCTTTCTTGGTTTCATGATTAAACAAAACTGTCTCAGAGATGCTAATTAAAAGTTTCGTATTTTACAACATACTAAAGTTATAACCAAAACCTGAAACAATATGTGACAATATTATTTTTAAAATTGCAAGTCCATTACCTGAAGCCATTTTAATTAAGAAAAAAACCATGAACATCTTTGAAACAACAATTTTCACCAACAAATGAAACACAATCTTTCAATTGGTAGCACCGATTCTAAGTTTGGTTATTCTAACCTGAGAGTCTCCAAGTTGGGTACTTATTATTGTAGCCAAGCATTTAAATAGCCTGCCAAAAGAGCTTAAGGTTCCAAACTAAATCACTAAAATCAGGATTATCTGTCATATAAAGCTCATGTTTTGTACAACTTATTTCCCAATAACACTCTAGTTCTCACAAAAATATACATTGATTAAGTAAATTTATGCAGATCCCATTTAGTTGTCTCATTAAACATACATAGATAAAAAGAATAGGTTCATTGTGTCATTTGTATAAATCCCCAGCTGAACACACGGGACAGAGACCGTAAACCTTCCACACGCACAAAGTTAGTTTATAATTATCCAGGTGCCACATCGGGAAAATAATGACTATAAAACCATTATTTGAACATAATCACACCAAATAACATCGTATCTAATTTACGGCCATTTTTTATACAAAAGACTTGGAACAATCATACTTAAGACAAAACAAACACACACATGTATACGATGTATATATACTTGGAACAGATTAAAAATGATTCAGCAGCCATCTAGACTTCCTCAACTTGTCACTTTCAGTCTTTGAAGAATTCAGAAATAAGCTGAAGTCCAGCAAGTTTCACTTTAACACTAAAAAAGTAGATAACCACACAATTAGTCCGTGTAAAATCATAACCATGTTTAGAATGATATAGTATGCTACGCGTATATTTTAATAAACATAAAATAATATCCTTTGCTGATACTCAACATAATAACGAATTTTAATTAGTGGGGAAAATTTTCTTCGTTGGCGAAACTCGAGTCCACATACAATGAGGCCAGACATAATTCCTTCAAGACTTGTAAATCTCATATTAATAGAAAGAGAGCCATCCTTAAATTCACGAGCTGAGTTAAATTTACACAGTTGAATCTCCATCCATCCATCTTCCCTCTGTTTTGGAAACTCAGTGATATCGTGTACATTCAATGGGCTTGGGGTTATAAAATAAAAAATGTAGCTTCATTGTTTTCTTGGTGGAGTATGTCTCGTACTTTTCTGGACAATGCAACCCTTGACAATTCTCTGAAAGCTTGAACACAAGGTAACACACATATTCTGTATCCGGTGACAACATTTGACTTTTGATCGTGCAATTGATATGAAATACTTGTTGTGGTAAAAGCTCAATCACATTTCAAATCTGCATGATTGATATAATATGATTACGCCAACATAGAAGGTTCGGACACAAAGTATGAAATCTAGTTTTGTAGTTTTTCATGAGAAATTTTCAACTATTTGAGTTTCAATAGATGAGCACATAGTAAATGTAACATTAGGAAAGCAGTTAATGGAAACTCTAACGAAGTTAGTTCGAAAACGCAAACCTGGAATGGGCTGATGGTATTGAGCTAAACAGATTCACATTAGAAGATTTGTGTAAAGCGGTCTTTGCTGAAATCATTAAAAGTTTCTTTCCGTTTACTTTCCCCAACCAGAACAACTTGTCATAGTTTGTGTACTTAAATATTCGTTTGAACTTAGTTGGCAATTGTTGCAGTTGATCCAAAATGAAGTTTGATTTCAAGACGCTTGGGACTTCCTTTAACTTTCCAATTTCGTTATGTTTCACCTGTATAAAAATCATGTTATAAGAATGTAACTTTGTAGATATAACATGAACTTTTTTTTCCATACATCCACCACCTTTATACAATATGGACAAAAGAATATAGAATGGAAGAAAGAAATTTGTATTGCTTACCTTCTCAATGGCTCTAAATTCAATGCCTTCAACATAAATTGCACCATCTCCGCAATAGTAAGATGAAAAGCTCTCTAGTAGAAACTCAAAAACGACATATTGGTTCTGATTCGAGAAACGGTGCAACTCAATCATCATCCACTGCTCATCTCTCCATGTTGCGAAATATGCATGCACACTTTCGTGTCCCTTTCTATACTTTAGGTTAACAAACATAGGTTTACTTGAACAGTTTCTTGAATCACAAAATTTGAAGACTAAATAGACCCCATAGACAACATCTAGAGATAGAAATTGAGCTCTTGTCTTGACTTGAAGTTCAAGTCGGAAATATCTAATATCTCCACTACTTTCTCAAACCTGCATATGATAAACATCCAAGTCTTAATCAGTCATAGCCTTTATTCCCATAAACTTCTATTTTTGAATTACGTAATTTTTGGAACAAGAGTTTACATACTTTATTAGGACAAATCTCTATTTAAATAAAGGTAAGAATATTATAAAAACACTATCAAGATGCTAGCAAAATTTATAATTCACGGTCATGAGAACAAAGGACCCAAAATAGGAGCAAACCTCAACTACCTTATTAAAAAGGTTTATAAAATTATAGTTCTCAATCATATATTGAGTATTAAAATCTATTTTGTCATGTACAACATCAGTTCTCATGGTTGATATGTATGTATGCAGGACTAATCTTGTTATTAACCTTATGAGATGAGGTCTGAAGTGTAAAAGAGCTTAAGATGAAGCACTATTCCTTTGTTGATTAGCACAAAGGATTAACAGATCTAGCAGAATAGAGTCAAAGGGATTCATATATTTTTTTTGTAAGTGCAGTTGCTCATTGTGATAAACGGTAAAGAGAATAACCTTATATACTTTAACATTAAAAAGTATAACATACTTCTACCAATAATGCATATGTTTTCTTATCGCTTAAAACTAACAAAGGCGGAGAGGTAGAGAGAATAACCTTGATTCTGAAAGAGATTTCCACTCATGTGAACAGCTGTTTGTGTAGGAAAACAATGTGGCTGAAACCATTTCATTTCTTTCTCCATTACCAACGAATGACAACAACTGTTATACAACCGAAATACAAATCAGAATCAATGTGTGATTTTGTATTATCTCTCAATAAGGAGAAGATACATAGAAATGGGAAACACCCAATATGAAAATGAGCTGGTTACCACTTTGTCCTGTTGAAGGAGGATTCCATTACAAAAAGTGTTGTAAAGTTCCTCTTTCTTTTTGGTAGAATAGATTTCTGGGCACTTTGACATCTGGATTATTTCTTTATAGTCTGTGGGCAATTTGGGCTCCCATTTCTCATAATCCTCCTGTATATACATTAATCAATTAATAAACTCATGTTTCATAGAGTTACTTTCTTACAATTTATAAAACAGTTAAAGGCCATAGTTTAGATATATAGTATAAACCAAAAGTTAGCCAATTTTTTCAAAATATAGAAACATACCTGGAATTCCAATGCTTTCTTGAGTTTTATGACCACTTCATTAGTTGTTGGCCGTCTTTCTCTCCTGTGATGTATGCATTGATAGGCAATCCTTGCAAATGTAATAAATGACTGTGGCTCAATTTGTTCCTTTATACCCTCAAACACTAACTCATCAAGTTTTTCTAAATGATATTGTCGTTTAGCCAAAAAAGGTAAATAAAGATACTCGTCATCTAGTTCTACGGATGATAGTTTCCCACACAATATGTCAAATAAGACTGCACCCAACGAGAATATGTCAGACTCTTTGGTTAAGAAGCCCGTTTTCAAGTATAGTGGGTCACGATAGCCGATTGTGCCTGTAACATTGTCCATGACATAGTCTACATCCTGATTTGTTGGACATACTAAGGAAAGCCCGAAATCACTAATTTTTGCTTTCCAATCATCAAACAGTAGAATGTTGTTGCTGCTGATGTCCCTATGTATTACCATTTCTGGACTTGAAATAGCTCCATGAAGAAACTCCAACCCGACTGCAATATCGATGCATATTTTAAGCCGCATCACCCACGTAAGACTATCATCGCTCAAGTACTTATCAAGACTACCTCTGGATGCATACTCATATACAATAATTTTTTCATCCTCTTCATCACAGTAGCCTACAAGATCGATGACATTTAAATGTTTATACTCCATAAGGATGTCCAACTCAGACATAAATTTAGCTGCTGCCAGCTGTGTCAAAACATCAGCATCTCCTTGAACCGACTTCTTATCCAACCGCTTTGCAGCAATGATGTTATCTCCATGATTACTGTGAGTATCTCCCTTGTATACATTCCCAGAATCTCCATGTCCAATGATATTGTCTTGACTGAAACCTTTTGTGGCCAACTTTATGTCTTCAAGTGACAGTTTGAGGTTGTCCTTGTGGTTCTCCTGAGAATTATTGGACAGTCAATTTGTTAAGTTAAAAAAAGAATGAAACTGCTTTCCATCTATATTTCGTTCAAATTTTTACTTCTCATTTAGGTTCTCAGTCTCCAAGTTCATGTGAACGTTATGGTTGTAAATCAAGGTTAGCTGTTTCAATTTCCAAATTAAAGAAAAATATATATACATGGAAGAGAAGATTCAGGAGGTTTACCAACGAATCGTAGCATGTAATAAAGTTAAATTACTAAGTTAAATAATGTTTAAGATAAAAAAAAGTCGCAAAACTTAAGTACAAAGAAAAAAGTTAAACGGTAAGATCGTATGTTGAGTAAACGTTGTTTACACAATGTATAATGTATGAAATGTCACATATTACTATCACAAATATGAAGAAATCAAAAAGTATTCTTTTAAAATATCGACTTACCTGAGAGTCTAATGCTTTTTTGAGTTCGTTGATGACAATTTCTATTGTTGGACGTTGCGCTTGAGTTTCTGCCACACATCGAAATGTGATTTCTAAAAATATGTCCAAAGACTCTTTATTGGGTCCTTTACTTAAAGAAAAGACATGTTCATCACTCTCCACCTTTATCTTGTGATCAACAATTTCCATTAGCGTTCCCTTTTCAAAATGATCTCTTGCAATGGGTGCAATTCCCTTCTCATTCACCTTGGTGTATACATAATCATAGGCCAACCTCCCAGTCAAGATCTCAAGCAACACTACTCCAAACGAGTAAATGTCTGATTTCTTATTTAGTTTACCATCCTTCTCATATTCTGGATCCAAATACACATATGTACCTGCAATCAATTTGGTATAGATGGTGCTAGCCGCTTGATCTGTTGGGTGGAATTTGGAGAGCCCAAAATCCGCAATCTTTGCCTTCCAACTATCTACCAATAGAATATTATCGCTCTTGATGTCACGGTGAATCATCTTTTGTTTTCCATCATCTGTGTTGTTGTGAATGTAATTCAAACCATGTGCAATATCAAGACATATATTTAGACGTTGCAACCAATTAAGATTAGCCATTTTATCGCTGCTTCCCAAATAGCTTTCAAGACTCCCTTTCGAAGCATGCTCATAAACGAGGATCATTGAACCGTTACCTTCATAACTAAAACCAAGAAGAGAAATTATATTCTCATGCTTACAAGTAGTTAGAGTTTCAATTTCTGCAATGAACCCTTGTTCTCCTTCTGGATTGTGAATGCGCTTTATGGCTACCGTGCTTCGTTTTCGAGGTAATTCGCATTTATCCACCCCTTCTTTCGACGATGAATTACTGCTATCAAAATGTTCAAGATCTGCTTTGTATACTTTACCATATCCGCCAGACCCAATGATGTATGCATCATCAAAATTCTTGGTAGCCTTGTTTATATCATCTAGTCCGATCTTCAAGTGTTCCAAGTTCTTGCCCTGCAACATTATGAAGTTGTGCAACACCACATTAATGCTAGTAAGGATTGGAGTGATATTAAGAGAAGAGAGCTTAAGTTTTTATAATTGAGTGATATATATAAAACGGTAAATAATAGTGGTTTTATTCCTAAACTTTGAGTTGGTTTAATCACTTCATTTTTTTTAAATGATGAAGCCTTTAACTTTTTCTATCCCTAGCTCAAACCAATTTTATTTCATGCCGGTTTTGAGCTGTGTTTTGGATCGTGTCTAGAATTGCCACCCATACTTGCAACTTTTCCCATTTTCTCATTAAGCATACCGGTTCGGTTCTTACAGGCACAGTTTTTTGACACCGTAGTCCTAACCTAGTATTCTTTATTCGAACCAGTAATATGCAAATTTAGTTAAAAAAACTTGCCAATAAATAGTTAAGGATTTATTAAATTGTCATATAAATTAAAGATCAAATGAACATTCAAACATAAGAGTATTAAATAAAAAACATGTAAAGATAATGATAAAAATGTTGCAAGAAAAACCTAAAGGGTTTAATAAATAGTTAATTAAAGTTAAAAGAAAAACATTGCCCAAAATAGTTATTTGGGAAACTATAAATTAACTCAAAATAATGGATAAAATCATAACTTCACCCTTTATAAATATATGGGAATGTTCAAAAGCAATAGGATGATTTGTTTTAAGTTAACTATTAAGAAGATGATTTTCATCCCTAAAACTAACGCCTAAAAATAAATCTACCAAATAGATCAAGGGTATGTTTGGAAAAAATAGATTGTGTTGGTCTTGGTCTTTGGTCTTTGGTCTTTCATTTTTGTCTTTGTTATAAAAAAGATTATTTTTACAAACTACATGAAATAACATTTTATTTTCAGAGATTATGGAAGATTATTTTTTTAGTAATCTCTTATAAGTTCTGTCTACAAAACAAAGATTATTTTTTAAGTAGCTTATTTTTCAAAAAAAAAAAAATCTTCCTCAATAATCTTCTATAATCTCTGCTGCCAAACATACCCCAAGATATGTGACAAGATTCAAAATAGAGATTAAGGGCTCGTTTGGTTCGCAGAATGTTTTTGACGGAATTGGAATTTGTTTAAGGAATTGGAATGTGAAGGAATGGAATGTTAGAAATTGAAATCCTTAGGATTTAAAATCTGACGGAATTTAAATTCGCAAATACTAGCGCATGTTTGGTTGAAAATGCATATGTTGTGTTTGAAATGATGAATGAAGTGGGAACAAGTTGAAGCATATTAGTTATATCTCGGTTTCATTACGCAATGATTTTTAAGCATTCTAAGATTATTGGGTACCGCTTTCATGGTAGGTTCAATAAATGTATGAAACGGAATCGAGTTTGTGTCTAGGTGTAATTTTTATTGTTTTTGTTAGTTAGTTTGCATAGCTATAATAGGGGGAGGACATATTTTATTTTTAGTCAAATCGTTCTCCATTGGTTGACAAGGACGGGATCTTGAACGCAACTGGATGTTTACCCTAATTTAGGTTGATATTTTTTCTTTATCTTGTCAGGTTGTTAATTTAAGGGTACGTTTATTCACCTTTGTTCTCCTAAATTTTAGATGACATACTCGACGGACTCGGACCCCGTGTTTGATTTAAGACTTTCGGTTTATGTAATGGAATAAAACAAAAGATAGATTTTGGAATAAGGGGTTTGAATCTAAGAATCCACTTCATTACTAAAAAAATACAGGTTTTGGAAACTCCTCATAACATGTAGCTTTTTTTTTTTTTTTTTTTTTTTTTTTACTTCGTGCAAAGGTCATTTTTATATATTATCTCATTTTAATAATACAATTGGTCAAGAATGTAAGTTTCTATCTTAAAAATTTCTATTTTGGCATAGTAAAGCTTGTATGGGTTCGTATACGGAGTTGTTAAACAAGATTTTTTATAACATTGTGTAAAATCTATTATCCTTATTTAGTTACAATACTCATGCACGTGCGGATTTTATATAAATTTTTCATTATGTATTAATATTTATTAATATTTTGTATTGATTTTTGTTGTACAAAGGATTTAACTTTGTTTAAGTGACATGGTGTTGAGGTTGCTATCATTTAAATTTAACTATTTTTTGTTTGCTTCTTTTTTTTTTTTTTCCGTATTTAGTAGTCTAACCCCATTTCTTTTCATATAAATGTTTCAACAAAAGTAATAAAATCATGTTCAAATCCTAATTTATAAAACAAACAATTTTATATAAGTATCATTTTTACATCTCTTTATCTTTTCCCTCGCACCTGTATCAAATTCTAAACCTATATACAAACCAAACACACGTTTACTTCTTGTCTTTCATTTTTAATTCCTCCCACTGTGCCTTCTATAAAATTCTTTAACGTTTTTTAAAGAAAGTCAAGATATGTTTTGAGTGGTTGGGAAGGCACGACAACAGACTCAAGAATGATAAAAGATGCACTCACTAGGAAGATAAGCTAATTATTCGTGACGGTAATATATTAACTAAAAGTTGGGTATATTGACATGTTTGTTTAATTATGACACTAATGTTACGATGTTTAAAGGTAAATTTTATTTGGTTGATGGAGGTCTACCCATAGAAGTACACTCATAGCACCTTATAGAAGCGTTACATATCATTTAAAGAGTGCTTGAATCTTGGACCTCAAAATCCATGAGAATTATTTAACCTTCACCATGCATCATTAAGGAACACAATTGAAAGGTGTTAGAAGCACAACCGAACCATTCTATTCATTTGAAACACGATCAAATATGTTTTTGGCATGTTGTATCCTACACAACTTTTACTTGAGGAAGATCGTGACAAAGAACTTGAAGATGAGGCGATGCATGAGCGTTAAATGCCACACAAGATGAAGAAGTTCATGCACCACGAGACAAAGATGATGGAGGAGAACAAATAAGAGATTCAATGACAAATGAAATGTGGAGCGAATATTTGTTTTACCCGAACCACAAAATTAATTTGTCTATCTAGTTGTCTAATATTTGATTGTATAACTTGAACTTGCCACGTGTTTATTAAATAAAAGTACTTGAAATTGGCACTTATTTGATTGTTCAATCTCTGATAATTAGTTTTTCATGTTTGGCACTATGTTCAATCTTTCTGCATATGTTCAATCTTTCTGTTTTGATTTTGATGTTTGGCACTAGGTTCAATCTTTATGAATTTTTCTCAAATTTACGGTTGAAACACATACTTTTTATCAACATATATACCCGTTTGAATTTTGTTCAATGACTTTATATTAATATAATATTATATTAAATAATATTATTTTATTACAATATGGGTAAAGTCGAACAACGTTAATACTGCATATTTTCAATCTTTCTGATTACTTTTGATCTTTCGATTTGATGTTTGGCACTATGTTCAATCTTTCTGAAGTTGGCACTAAGTTCAATCTTTCTGATTACTTTTGATGTTTGCCACTATGTACAATCTTTCTGAATTTGGCTCTATGTTCAATCTTTCTGCATATGTTATCTTTCTAGTTAGTTTTTCATGTTTGGGTTTAATTGATCAACCATGCAGAAATTAACCACGAGCAAAAAGATGGAGCAACCGCAAAGAGGGAGCATTTTACTTGGACCACCCCAATGGACACTGCATTCATTGAGGCTATGCTTAAAGAACAAGACAAAGGTACAGACCTAATGGCACATTCACTTCCGAGGCATACATGACCATGACAGAGGAGCTATCTAAAAGTCTAAAAAAGGATATTAGAAAGGTAAATTTACAAAATCGTCTAAGGACACTCAAATCAACTTTTGCTCAATGGTATGACGCTTTTCGTGGTTCTTCATTAAGTGGGATTTCCTGGGATCCAGTCACTAAGCTAATGCGAGCAGAAGATGAAGTTTGGGAAGCATTAATTAAGGTATTTCTAATTAGCAACCATTTGGCGTCAATGACATGTTATTGGGGTTGTTTAGGTAGCTTATTTCAGCAGCCATTTGGCGTCAATGACATGTTATTAGGGGCAGTTTAGATAGCTTATTTCAACAGCCATTTGGCGTCATGACATGTTATTCGGGGCTGTTTGGATAGTTTATTTTCAGCAGCCATTTCGGTGTCTTGACATGTTATTAGGGATTGTTTGCATAGCCTATTTCTGCAGTCATTTGGCGTCATTAACATGTTATTAAGGGTTGTGTGGATAGTATATTTAAGCAGCCATTTTGGAATCTTGACATGTCATCGGGTGCCGTTTGGATAGCTTATTTTCAGAAACTATTTCGGTGTCTTGACATGTTATTAGGGGCTGTTTGGATAGCTTATTTCAGCAGCTATTTGGCGTCTATAACATGATAATAGGGTCTGTTTGGATAGCACAATTAAGCAGCCATTTTAGCGTCTTGACATGTTATTAGGGTCTGTTTGCATGGCTTATTTTCAGCAGCCATTTCGGCATCCTCAACAGTTTATTAGGGGTTATTTAGATACATTATGTCAATATCTAATTAACCTTGATATGTTGTTATAAGAGGTTGCTTGCATATATTTGCTTATTATAACAGGAAAAGCCTGATAATGCAAGTTTGAGGACAAAACCAATTAATCATTATAATGAGCTGATGGAGTTAAAGGGCCTCTGGTTTAGCGGTATGGAGGTTTTACCCTCTAGGCAAGGTCTCATGTTCGAGTCTTGTCTAGGCGATAGGGTTTCCTCCCGTGCATAAAGGGAAGGGTGCCATTGCCTTCGGGCTGGACCCAACCTGGTTGTGTGGGCTCGCTATGCCTTCTGGGCTAGGAGCCATGTAGCCACAATTGCCGTTCAAAAAAAAAAAAAAGACAAAGCAACAGGTGAGCAAAAGAAAGAAAAAATGGAATGAAACAAGATGAGCAACGAGTGGGAAACAGTTGATGAGATTGATCAACTATTAGAAACCAATGAGATTAGTTTGGAAAATTTGACTACAGGTGACAATGATCATGTTACACCATAAGTGCAACTTACAAACACAATACCATCAAAAAGCAATAAAAAGAAAGCTCGAAGAAGATGCATTTACCTCAAAGATCATGAGTTCACTTAACAATTTAGCGTATGCTATAATCAGGAGTAATAAGGTATTGGACTTTTCTACCTCATATCATTATTGTCTTTATGTTTGTATACTTTAAATAATGTTTGTCATTCTCTACATATTCAAAGATTATGGAAAGTTCCTGTCCACATATCTATTTGCAGGTGGAAATTTATCATGAACTTCAGCTAATGGGTGTTAAACGTGATGACATATCACATGCATATCTTGTTCGGTGGAAAATCCAGAAAAAAAAACACGAGCACTTTTTAGTGTTTCACTTGAAATACGGATGGATATCTTAGCAACAATGATGGATGCAAATGAATGAAGAAGCTTGATTATCGATCGTTTTATTTTAAGAATCTTACTTGTTATTTTGTGTGATTTGAAACGCTTGTAAATTTGTAATGATTGTCTTTGATGCGCTCTCAAGAATAATGCTCAACTTTCTTTTGTGTTGTGATTTTGTTTGTAATCAAATGGTTTATGGCTTTTGTGTTTCACACATACTTGATGGTTTTAGCCATATAGTGGCATTTATTCTATTTTCATTTGCTGATTTGTTGATATAAATAAAGGGGGTAAAATTATCAATTTACTTTTCTTTTCATCGAACTCAAGAACACAAAACATATAGGATATCCTTCCTTTTCCTTCACTTTCTCTTAACTAGAGAACACATATTTTTATGTCACTTTTCTTGAATATCCCATCCTTTCATAGTCTTATAAATCATTCCTTTTCTTTCTTTAAAAACAAAAAATAAATAAATAAATAAATAAATAAAATGAGAACACAGTGTCAATGTATCCTAGTAATGATAAAATATTTATCAATAACTACAACAAAATGTTAGTGTTGTTTTTTATTTTATAAATTATAGCGGTATTTTTATAAATTTAGAAAATTATCAAAAATATCAAAATAAAATGTTACGCTTAAGTCCATAAAACTTAATAGAAACTTCGTTATTTTTCTAAGGTTTTGGACTTAAATTTAAATTATATCGAGCGATTTGAATATAACTTTTTTACACTTCACTCAAAAGGGGTTTTTTTTTTATTAAAAAAAAAGTTGCTCCCAAGGCCTTGGGTGGTTTTGACCTTTTTTTTTTTATAAAATTAAACTTATTAATGGGATCAAATTTAGCATCAGTTTTGACTTTATTGACTAATAAGAGGATTGAGTTTTACCATGTGACAAGATAAAACTCTTCTAATGATTATTTCGCCCAATACCTTTTAGCACAAAAACTTATTTCTCAAGAACACAAAACATATAGGATATCCTTCCTTTTCCTTCACTTTCTCTTAACTAGAGAACACATATTTTTATGTCACTTTTCTTTAATATCTCATCCTTTCATAGTCTTATAAATCATTCCTTTTTCTTTCTTTAAAAAAATAAAATAAAATTGAGAACACAGTGTCAATGTATCCTAGTAATGATAAAAATATTTATCAATAACTACAACAAAATGTTAGTGTTGTTTTTTTATTTTATAAATTATAGCATGTATTTTTATAAATTTAGAAAAATTATCAAAAAATATCAAAAAAAAATGTTACGCTTAAGTCCATAAAACTTAATAGAAACTTCGTTATTTTTCTAAGGTTTTGGACTTAAATTTAAATTTTATCGGCGATTTGAATATAACTTTTGTTTACACTTCACTCAAAAAGGGGTTTTTTTTATTAAAAAAAAAAGTTGCTCCCATGGCCTTGGGTGGTTTTGAATTTTTTTTATAAAATTAAACTTATTGGTGGGATCAAATTTAGCATTAATTTTGACTTTTATTGACTAATAAGAGGATGAGTTTTACCATGTGACAAGATAGAACTCTTCTATTGATTATTTAGCCCAATACCTTTTAGCACAAAACTTATTCCCCAGTGAGAACAAATCTTAAAATGTGATGGATGAGAAATAATTATAACCACACATTCAATATGTGTCACTTTTAGATGGATCTCTATTCATTTGGATGTCCACTTCGTGAGTTTAACATCTTTCAACTCAATGTACCACAAGTTATGCATAATTTTGTTTCTAAACATAGCCCTTAGGGCTATATTTATAAAACCCTTAAAGTTTTAATATAAAAAATACATTCCATATGTCTATATCCACCATATTTATCACAATAATCATAGTTTTAAATAATACAATTTAGTTTTATGATATTATATTCTAAGAAATATAAAATAAAGGCTAAATAATTATAATAATGTAAAATCGGATCGCATAAGCGTTTGAGTAAGGTAATAATTACTTGACAAGAAACGTACAATTGGCATTTGTAGTGAGGATAGATAGTGGATTATATCGTTAAACAAGGCGATAACAGTTGTAAACACTCTTGTTTATTACTAATAATCGACCTTAAATGAAAAGTTAAAGTAAATTAGTTGCATACCTTCAATTGAATGGATGATGAGCAGTTAACTGGATTCTCATGTTTCCTTTGAAGTTCCAAAGCTTTCTCAAGCCTTTTGACAACTTTGATCGATATATGGACGATCCGCTCTATCCTCTTTATGCACCAATATGATGTATCGATAAGATTTTGAATGCTTCGGGTCCATTTGTTTTCGTAAATTTGGATCGATCATATCATCCAAATGAGATTTGTGATTGATTTAATAACCCCTCTCCCTTCATCTGCGACTTCATAATACAACACCAAATGAATACACTCCTTCCGCACAAGACTTCCAATAATATCATGACACTCAAATGAATTCAAATCCGACTTGGGTTCCCATTTGTCATCTAGTAAAATATTCGAACTTTTTGTATTTTGGATCCATGTATACATTCTCAATAATATCATGAGTAAGAAGAAGATGGTACCTTGAGCTCTGGGGAGTGTATTTTGGTTGTGGAATGAAAGTTCAAAACCGAGATAACTTGGGTTCCCATTTGTCATCTAGTAAAATATTCGAACTCGTGATGTTGCAATGTACGACACTAAAATCTCGTCCTTCGATTCATTTTCAAAATGGTGTATATGTGGGCGCGGCCAACATAAAACCACGAGGCCAAACCATATAGTTTTCTAAAGTTCCCGATTCCTCTAATCCCGAGCTCAAATATTTCAATTAAAAGTCTAACGAGTTCCTCTCGGTGCACCAATAGATTTAATAACATTTTTCAATAAAACCGGTCACAAATATGCTTATGGAATTAAGCAGTGATTTTCCCAAGCTTTTTATTAGTTTTCCTAGTGCCGAGGTCTAGTAGTGCCTAGTCTAGAGTCACAAGCGAGTTCTAACACAAAATATTTTCGCAAAATGTCAAGAGTTTATAGTCGATAGTGTAACTTGCTAGGATTTGAAATCCTGTGATATTTTAAAATAGTTTTCGAAATTTACCAGTTGTCACAGTTATGCTAGTATATATATGTCACTATTTTTTTTAAATAAAAAAAATTCACTTGTCTTTTAAACCTTCTGTGAATCAACCACCATGCAAACTTGGTATAAAGGGTTGTGTTTTGAAGTGTGTGTGGTTCTAAAAGATTTATAAAACATTAATAAGCACATGAAAAATAAGCTTTAGCTTATTTGTTTTAAAAAAAAAAACCGACATATATATTTATATGAGCTACTATACATTTTTTTTTTCTTTGGTTATGAACAAAACACACGGAACTTGGATCCAAAAACAACACTAAGTTTGGCTCAAAGATGAGTGAAAAGTGTTTATCCTACCTTGACTTATCTACTAGCATTTCACATACTCAGTGATATATATACATTAGACTATAAGAATTTTTGGTTGAACTTGGACTAGAAATAAATATGGTGTGGCCTTGTGATGTGTCGAGGGACTGATTAGGGCCGAACCCAACAGTAGGATTTTTTTGACTTTAATGAGATTTGATTGCTCCTAAATGATTGAGGATGAAATCATAAGCTGTAAATAGACTTATTAAATCTATATTAACACTATTCTAACCCACTCCTAAGATTATGCATACTAATTGACACTATAACTAGCTGTAATGAAATTTAAAAAGGATTTTGACTTTTAATGAAATACCAATGCATATTATGATCAATCTAACCTACATGGACCTTTTGTTGACTAACACAACCAAAAATAACTCCTTAAACAGATCCTAATTGGACAAATAACATAAACCAAACACCCTTTAAAATACTTAAAATGCATTTTAGACTATTAAAATGAATCAAATCTGAACTACACTAGCTTGAAATAGATGAACAATCTTAAAACATACTCAAATAACAATTCAAAACAGAAACTAGACAAAACTGATTTGACTTTAAAACGTTGACTTATGTTGACTTTTTGCAAAAACTGAACTAAAACAATTTAAAAGAGAAGGTAAGCTCACAATAAGCTTTTAGAGCTTATCTGAGCTTATGAGAGCAGTAAAGAAAGCTTTAGAGTTAAGTTGAGTGCCCCTTTCAGCAATGCAAGGGTAAACTGGGGAAGGAGATTAAACAGTAAGCTGGGTGGGTTTTTACTCTTGGCGGGTTTTTTTGGGTATTTTTATGGGTTTTATTATTTCGTTTGACTTTTGGGTGGAAATTGACTGGAAGAGTAATAAGTGAAGGGGGTCACGGTTCTTTGCCCTGGGGTTGTGTGGGATATTAAAAGTGGGCTTGGGCCAAGTGGGTGTAAAAGGGAAGTGTAGTGGATTTAATGGATTTGGACTTTTTGTTATTAGGATTTTAACATTAAGGACCATTGATGTAAAGATTGGATATTTCAAGGAAAATGGTGTAATATGTAAAAGGAAAGGGTGATTTTGGGAAATGGGATAGGTGGGAGGGATTTATGAGGGGTGAAAATGGTATATATGGGAAAGTTGAGGGGAAAATGTTTAATATGGTAAAATGAAAGTGAAATTGTGAAAACTCCCCAATAATGATCAGAACTCCGTATTTTGACTTTTTTGAGCATCCAAACACGTAAAATAGCATCCCGGCATCGGCTTTTGCACTCTTCTCATTCTCATGCTCGGTTTTCTTCAGTTTTGGCTTTCTTTTGTCTGCTTTGTTATATCTGACCCTGCACATGCATAAACTCAAAAACCAACAAATATTAGACATTAACGGCGCTTTTCTAGTTATTTTGAGCCTGTTTTGGTAAAGAAAATGTATGTGTTTTTGCACATACCAGTAATTAAAATGGTACATACACTTACCTTCTTGAATATGGGTGAGGTTTTCTAATCTCTGATGATACAATGGAGACGGTCAGGTGAGCATCGTTGTATTGAGGAAGCAGCAGTGGTGGTGTTTTTGTGTTAGGAGAATGAGAAGAGAAGGGCTTATGTCTTTATGTTAGGGTTCTTGGGTAATAAAATTTTTGGGTTATAGACCTGCGTTTAAATTACTCACCGGTCCAATTGAGTAACTTTTAGACCTGTGAAGATGATACACACGGGTCTATATGTAATTTCATATTTAGACCAGGGTTTATTATTTGCACACGTCTAAATGAGTTTGGGTGGGTAAAAAATCACTTAAAAAACCTGCTGATATTATAGAAGGTCTATATGAGGAGGTCTAAAAAGACCCGATTTGTAGTAGTGTTATTTAATTATCGTATTTAGAGTCTGTCTTGACTCTTGTGTGTCTGTCGCTATTTTGTATGTATTTAATTTTATGTTATTTATCTAATGTTAATTTTATTTATTATATGTACCTTCACAATATACGCATCAACGCCAAGTTTCGCAATCATTGCAACATCTAATATATTGGTTACCATCCTTTTTTGTTGCATCCTGAAATGCTAATCTCAATTGTTTCATGGAAAGCATATTTCAAATTCTGTAATTTCTTCATCCTATAATAACTACTCCGTACAATATTTGATATTTTGGGATATCGAAAAAAAACTAACGAAAAAACTATCATACAACTAAAATCATCACTAACACCAAAATCAAATGCTTAATTTGAACCAAAAACACCACATACCTTTTCCACTAACAGAAGGTTCATTTTACTCCACTTCTGTCATTAGGAGATACATCTAATAATTGCACATTGGACTGAAATGCCCACAAAGATGTAACTCTATAAGTATCTCAAGAAAAATTATCAATCTCAATAATCGTTTGGTAAAACCCTTTACTTATCTTCACATGGCTCTTATAGTATCTTATTTCAATTCGTGACACTTTATGCTTTTGATGGGGACTTTACAACCGTCTTTGATGACCTTCAGAGGTAAAATGATATAATCTATCATTTTGGCATATTAGGAAGTGTAATTGTTTTTGTTTATTTTTATAACGATATTTTTTTCCACACCCCATATACCACCTATCTCACAAGTGTCTCTAACAAGACTTGAATTCACAACCACTTGGTTGGTGGGCATCTCACATATATACCACTAGGCCAAATGCCTTGTGTATAGGAAGTGTAATTGTTATTTATCAGTAAAACTGCAAGTATGATGACTAAAAGGTATTCAATTTAAGAGGAAGTGTTAAAGTTAGGTATGAGTTAAATTTTAATAAGGAATTAAAGGAAATGAACATAAAAAGAGTTAGCCAAAATGGATACAGACTTTCTTGTTCTCCTTTTTTGAATCTTTTTTCTGGCGTAACTGGGCCATTTGTTGCTTTTAGCCTTTGGGTCTTGTATTGATGTGCCAAGAAGAAAGAGATCATTTAGAGAACATAATAGCAAATACACATGTAAGTCAATAATAATCCCAGAAATGACGACCAATAATAAAAGCAGAACACAAGCAACGGTTTTTGCATGCTAATTCTATATATGCTGCTCGGTTACTTGTTTTTAATATAAATCGACATATGTTCAAAGAGGGCCATAAAGTCCAAACACATTACAAGAAACAGAGGCCACATCTGGATAATAATACAACACAAACCTACCAAATGAATGAAAAAAGATAGACACCCAAACAGGGACTCCCAACGAGATGCATGGGACACTAAACTGTACTATTGGACTTGAGAAAACTGTCACGAGCACACAAAGAAACACATGGCACTGATAAAAAACCACACAAGAAAAAGCGTAACATCGAAGCGAGCAACTGCCATATCACTACAAAAATGTAAGATTTGGCACGACTTTCTCGTCCCAAACTTGCACACAATGTCGACCAAAGAAAAAAAGGCACGACATGTCGTGCCTTTTAATGAACCTATTGTGTTGACCCAAAAAAATTGGGACGACATTTACTTTATACTTTGGGACGACGGATGTTGTGGGCCCAAATAAAATTCAATCTGAAAATCGATTTGGGACGACAATGTCGTACCTTTTTTTTTTTTTTTTAATCTTTTAAATTAACCTAAAAAGTAATTAAATTGCAAAAGGCACGACATTGTCGTGCCAAATTGTATACAGTGGAAATTGTATACACGTGGAAAAGCAGTGGCCACTTTGTGCGAATGGCACGACATGCTTTGTATATTAGGGCGACAATGTCGTCCCTAATTGTCTGGATGGGCAAAAAAATGCGAGAAGCGCATATTTTCCAGATTTTTCCGGATTTTTCGGAAAAAATCTACCAAAACAAATGCAACTGTAATCAATCACAATCCACAATACCAAATCGACAATATGATACAATACCAAATTACTAAGCGGATTGAATAACATTCCACAATTCTACGATACCATTTAACAAATACGATACAAAGTAAACTACTCTTAAACTAACAAGTCTCAAACTAACATGTCTCAAACCAACAAGGCGCAAATTTCCTAAATAACATGTCTCAAATTTCCTAAATAACATTAAACAAATACAATACTATTCCATAATATTAATAAGTCTAAAATACACAAACTAACTTCCCGCCTACTCCTCAAAGAACTACTTGCCCGAATCGCCGCCCGACTCGTCACCCGACTCGTTGCCGCCTCATTATTATCCCCACTATCATCATCATTATTATCCATTATTATCCCACTATCATCATCATTATTATTCAAGTCATTATTATCAATATGATCATTTTGGCTCAAATGGGGATTATTTTGTGAGTTGTACGGTTAAGGTCCGGTGGCGGCATAGCATAGTTCGAACTAGTACACAGGCACGTGATAGAGTTTGGAAAGGTGGGCCGATAACAACCGGAAAATGCATTATTGGGGTTGAAAGTGGAAGCTTGGAAACCATAAGGGCGGGAGGGGAAAAGGGTAGGAATGGGTGCCGAGGGAAAGGGAGGTGAAAATGGATTACCTTGTGATGAGTTGTAGTGGGACAAAAATTACGAAGGTAAGATCCAGTATGTCCCAATGCGGCTTGGGCATGACAGTGACTTCCTTAGCATGGCGGACTCTTGCCTAGCAGCGGCGGCTCACACCTCGACTGACGAGCCCGTTCTTGGCAGCCTTGGTTTCCTCATCGCCTCGCCATATGCTCCCTAGTAACATAATCTTGATAGCATGCCCACGTGTGAACTGCGGCGGTTGAGCCACCACCGGGTAACCTCCGCCCACGCTTGATTCAAGCGGTTATCACTCGGAACTACACGCGCAATATTTCCAAGTCGCTCATGTACGGAATGAGACCGGCTCGACTTGCTCTTGAAGGCCCTCATCTCATTCATGTAATTTCAAAAAAAAAAAAAAAAAAAAAAGTTAGGAAAAAATAATAAATGAGAAGTAACTTAATATAATGACGCATGTTAAGAGATAAACTACTTACGTAAGCCGTCTCGTTCTCTCTCGTCTCAAATGTGCCATCTTTTTGAATGGCATCTCCTCCGAGTTTCAAGCGGTCTTCATTTTGATTGTTATTGACCCTCTATACATACAATATAAAATAAATTGATAACGAGGTAAATATAAACAATATAAAACCTTTAAAAATCACAAAAATTATAACGAGTCTTACATGAATGTTGCGTCCTTGAGCGAGCGACCGTCGACCTTGGTAAGTTATAATCTTGTTTTTGATCGATTTTACGCATTTGTGGTCGATCTTGCCATCCGTTTGGGTCTAACCACCAGTCAACCAACATCTCCCATTCCTCTTGGGTTCTGTTCCCCAGTTTTCTTGGGTGGCGGATGTGCCTTTGCCGCGGTGTCTCGTGGATATCAAAGTATCTAGACTTGAGCTGTGTTTGTATTTTGAATAGCGTCCTCTGCTGTAACCATAGCCCAAGTCCTATCCTTTCCCCACCGTATAAACATTACATCCAACCGTGAATCTGGTCTCATTATTCAACCAAGGCGCCAGGTTGAAATAGGTCTGCAAAAAGTATCGCATTTAAACAAACACACAATTTAAATATAACAAGCATATCTAAGCGGTTAATAACAATCACAATAGAAATAAAATAAACAATAAATATAACACAGTAGGGTCGGCATTATATCGCCTTATAAGAATCGAAATTTCTTCCCAATCGGCATCAAGGGAAGTGGCCTCACTTGTTCCCCATAAGACTACTTAACGCATTGCATGAGTGCCTACCGGTGTGAAGGTGCCTTGATCATCGGTATCAAAGCCTATAGGCAAAGGCATCCGTTATTTTCCTAAAAGCCTTCCTTAAGGCCCGATTTGCCGTCTCACGGTGATCATTGAACCTACAAATATAAGTTATTAAGTTGTGAAAATATATGTAAAAAATTAGTTTTATCAATAAAATTATATAATAATAAAAATAAAATAATAAAATAAAAATCACAATTTGTTACTGCGCAATAGCCCTAAAGTAAATGAGGGCCGTCTTGGTGGATCACCGCTGACATCCCGCCGTGTGATCTAGGTTGTACACACGCCATCGTAAAAGTACAAGTAAAAGAACACATAATTTCTTGGACCAATTAACACTAATATACACATTCATATAAACATATAGTAACAATTTCATTCAAATTACAATTTAAAAACAATGATTGTCATAATCAAATTACAATTCAAAAACAATTAATTGTCATAATCAGAATCATCACTAGATAAAACTTCTTCAACAACAATAGTGGGGTTCACTTCATCATCATCAGACACGTCAATATCATCATCATCATCAAGGACATGGGCAACGACGTTATCTTCATTAGTAACAAAATCGGCATCTTCTTGACAACAACATCCGGTGGGCGTCCGCCTGGCGATTCATCATTTACACTCAAATTCGCATACTCAAAACCGGTTAAACCAGCAGACAATGCAACATCGGATGAGCTGCTACCATGTATAACATCACGATAAGAATCTACCACATCCCATGCGGATCTTCCGATGATGAACATCTTGACAACCTTCCAATGAGGTGGTCGTCTAGCGAGGTCTTCAAGGTAGAAGACTTGTGTTGCTTGTGTCGCAAGAATGTATTGTTGATTTCTAAAAGCATCCCGTTTTCTCAAAATATGATGTATGCCATGATCAATGTAAAACGTGGACGGGCGTGGCGTAGGGTTAGTAGGGTTACTTGTCGAACCATATACATCGGAACAACACAACCTTACGGTTGCCCATATAAGTGAGCTCTAGAATTTCTTCTAGTTGATTTTAATACATATCGACAATTAATAACATATATATCACATATCATTTTCATTTTAACACGGTCACTTTAAGTTTATAAGTAACAATTAATAACATATCACATAACATTTTTTCGATATCACATATCATTTTCATTATCGACAAAGTAATAAAAGTATATACATTATCGACAAAGTAATAAAAATATATATATATATATATACCTATTTCATGGTGAAATACACCCAAGTGAAGAAAAGAGAAAGAAAAAGAGGTGGTCTCATTTGTCCCTATCCTTAAGAGGTGGTCTCACGGTCCCGGTCCCTGTCCCAAACACTACACATAAAACCAAAGTTAAACAAACTATTGTCGTCCCAAAACACATTGTCGTACCAAATTAACTAATAAAACTTAAGGCACGACATTGTCGTCCCAAAACACATTAACAAAATTAAAAAAGTCACTAACCCCAACACAAAAGGTGGTGGTGGTGGGCTAACTGCATTCTTCTGCGGTTGTTGGTGGTGGTTCACGGGTGGTTCATGGTGGTGGTGAGTGTTGCGGTGGACCATCTAACCAACACAAACACAACATAAAACCATTGTAAACAAACCATAATTAAAGAAATTAAATTAACAAACCAAATTTTATCAAAAAAAAATACCTTTAAATGTGACAAAATAACAAAATTATACAAATTGTGCACGATGGTGCGTGTGTAATTGATGGGTAAGAGTGATAGTAGTGTTTTAAAGAAAATTGGGTTTTTGTGATTTTCCGTTTTTTTTTTTTTACGAGAGGTGTTAGCGGTTTTTTGGTGGGTTTTTGTATAAGTGATGAAGATAGAGAAGAATCGGATCAGGTCAATTATTGTGTTATTTTGGGACGACCAAATAGGGACGACAATGTCGTCCTTTTTTTTTTTCCGAATTATTTGGCGGCATATTTAACTTTCGTGAAAATTTTTGGTAAAAAGGGGCGACAATGTCGTCCTTTTTGTCTTTTTTTTTTATTTTCCTTTATTTTATGTATAATATAGTGTGTTTAAATTATTTAATTAATACTAAATAAATTAAATTTGTTATAAACTTTTAAATAATTTAAAATTAATTAATTATTTATATAAAGTTTAAATTAGTTATAAAATTTCTTAAAATTTTTGCTACTTTTGAGGTTGTTTGGATTCTTAAGATTAATGATAAATTTTTAGATAAATTAAAGCGGATAAAATGTTAAGCGAGCGAGTCAAGATAATGTCGTTATACATGACATGTTAAAACGGATGAATCGAGATAGTATCATGATACATGATATGTAACATCCAACCAAAACTTCCTCCAAAATAATGGCGCCAAAATTTCCTCCAAAATAATGGCGCCAAAATTTCCACCAAAATCTACGGATCGCTTTATATATCACATAAAGAAAACTTGAGATCTTATCCACCAAAAGCCACGGATCTTATCCTCAAACCACTCAACCTCTCAACCTCTTATCTTCGCACAAATTTCAAAACACGGTATGGAGCCATTTAATCCTTTTATGTGTTCTTGTGGGCGGAAATATAAAATTAAGAACATCGCATAGAGAATATTCATCTGGACAACAATATTATTCATGTCCTCTGTCAAAGGTGAACAATCATACATTTCTTATTTATGTAAATATACAAATAATTGGGTTGTAATCTCTTAAAATTTTCTTATTATGTAACACCCGAAAAAGATAATGGGTGCGGATATTTTATGTGGAAGGATGCATTTGGCGAGTACTTAAGAACAATCTCGCACCAACAGAGTGCTCGATTGCCATGAAAAGATCTTAGGATAAGCTTGCTTGAAACACAAAAACATGTGCTAGAGACAAGAATAAGGGTGCTTGAGGCCAAACTTGAAGTGGCAGCGATTCACAGCGACCACGCATGTCGATCGGATGCATTACTTCATGAGTTTGTTAGGTGACATGGATAATCTTCGTATGTAGTATTAGTTGTTGTTCTTGTAGTTGTAGTTGTTGTTGTGCGTAGTTGTTGTTGTTGTTCTTTTAGTTGTTGTTGTTGATGTAGTTGTTGTTACGGTAGTTGTTGTTGTTGTTGATGTTGTTGTTGTTGTAGTTGTTGTTACGGTAGTGGTTGTTATTGATGTTGTTGTCGTTGTTCTTGTAATATGTATCCGTTAAGTATTTTTATAAATCAAAGCACATCTTTGGATTTGTAAAGTCGGTCATGTTCTAAGTTAACATGTCACTTATTACTATGTACCTTTCAATTTGACCATGTTCTAAGTTAACAAGATTATGGTTTCCAAACACCCTTTTCCAATACTAAATTACACATGAATAAAGAAACAACTTGACAACATAACGAAGCAGATCAAGCGAAACAACTCGGCAAGCAAACGATATTATACACAACACGGCATAAACCATATGCTACACACGACATACGAAACAACTCAAGCGAAACAACTTGACAACAAAATGAAACAGATCAAACAAAACAACTCGGCCATTCAATTATTTTCCTGCTACTTCCCGCTCTGCTAGAACACCACCATCTTTTCCTTCCTTTGCTTGACGAACTTCAAACAATGCTTCAAGATTTGTTACCCTATTTCCGCATCATCAAATGTGTAATCGAGCGGGCTTTTTACTTCATCTTTTTCCTTCCTTTGCTTGACGACGAACCGCTCCCACATTGCTTGACTTCGAGTGGGTTTGCTCCTCCATTCCATAATGCGGTAGCTTCACCGTCCAAATACACTCTGAGAATCGCTCTTTCCTTAACCATTCCGAATCGGGTCTCTCATAAGCGGATCTATGTTCTTATAAGAACCATATTCATCATAAATTTCGACCCATACGTATCAAGAACTCGACTAAAGAGATATATGGACGATAAAACCGGTGACCACTCTTTTTCCGTGTGTAATCGACCATTTTATCGTTACGTGTGTTTTGTGGTTATTTATGTTTTGTGGGATATATAAGGAAAACTTTATGGAAAAATAATGGCGGAAACTATTGGCGGTAAAAATAATGGCGGGAAACAATTGGCGGTAAATATTTTTTAATTCTATAAATGTATTTAATTTTAGATTAAAGTATTTAATCATGAATATAAACTATTTAATTTTAATTCTATATTAAATAAAATTATTTAAAATAAATAATTTAACTAAAAACTTGTGTTAAAAAATATATTTACATTTGGGACGACAATGTCGTCCCAAAGTTTTGAGGTATTTAATTTTAGTGAAAAGTTATTTAAATACAAAAATTAAATAATTACAAAATGGGACGACATTGTCGTCCCAAAATCATGGGTCAAAAGTTATTATCGACCTTTGTATTTGTTGAAAACCGTGTGGGTCCTACGTGCAATTTGGGACGACAAAGTCGACCCAAAAATATCCCGTCCCCAAACCGTGATTTTGGTGTAGTGACATTGTGTCCTTTAGGAAATAAGCATCAATCATAATCGCAATCCTAGCGCCATTACATGGGTTGCATTTGACCCGTGTGCGAGCCTAAATTCGACCCAATACATAATACATAGATATGTCTTAAACATAAGTACTTAACAAATAATTATACTAAAATGACACTGACTTAACACAATTATCAAGGGCTAACATTCTCCCCTTAATTGTTTAAGGTCAAGTTCTTATGTGATTCCTTCCTTGCTTTTCATCGTGATGACTTCAATGTCATTCTTTGTCTTATTCTTTCACTTCCATCTTCATCTTTATTGTCCAACTTGACACCAAACTTGTTTGCTTCATCTCAAATGTACCATCCTTCACCGCATCTTCCCTCGGCATGGTAGGTCCACAGCCATCCTTCTTTCACGGTTTCACCTACTTCTTTTGCATTTCACCCCAAGGGGTGTATGCGGTTTCATGGTATATGACTAAGAGATCAATAAAATTTACGTAACAAGCTCTAACGTATTAGCATCTTACGTGTTCAAGCCACCGCAATTGTGCGGTCACCCCATTCTCACCTATGGTGGTGAGAAGTATCCACGGTATTCTTATGACCTTGCCCAAACATAGCAAGTTCAATTCAACATCTTTAACAACTGGTGGTATTGTATCCAATGCATCATAGTTCGGATGCCAAATAAAACCACTTGACCAAATCAATGAACCTCTTCTTGAATATTTCCGGTTTCTATACAACGGATCATCCTTTGCCAATAAATTCATGAAAGATAGATACCTTGAGAAGGAATTAACCTTAAGTGCATGTAGAGTCCCATTGTAACTAATGTACTCTTCATCAATGTAGTCCTGTGTATCATCTTTGTTCCAATCTAAATCTTCTAGGCCTCTAATCAAAGAGCATTCATCTGTAGGATCCATCTGCTTAAACTGATCCTCCAAAAATTGGTTGTGTTCATTCACTATTTCCTTAAGAGCAACCTGTTCCTTTCCCTTTTCTAACAATGGTGACTGGTTTCTGTTTTCATCATGATACATGTAATATATCACGCATATCATCATCGATTTACATCTTGTACCCTGAGTCTTAAGTAACTCTAGACTAATCATATTAAAAGACACCTCGGAGTATATTGTACATTTCTAATCACCACTTCCCCAACATCGGTCCTAATAGTAACATCTCCACCCCATATGAAAAATAAATTTTCTTTCATGTCTTCTTTGCCTATCATTTTAAACTTGTAATCTATTTCATTAAATAAGGCTCTAGTGGGACACATATGAAACTTGTAGGAGTTACTAGCATACCGGATGTTGTTCGATTTGCAAATTTGTACCTTTCACCACATAGTCTCGCAATCAAATAGACCTTTTACGTATACTTGGCCTCTTACGCAATAACCTTATCGATCATCTCCTTTCTTGTTGTAGTTCCAAGTGCAAGCCTTTTCTATCCTTACATGCCCGGAAGGAATGTCCTTTTCTTTGCAAATGTGGCACTTGTCTTTCTTGTCCCTTTTCATCTTCATGACTTTCTTTTTAGTTTCAATAGATCACCGTTTCTTTTTGCGAATTGAAGCTTCATTTTCCATTCTGGTTTGTGCGAATATCTTTGCCCTTTGGTGAAATTATGGTTTTCTTTCTTTGGCATTCCAGGTTCACCCTCTTTGGAGTTTCTCTTAGGAGATATCTTCGGATATGAAACCGAACTTGGCCTATCCATGGATGAGAGCCGTGGCTCGATACCAGTGTGTGTATGAGCTTATGACCAATTGATCTTGGTTTGATTAAGTGTTTCATATTTACGGTAATGACTTTGTAAATGGTGTGAATGTAATGGAGCGATAAAGGATATAATAGATACAATAAGAACAAATATTGCATTAGAATTCTTAAGTAAAAGTTGTTATGTTTTCTGATTAGAAAACATATATAAAGGTTTCTAATCGACACTAATGACAATCATCTTTCCCTCCAAACATTGTGTCCTTTAGGAAATAACTGTCAATCATAACTGCCATTACATGGGCTGCTTTGACCCATGTGCAGGCCTAAAATTCGACCCAATACATAATACATAGATATGTCTTAAACATAAGTACTTAACAAATAATTATACTAAAATGACACTTGACTTAACACAATTAACAAGGGCTAACAATTAGTATCTCATTTTTAGCATTTGCTTCAAATTTGATAAATTTTGGGTACGATTTTGTATTGCTTACATGAACAAAGCCAAAATGAAACAACAAGAAGTTTAACATGTTCAAGAAGATAAGTTGTAGTGCCAGATTATATGGAAAAGTATTATAGTATATTGAATTTCGCAAATGTGGCAAAATTTGTTACTTCTCTGCATCGCCCATGTTCCTTGTGACTTTACTTTCGGAAATCCATCTTGGTCTTGTGTTTAAATTGATGCATACATAGTTACTACTTAGTTGTACACTTTTGTCCATCTAATGTTTTGTGTTTATATGCAATTGTGTAAGATAAAACAGAAACTACCCTAACCATAATAGAAATTAATTAGTTATAGTGAGGATGTAAAGAAACAAAATCTATAGCCGCCATTAAGTTAGTTAGATATTCGGTGTTCAAGAAAAGTTAGTTAGAATTTCTGTGTTCGCAGCCTGTTCTGGTACTAGTGTTATGGGAACATGGGATGAAGACCAGAGAGTTTACTAATCGCATCCATTGCAGTCTCTGAATCCTTCAACAGATGCAAACCATTGTTCAGTTCCCCAAACATCGTAGGTTTTTTTTTTTTTTTTTTTTTTTTTTTCTAAACATACGGATACTATTGTGCTCTAAAGTTAGAGAATAATGACATTTAAACATCGTAGACCAAATTACAGGTGAACATTTTATCAAATAGTTGGTGTGCAAATCATTTCAATTAATTAAAATGTTCCATCTTTAAATCACCATTAGCATGAATAGGGTCATCATGAAGAATAAAACGACCCTACCAAAGAAAAACTTGATGAGCTTGAATAAGCTTCTAAACTGACCGTTTTTCTTTACAGCAACTTTTAAAAACATGATTTGCTCTACTTTTAAACATTGTCATAGAAAGATCAACTTTTTAAAAACAGTATGCTTATGTCAAAATAAACACACTCAAAATATCACAAAATAACCAAAGAGTGATACAACCCAACTCTCTAACCCAATAAACACATCCTATTTTGCCCAATATATACCGAATCTCCAATTTAACATGCCATTTACTTAAAGGTGATATAAGTCCACAAAACAATTCTGATAAGCAACAAGTCTCAAAGGGTCTTACAAACATGACCAATTCACAGCACCATTGAAGCAGACATTTATCAAAGAGTTGGTGTGCAACTCAATCTAGCCATTACAACCTAGCATTGAATAGCCTGCCAAAACTGCGTCTATATCTCACTAAAATTAATGAAGCTCATTATATAAAGCATGTCTTGTACACAAATTTACATTAATAAACTAGTAAGTTTAAACAAATTACGTTATATTCTCGGTGATTGAAATTCTAAAAACAAGTTTTGATAAGTACAGGAAGAAATCTTTTACATTGGTGAAACTCGAGACCACATACAATAAGGCCAGAAATGATTCCTTCATGACTTGTAAATTTTATGTTCATAGAAAGAGTCATCCTTGAATTCATGAGCCGAGTTAAATTTCCACAGTTGAATCTCCATCCATCCATCTTCCTTTGTTTTGGAACCGGGTAATATCATTTATATTCAATGGGCTCGGGTTATAAAATAAAAAATTCAGCCTCGTTGTTTTCTTGGTGGAGTACATCTCGTACTTTCACTGGACAATGCAGCCCCTGGCATTTTTTTGAAAGCTTGAACACAAGGTAACACAGATATTCTGTATTGGATGATAGCATTTGACATTTAATCGTGCAATTGATATGAAATACTTGTTGTGGTAAAAGCTCTATCACCTTCGGAAATCTGCATGTATGATATATTATATAAATACAACTTTTTAAGAACAAAATAAAACTTGAGAACAGAAACCAAATCCAAAGAATGAAACTTTTGAGGTATTCTCAAATATTTGGATAAGCATAGATCATAGAGTGAATGTAACTAATTTTAGTGGTTAAAGGTAAATGTAACTTTGTTTGTCTGAAAAAGCAAACCTGGTCTTCAATGATGGTTTTGAAGTAAAAAGGTTCACATTAGAAGCTTCGTACAAAGCCGCCTTTGCTGAAAGCAAAAGTAGCTTCTTTTGGTTTACTTTGCCCAACCAGAACAATTCGTCGTAGTTTCTTTTTATCTTAAATATTTCTTCAAAGTTTGTTGGCAATTGTCGCACGCGATCCACATTGAAGTTTGATTTTAAGACTTTTTCGAGTTCCTTCAAATTTCCGGTTACTTCATAAAGCTATAAAAAGATTACGTTAAAACATGCAAGTTAGACCATGATTTTTTTTTCCTTCAAAGTTTCTTCATACAGATATAAAAGAATAACATTTCAAACTTACCTGATCAGTGGCTCGAAATTCAATGCCTTGAACATAAATCGCACCATCTCCACAATAGCATGGTGAAAAGCTTTTTAGCAGAAACTCAATTACGGCATCTTTGTTCTGATTCAAGATCTGGCACAACTCAATCATTAACCATTCCTTGTCTCTCCTTGTTGCAAAATATGCATGATGAATTTCGCTCCCCTTTCTATAATTTAGGTTAACATACATCGGTTTACTTGAAAAGTTTCTTGAATCACAAAATTTGAAGACTAAATAGACCCCATAAACCACATTTGGAGATAAAAATTGAGCGTTTGTCTTGATTTTGATGTTCAATCTGGAAATATCAAACATCTTTACTACTGTCTCAAATCTGCACGTATTATAAACATACAAGTGTCAATCATTTATAGCCTTATTCCCATAACCTTCTACTTTTAGATTTCTTAATTCTTTAGACCCAAAATAAATGACATACACGATATTTTTGAAAAATTGTTTATAATCAATATTAAAATTTGTTGTATCAATAACCTTATATATATATATATATATATATATATATATATATATATATATATATATATATAAGTATATAGTAAAATCTCTATTTAAATAAAGGCAAGAATATTACCAATAGGGCTGCAAAGATGCTAGCAAAATTTATACGTAATTCATAATCATGAGAACAGAGGACCAAAAGGGGCATACCTCAACCACCTTATTTTTTAAATTAGGTGTATTAAAATCAGATATTAATCTTATAGCAAGTATAATAATTAGTTTAGAGGACTAATCTTGTCATTAACCACATAAGATGAGGTCTGGAGTTTAGTGATATAGAAAGTTTGGGTCTCAAGTGTAAAATGCTACAAATGAAGGAATATTGTTCTGTAAGAGTACAGAGGCAAAATGTGAAATTAGTCAAAGGGATTCTTAAGTTGATCCAGTTGGAACATAATTATATACTCAATGAGTTGTAATTTTCATTGACATGTGAGATTGAGGTGTTTGTTGAAGATCTATTTGTGACTTAGCTTGTATTTGTTCTTGTTCAAAACCTATAATGAAAGTGTTTGGTTAAGTTTTATGGTCACAATGTGTTTGATTATAATTTTTTTACTGGAAAAATAAAATAAAATTGGTTCTACGAACTTCAGACAGCAGGTAAATATAAAACAAAAGACCAAATACTAGACTAAAAAAATCACTCAAGAAAACCTTGAAACCTTCTAATCTAAAGTTGGTTTACTTGGCAATTTACTTTTCAGCTACTTTTCCACATAAAACATAAATTGCCAACTTATCAATGTGGGAGTATCATCCACTTTCTTGCTTAAAACAGAATTCTTTTGTGAAAAATACACAAAATGTCAAATAGCTTCCAGTCTCTTTGATGCGCAAAAAAAAATACATGTATTGGCAATGTTCCCGATTATATAATGCATTACACTATAAGAAACAAAAACCACAATGCAATTTCCAAATACAGGTATGCTGTAAACTAATTATCATGCTATGTCTTGCATAAAACGTAAAGTAAGTTAATTCAGGTTTTTTTTTAGAAAAAGTATAATTAAATAAACTTCCAACAGCAATGCATATGTACGCTTATCACTTGATGCTAACATATATAAAGAGGTAGAAAGAATAACCTTGATTCTGGAAGAGATTTCCATGCATGTGGACAACTGTTTTTGTAGGAAAACGTTGCCGCTGAAACCATTTCGTTTCTTACTCCATTACCAACGAATGACAACAACTGTTATACAACAAAAGAAAATCTGACTTGATTTTTACGATGTGTAAATTCATGTGTGACTTTGAACTTTACCTCAAAAGTAAAAGATACACAAAGCACAACAAGCACAAAATAACTGAGATTGAATATAATAAACTAATTACCACTTTGTCATGTTGAAGGAGGATTCCGCTGAAAAGATGTTGTAAAGATCCACTTTCTTGATGGTAGAATAATCTTCGGGGCACTTTGACATCTGGATTATTTCTTTATAGTCTTTAGGCAATTTGGGCTCCCATATCTCATAATCCTCCTGTATATACATTTATTAATTAATAAACTCATGTTTCATACATTAAAAGCCACAGTTTAGATATTTATGAATAAAAAATTAGCCAATTTAGCCAAAATATAAAAACTTACCTGAAATTCCAATGCTTTCTTGAGTTGTTTGACCACTTCATCAGTTGTTGGTCGTCTTTCTCTCTTGTGATGTAAGCATTGAACGGCAATCCTTGTAAAGGTAAAATATGACTGTGGCACAATTTGTTCTTTGATACCCTCGAACACCAACTTATCAAGTTTTTCAACATAATAGTGGTGTTTAGCCAAAAAGGGTAAATAAAGATAATCATCATCTATCTTTTCGGATGAAAGTTTCCCACACAATATGTCAAATAAAACCGCACCCAGTGAGAATATATCAGACTCTTTAGTTAAGAAGCCAGTTTTCGAGTATAGTGGGTCACGATAGCCAATTGTGCCTGTAACATTGTCGATGACATAGTCTACATCCTGATTTGTTGGACATACTAAGGATAGCCCGAAATCACTAATTTTTGCCTTCCAATCATGAAGCAGTAGAATGTTGTTGCTGCTGATGTCCCTGTGTATTACCATTTCTGGACTTGAATCAGTTCCATGAAGAAACTCCAACCCGACTGCAATATCGATGCATATTTTAAGCCGCATCACCCACGTAACACTATCATTGCTCACGTACTGGTCAAGACTTCCTCTGGATGCATACTCATAGACAATAATTTTCTCATCCTCTTCATCACAGTAGCCCAAAAGACCAATTACATTTTCATGTTTATACTGCATAAGGATTTCAAGCTCTGTCATAAATTCAGCTTCTCCTTCGGCAGATTTCTTACCCAACCGCTTTGCAGCAATGAAGTTATGCCCATGAGTGTGACCCTTGTATACATTCCCAAAATCTCCATGTCCAATGAGATTGTCTTGATTGAAAGTTTCTGTGGCCGACCTTATGTCTTGAAGTGACAGTTTGAGGCTGTCCGTGTTGTTCTCCTGCGAATCATAAGACAATCAGTCGATTGATAAGTAAAAAATAACTGAACTATTTTCCATCTAAAACTCCTTTAACGTTTCTAATAAGTTCAGGGTTACGGTTGTAAATCAAGCTTACTTGTTTCATTTTGAATTAAAGTAAATATTATAATGGTCAGAAGAGGGGTGGGGATTGAGGATTAAGTTATTAAGGACTAAATGACTTAAATGGTAAGATTGTTAATTCGGTAAAAGTTTGAGGATTAAAATATTAGTTACACAAAGTATAATGTAAGCAATGTCACGCACCTGACTGTATAAAGAATATATGAGGAGATTGTAAGGTTATTAAAAAAATTACGCACCTGACTATATAACGCTTTTTTAAGTTCGTTGATGACGACATCTATTGATGGACGTTCGACTTGAGTCACTGCTAGACATCGAAATGCAATTTTTGAAAATGTGTCCAATGACTCTTCACTGGGTCCTTTATTTAGAGAAAAGACATGCTCATCAATTTCTTCCTTGATCTTGTGATCAACAATTTCCATTAGTGTTCCTTCTCAAAATAATGTCGTGCAATGAAAGCAATTCCTTCTCATTCACCTTGATGTATATAGGATCATAGGCCAACCTCCCAGTCAAGATCTCAAACAACACAACACCAAAAGAGTAAATGTCTGCTTTTTATTTAATCTTCCACACTCTTGATATTCTGGATCCAAATACACATTTGTACCTGCAATTGTGCTGGCATTGAAAGTACTGGTATCTCCTGGTTGAAATTTGGAGAGCCCAAAATCGGCAATCTTAGCCTTCAATTATCACCCAATAGAATATTCGCGCTCTTGACGTCACGGTGTATTATCTTTTGTTTTTCCTCATCTGTGTTGGTGTGAATGTACTCCAAGCCATTTGCGATATCAAGACATATTTTCAAGCGCTGCATCCAGGTAAGATTAGTCATTTTTTCACTGTTTCCCAGATAATCCTCAAGACTCCCTTTAGAAGCAAGCTCATAGACAAGGATCATGTGATCACGATCTTCATCACAAAAACCAAGAAGAGAGATTATATTCTCATGTTTACAGCTAGTCAGAATCTCAATTTCTGTAATGAACCCTTGTTCTCCTTCTTGATTCTGAATGCGCTTTATGGCTACCGTGTTTCGTTTTTTGGGTAAATCACATTTATTCACACCTTCTATCAATGAGGAATTACTGCTATCAAAATGTTCAAGATCTGCTTTGTACACTTTACCGAATCCGCCTGACCCGATGCAAAATGCTTCATCAAAATTGTTGGTAGCCTGGATTATATCATTTAGTCGAATCTTCAGGTGTTCCAAGTTCTTCCCCTACAACATTATGGAGTTATGCAGCACAACATTAATGCTAGTAAGGATTGGGTGAAGTTACAAAAGAAAAAAAGAAAAAAGAGGAAAAATTTACTGACTTTTATAAAATACTAGCTAAATGACCCGTGCATTGCCGGTTTTTCAAAGAAAATTGGTGAAAATATAGAATTTATAGTACGGAGTAACTACTAAGCTGGAAAACATGAACATGTATTATTGGTCACGAATTTTAATGACATAAGGCTTTTAAATTTACATATATTATTGTCCAATAATTGTAAATGTGTTGGCTAATAAACGACATAATACAATCTTGCTAATAGCGTGTTTAACAATGTCATCAATACTAATTAGATTAAATGTGATTGGATGGTGAAAATAGTTTTGTTATATATGTGTAGTAAAATATGTGCACTATATATGAAAATTTGATTAAATGTGATTGAGTGCTTAAAAATGAAATCATATGACACTTAAGTGAACCTTTTTTTTTGTCAAGTAAAACAAATATTTTAAATTTAAAAATTCAAAAACATAGATTACATGTGACTAAATATGTCATCATATATATTACCGTCAATTATGGATCCTTCCTAATCTTCTGAATATACAGGTCGAACTTATATGGTGACAAACAAATAATTCTTTTTAAAAACCATTAATTTAAACATAAACGTAATGGGTTTTTTTTTCCCGTCAAACCACTTCACTCAATTTTTAAATATTTAAAAAATCTTGTTTTCTCTTCATATATAATAAAGATGTATATAGTTATTTTATATTTTGGAACAATATGTCACATTTATTGTATTTAATATGATATTTGTTTCGATCTTTTGAAATGCTAAATTATGCTTTTTGTCAAGGGTCTAAAATTCGTGCAGAATCAGATGAAATAAGTAATTGCTCAAAAAATTAAATTCCATGTAATATCCACAAAAAAGGTGTAATATAAATTCCATGTAATATAAACTGAAGTTGATAGATTACACTTTATTTATAATCAGGGTTCTCATTTATAGATTAATAGTCAAAATAATTTATCATGTATTCTTAATTCTCATTTCATATTGTTTTAGATTTTGTAATTTTTTAATTTTCGTTTTTTTTTTTTGTTGATGAATTAATAAAATTTAGTGTGTTTGAAAAATGGGAAGGAAAAAAAATGATGGGTGTGCCTTTGACATTTATGAGGGATGATGTATTTTAATGTGGAAATGAGTTTAGTGACTTGTTGTGCTAAAGTGGCTATCTGACACGTGTGAATTGGTGCTGCCATAATCATTGCTCTTAGGAAGTGATTGGTAAAAACTTAGTTATGGCGATAATTTTCATTATTAATTTACACTTGTATGAAGTTTGTAAACAATAGAAAGAGTTAATGACATAGTTGTGAATAACTAATTTTGGCCGCAGAATTCAAGAGATAATTCAAAAACTGGTTAAAGAAAAATGCCATGAACACTTGTCAAAAGAAGGTGCTTAGTTATGTTAAGAAAATCTTAATCATTTAAGCATGTTAAAAGTGTGCTTTTTTAGTATTAGTATATAGATGAGAACGTTCAATACCGAATCTTGATTGTTGATTATTAGAAAAATGAGGATGAAAAACATCATATCAAATAGTTACTAAGTTTCAGTTTGTTTCCAATTTAATAACTAAAACTTTCTTTTAATTTTAAAACTTACTCAAAGTTTCAATAATGTTTTATTGTTGTGAAAATTTTTAATTCTAGTGACTTTAATAGAACATTTTTTAAAACTTTGTTACTATCTTGTGACTTATTTTTCTTTTCAGATTTAAAAAGTTGGTTATAAATTGAGTTGGTTGTGAGAAGTTATTGTTACGGTAGGTGTTTAAAACTATGGTACAACAAAATAATGCATGTTTAATTACTCCTAAACATAACACTTTTGAATACTTTAACAATAATGAGACAAAACTTGGATTGTTTTTGTAATTGATTTAAAGTTTGAGTGACATAATTCAAACATTCAAAAAACATAATTACTATTACATGACATTTTCTCGTAAAATGAATATAATCCGTAAAACTAATGCCCAAATATACATCTAATAAAAGGATAAAGACGTGTGACAAGGTTGAAAGCGAAAAATTATTGAGAATAATAATTCCCATGTTTCAAATAATGAATGAATTAGACATAGTTTGTTACGGGTACCACTTTCGGTAGAGGTTCCACAAATGTATCAAATGAAATCGAGTTTGTGTGTAGGTATCAGTTATGTTGTTTTTAGTTTTTTACTGTGTCTAAGGGAAGAATTGTTAAGATGTTCATTTAAGTGTTTATTTACTCTCTATTCTGTTAGCCCGCATATTTGTGTAACGGGCTTGAGCCCGATTCTAGATCATTCTTTGTGTAGCTATTTATATGTATCATGTACGTTATTATGACAGCAATAAAATTCATTGTTATCCCTAAAATATCGAACATGGTATCAGAAGACTAAAATAACCACGCTCCTTTCCATTTTTTTTTAAACGCTGTAAACCCTGCAGCCTTCATCTTCCTGTTCAATCTTATCACACGTAATCTGTTTATGTGTTGGTGATTGGTGCTAGGTCATCGATCCACACGTATCATTTGTTATTCGTGCTAGATCACGGATCGTAGTGTACTGTTATTTTCTTGCCCCTGCTGTTGCTCGTACACCATTACAGTCCACCATAAAAAAAACCCTAAAACTCCCTTCATTATTAGGTACCAAACATGACTGGCTCAACCGAAACTCCCATTGTTTCCCTCTCGGACAAGTTGTCAACTGTTACCCATCATCATCTCCACACCCGCGTTCCCATCAAACTTGAATTTGACGATTGGAACTATGGCTCTTGGCAGTTTTTCTTTGAACAATTATGTGAAAGTTATGATGTCTCTAAGTTCATTCATGGTACTACGAGTGGAGCAAATACTAACACTTCCACTCCTCTCACACCGGAAGAGCAAAAGGTTGACAAGATCGTCCTCTCTTGGATCTTTTCGAGTCTATCAGATTCACTACAAAAAAGGTTGGTCAAAGCCCGACCTAAATCTGCTCAAGCAGCTTGGGACTTTATTAGTGACCTTGTGAAAGACAACAAACGGTCACGCACTTCGGCTTTGAAGTCGGAGTTATGGTCAATCAAACTTGGTTCTTTAAGTATGGAGGCGTATTTTCAAAAGATCGAATCGATTATGACCATACTTGCTAGTCTTGATTCACCCGTGGCGATGAAGATGTGGTTCACTATGCTCTTGATGGTCTCCCGAAAAATATAATCGGGTTTGTGGGTATATGCATTATAAAGACACGCTTCCGATTTCAAGACCGCACGCTCCATGCTCATCATCGAAGAAATGAGGTTGAAGTCCAAGTCCGTTCCATTATCAGTAGACTCCTCATCCTCCTCTCCATTAGGGCTAATGGCTGACAAAGGTATGCCTCGTAATCCAACTAATCCCCAAGTAAAATCATGGAGGCCTTGCATTAATTTTGCTAAAAGGTCGTGTCGTTATGGGATTGGATGTAAGTTTGTGCATGATGGAAATGTTAAAAACCCATCTAATACTATACTTCTAAGGTGACAAACAATACTGAGGATGCCATTCTTAATGTTCTCACTCGACTTGGCATAACCGGCTCCCAATCCTTGCCCACTGTCCAAACCAGTAATACCATTAGACCCAACACTACTCCTATAGTCTACTTCACCTATCACAGCCCAACAGGCCCATTCCCTTACAACCCCAGTCCATCTATTTGCCCCACTACTGCTATTGGACCTCTACCCGGTTTTGGGCCTCCAACAGCCCACCACCCGTTCACAACATATCCAGACCCCCATTACCTCACGACCCAACCAATAACCCCACACCACTCGACCCATTATCCCCCTGCAGCCCCAACCGCACCAACCATGACTACTTCGACTACCTTGGGACACGAAACACTTTTGCCTCATGCCTTCACAACTGGAACTCTTCACGATCCCACTACAGGTGCATGGAAGATGGACACACGTGCGAGTTCTCACCTTAATGATTCCATTACTAGTCTTAGTGAAGTTTTTAATAATTGCATGTATCCCTCAGTCTCGGTTGGTGACGGACACACTATACCCGTCACCAACACAGGCCGTAGCATTTTGGAAACTCCTTTTAAACAATTACAGTTAAATAACGTTCTCATTACTCGTCATATAGTCAAAAATTCAATATATGTTCGTCAATTTGTTCGTGATAATAATTGCACTTTTGAATTTGATGCGTTTAGTTTTTCTCTTAAGGATTTCATGACTCGACGGGTGCTACTCCGATGTGATAGCACGTGTGATCTTTACCCGGTCACAGCTCCGTCTCCCATTCCTCAAGATTTCCTCGTCAGTCAACATACGTGGCATCAGCGACTTGGACACCCAGGCAGCGATGTGCTACGTCATCTTGTTTCTAATAATTTTATTTCATGTAATAAGGAAAAACCTCCCATGCTTTTCCATGCTTGCCAGTGTGAAGTTAGGTCTCTTCAGTGTGATCATGGCGGTGAATTCGATAACCGTAACCTCCACCAAATTTTTGCCGACAATGGCATACAATTTCGCTTCTCATGCCCCAAAACATCACAACAAAATGGCAAGTCCGAATGTATGATCCGCACCATCAACAACCTCATTCGTACCCTTCTATTCCAAGCAAATCTCCCACCAACCTTTTGGGTTGAAGCCCTAAATATGGCCATTCACTTACTAAATATCCTACCCTCCAACGCAGTTGTCGCCAATGAAATCCCCTACACCCGACTGTTTGGCCAAACCCATATTATAGCCTCTTGCGCACCTTTGGTTGCCTTTGTTACCCACACCTATATCCCAATCACAAACTTGAACCGCGTGCCACACCATCCATTTACTTAGGACAAGCTTCCAATCACCGTGGGTATCGCTGTCTGGACTTAACCACCAATAAAATCATTATATCTCGTCATGTAACTTTCGATGAAACCGTTTTCCCGTATAGCACCTCAAAACCCACAATGGCACCCAACTACAACTTTTTGGATGACTCACCCGATATAAATCCTCCATTCATTCACCCAACAACTGTTGTACAACCCCAAGTTCATGAATCCACAAATGAACCAATCACACCAATCACAACTCATCTGTAGACTGCCCCTCATGAGGTAGCACATGACCCAACACCACCCACGTCACCACTAACACCACCTCCAATTATGGAACAAAACCCTCTTATTATCCCGACCCTCCTCATAACCCGAACCCTGTATCGACTCACTCCATGGTCACATGCTACCGTACCAGGACTACTCGTCCCACTCAACGCCTTAATATGCATGTCTCTTCGGTCTCACCATTACCAAAATCCTATAACAAAGCGTTTAATGATCCAAATTGGCAAAATGCTGTGCGTGATGAATACACTGCACTTATTAAAAATGGAACCTGGACTCTGGTACCACGACCCACGGATACCAACATTATTTGTTGCATGTGGCTTTTTCGCCACAAGTATTTGGCTGATGGCACCCTTAGTCGATACAAGGCTCGTCCAGTAGCCAATGGTAGTAATCAGCTAGAGGGGATTGATGTAGATGAGACCTTTAGTCCGGTTGTTAAACCAGGCACTATTTGGACTGTTCTAAGTTTAGTTGCTTCTCGACATTGGCCGATTCATCAACTTGATGTCAAGAATGCTTTCTTACATGGTGATTTATCTGAGACAGTTTATATGCATCAACCTCAAGGGTTTCGGGATGCGATACATCCTGATTATGTATGTTTACTCCAGCGGTCTTTGTTTGGGCTCAAGCAGGCTCCTAGAGCATGGTTTCAGCGTTTTGCATCCTATATCACTCGGGTTGGATTTTCTCACATTCGTTGTGACTCATCTTTATTCATATACAGCCAGGGAACGGACACGGCTTATTTGTTACTATATGTTGATGATATTGTGCTCACAGCTTCCTCTGAGCCTTTGCTGCAGCAGATCATTGGTTCCTTACATCAGGAGTTTGCTATGACAGATCTGGGTCCACTTAATTACTTTCTGGGTATCTTTGTCAGACGTGATTCCTCAGGGTTATTCTTATCTCAGAAAAAGTATGCTATTGAGGTTTTGGAGAGAGCACATATGGTTACCTGTAATCCCAGTTGGACACCCGTTGACACTGAGTCCAAACTGGGAGATGATGGTTATCCTGTTTCTGATCCCACTTTATATCGGAGTCTTGTGAGATCTCTTCAGTATCTCACTTTTACTCGCCCAGATATATCATATGTAGTACATCAAGTTTGCCTTCATATGCATGACCCTCGAGAGCCTCATTACTCGGCTCTCAAACGGATATTGCGGTATGTTCAGGGTACTCTAGACTATGGGTTACAGCTGTATGCTTCGTCTACTTCATCTCTGGTTGCCTATTAGGATGCGGATTGGGCTGGTTGTCCTACCACTAGACGCTTGACTTTAGGCTCTTGTTTTTCTTGGCAACAACCTTCTTCGTGTCTTGAAGAGAAACCGACTCTCTCGTTCTAGTGCAGAGGCAAAGTATCGTGGGATTGCCAACGCTGTTGCCGAAACCTGTTGGCTACGGAATTTACTTGAGAGTTACACACTCCTCTAGCTTCCGCCACGCTTGTCTACTGTGATAATGTTAGTGCTTTGTACTTATCATGTAATCTGGTTCAGCATCAGCGTACAAAGCATATTGAGATTGATATTCACTTTGTTCGAGACTTGGTCGCTGCTGGTCAGGTCTGGGTTCTTCATGTTCCTTCACGATATCAGTATGCAGGCATTTTCACGAAAGGATTACCAACCGCTTTATTTGAGGAATTTCGCTCCAGTCTAAGCGTCCGGTGTCCTCCCGCTCCGACTATGGGGGAGTGTTAGCCCGTATATTTGTGTAACGGGCTTGAGCCTGATTCTAGATCATTCTTTGGGTAGCTATTTATATGTATCATGTACATCATTATGACAGAAATAAAATTCATTGTTATCCCTAAAATACCGAACATATTCCTCTATTAAATGACACATTCTCACTTTTTGTCATTTAAGTTACGATGTATGCATACTTGACAGTTGTATGGCAATCTACTGTGGAGAATGTGGTTTTAACAAATTGTTAACGTAATAGCGGTCTCTTTTGTGTTAGACTACAATTTAATATTGCAAAATGAAGCTTGAAACATCTTCGGTTACATATAATTTGAGCAACATCCAAATTTTATCTCAGTTGACAAATTCATGATGTTCGGGGCATAAAACAAACACCCAAATTTTCTTCAAAGAAACGTTTATTGAGATAAAATGATTCATTAATGATATTGCTACATATTGATGTACGACATCGATGATTGTTAAGAGATACTTTTTTAATAACATTAAATTAATTATCCATAAATTGATTTTTATTATTTAAATTTTTAGTCATTTCTAATCATGTAAATGTATTTTAGTGTCATTTTACATTTTATAGTTACAACCACAACTAACTTACCAAACACTTAGTATATTTACCTATTATTAACTTACAGTCATCGGCCTACAACTAGTTTTATCACACATACCCTTAGTATCACATATTAAAATTATTCAATGATCTTACTAAATACGAAACAAAACAACTGGTGTTAAATGATGTTGCTTACAGCTACTTTTAAACGCTAGCGCTCACAAATTGCTATTTTTGTCAAAATACACTTAATAAAACAAAATTATTTAATACTTTCATAGGGTTATTATACAAAGAAATCACTAAAGTTTGCGCAAAAGTTTTCCTAAGTTACTAAAGTTTCAAAGTTGTCATCCTGAACTTATGAAAAGCATACCCTTCAATAATTTCACTGTTAATCGGGTAACTTGAATGCACTTTTTATTGATATTTTAAGTAACCTAAATATCGTGTTTTTACAAGTTTAGTGATGTTTACGTGTAGTCTTTATAGGTTCAGTAACATCAAAATGATTGTTTCATAGGTTCAGTAACATGGATGACAACTTTGAAACTTTAGTGACTTAGGACAACTTTCGCGCAAACTTTAATAACTTCTTTGTATAATAAACCCTACTTTCATATTCACCACATTAATTATAAAAAAAAAGTTAGTTTTATTAAAGAGTTTAACTACCTTCAAGTGATCGGATGATGTGCGGTCAACTACATTCCTTGAAAGATCCTATAATAATATTTGCAAGAGAATAGGAAATGAGTTGATAATATAACAGTCGTTACATAAAGTTGATAAACAAGTTAATGTTCTTACTGGGTTTTCGTGTTTCCATTGAAGATCATACGCTTTCTCAAGTCTTTTGACAACCTGATTTATATATGGGCGATCTGCTCTTTCCTCTTTTATGCAATAATATGCTGTTTCTGAGAATATCTCTAATGATTTTGGTTCCATCTGCTTTCGTAATTGCGTATCGATCATATCCTCCAAATGAGATTTTTCCATCTGACTTAATAACCCCTCTCCCAACTCATCTTCAAGTTCATTTTCGCATTCGTCTTCATCTTCGTCTTCATCTTCGTCTTTGTCATCGTTTGCACTCCTTCCACACAAGACTTCTAGTAATACAACACCGAATGAATACACATCTGACTTGTGGGTCACCCCGCCGGTCTTTTCATATTTTGGGTCCAGGTATACATTCTTAACAATATCACGAGTAAGAAGAAGACGGTGCCTCCGAGCTCTCAGATTTTTCAAAGAAAGTTCAAAGCCGATAACTTGGGTTCCCATTCATCATCAAGTAAAATATTCGAGCTCCTGATGTTGCAATGTATGACACTAAAATCACGTCCAACATTATAATGGATGTAACTCAACGTCTTCGCAACACCAACGCATATCTTTAACCTTTGCATCCAGGTGAGGGTATGATCACTTAGATATGTTTTGAGACTTCGGTTGGCATCCTTCTTGTATATGATGATCTTCTCCTCCTCATCATCATAAAACCCAATAAAAGACACTAGACTCTTAAGTTTGAGACTAGAAAGCATTGAAACTTCTGTCCAAAACTTTTTGCTCTCATCTTTTACATAATCTAAGTAGAACCTCTTTACAATAATATCGATGAATTGTTCGAATGTAAGAGGCGACCTTTAAAAATTCTTCCAAGCTTATACTCTTCGATAATATTCTCATCAGCAAAATTGTTGGTTGCTGATTCTATATCTTTCCAGCTGACTTTTAAGTGAGAAAGATCTTTGAGGAAAGACTTTGTCTTTTGGCTGACATGGGACTCAACACGTGTAGATATGGAGGTCAATGATCCCTATATGTACCAAATAAGACAACATTACCAAGTGAACTAAAAATGACACGTGTATATATGGAGGTCACGTTTCTAAAATTCTAGTGGCTTACAACAATAGTAATAAGTAAATAAATACCTTGTCATGATTGAATGATATATCTTCAACTTCAGCCGCAACTATTGAATGATCCTTTAATATCATAAATAAAGTAATAACTAATAAGTAAATTACTTTACTTGTGTTAAAAAAAAAGGTAAATAATTTTACTTGTGTTAATATTAATATTATCATTAAATAGAGACTAGTTATTATGAAATAAAGATGATAGAGAAAAAACAGTCTTACAACATTTTGATGTTCTATTTGAAGTTTGAACGCGCTTTCAAGTTTTGTGACAATCTCATTTATATTTGGGCGTTGTGATCGCTTTTCATTTAAGCACTCATATGCTATTTCTGTGAAAACTATGAATGATTGCGGATCCATTTGTTTCAATAGAACGGGATCAATTATTTCATCTAGTATTTTCTTTTTATAATGGAAAATGGCCACCGGAGCCAAATACTTATTATCTTGGTCGTCTATAACCGATTCCCTACCACACAGTAATTCAAACAATACTATCCCAAAAGAGTAAATATCTGACTTGTGGTTCACACTATTAGTTTCAATATATGTTGAGTCTCCATACCCTTCCACATACTCAAGTTCATTAGTATGAAATGTATGGTGCCTTTGAGATGCTTTGATCTTCATGGAACATTCAAAACCAGATAACTTGGGTTCCCAGTCATCATTTACCCGAACAGTGGCACTGGTAATGAGCCGGTGTATTACGCTGAAATCGCGTGACTCATCATAATGAATGTAGCTCAATGCTTGCGCTATACCGACACATATCTCCAATCTTCGCACCCATGTCAACGAAATCGGGTCACTTAGATAGTTATTCAGACTTCCTCTGATCTCACGCTTGAAAATGATGATCTTCTCATCATTCTCATCACAAAACCCAACAAGAGAAACCAGATTCTTATGCTTGAGACTTGACAGCATCGAAATCTCCGTCCAAAACATCTGTACAATTTCATCCTCTTTATTAAACCTCCGAGCAGTGATATCAATCAACTCACCGGACCACAAGAGCTGTCCCCTGTAATACTTTCCAAATCCACTTCTGCCGTTGACATTTTCGTCAGCAAAGTTGTTGGTGGCTATCAGGATATTTTCAAGGGGTATTTTTAGGTGAGCAAAGTCATCAGATGAAAACATCATGTTTCTATCTTTATAAAAAAGTGAAGTAAAAGTGGGCGAGGTTTGGGTTACAAACTGATACGAAATGAAGGAGATCCGAAAGAGTAGCTATTGGTGGACTGGTAGTCAATAGTAAAAAAGGAATGAGGTTGCTGGTGGTGATATGAATGTGTGTAGCATGCGTTTGGTATATATTCAAAAAGGAGTGAGGTAGTTGGTAGTCAATATATAGTCAAAAAGGTTGTGGATGACTATCTATATGTCTGCATAATTCTATTCTATTACTGTTATTAAAAGACTATTGACTTATGCATTTGTATAGGAAACTTCTTTATTTGTTATAGGTAGCAGATAAAGGTGAAAGAGAGAGGGGGTGGGGCGTGCGTTTGAGATAACCAAAAAGGCAGAAAACATAAGACAAGGAAGAAAAGAAGAAAAAGTATTTGGATAATAAAGGGTAGTGGTTAGGTTTAGATTTGTATTTGTGTCCCGATGTACATACCTACAAATCTAGGTTTCCATCTCCAATAACAAAAAGGTGAAACATCTTGATCAAAGGACTTAGTCAAACAATAAAAAAGGATGAGTGTTCCATCATTTTCATACCCTCCTGATCGACCCCTCTTCCCAATGAGCATCACAAGATTTTCTTGAAGATGGTGGTGGAAAGAGACCTTTGCCTAAGAAAGTTCCTGCTTGTCTCGAGACCAAGAAGATGAGGTCAAACTCTCCCCCTTTGATTCCTTTATATGGCTGCCGAGACCACTAGGGTGATATCCCTATTCGCAGCCCTTTTCGTTCGACTTGGGAAGTCCTTGCGTACAAATTAGGGTTTCGTGAAGTAAAGAGTTTTCAAAGATTGATAAGGGCGTTTTGCTGTTTGGAGTATAGAGAATCCGTGTCAAGTTTAGATTCATCCAATTTTATTCCGAGTTTAGATTCATCCAATTTTATTCCGAGTTGTCCCAGTTGGAGATGTGGGTTTTTGGTTCTTCACCAACTCAACCCACCGATTGTGTTTTTGTAAGATTGATGTTCTTGTTAATTTAGAAAGTTAATTTAATTTGTTAATTTGACTTGTTATATCTCGAATTACTTTTATGTCAAATTGATATTAGTGTAGATTGTTGGAATTGAACATGTTGTTACTAGTTGTTGTTGTTGGCTGTCGAGAAACACAAGAGAAAAACATAAAACATTAGATTTCGATTTTGGCTTAACCGGATTTCTTACTAGTTTATTTTCTAATCTCTGCTTAATTAAAAATCTGCTTATTAGCTTTTGATTTTGACTTATTTTCGTTCGACTTGGGAAGTCCTTGCGTATAAATTTGATGCCGACTCGTAACTTCCAGCTTGCCTGTCTTTAGTCGCGGTCTAGGAATGATTGGAAGTAGTAACACACACGGTTTTGGTCTTTGAGTCTCGTCCGAGTCTGACTCAAAACATTTTGCTATAAGTCACATTTAGATTTCGTGTAAAAGGGATGTTATGTCAAGTCTCTTGACTCGAGTCTTGGACCCGTGATAAGCTTGTCGAGACATAGAGCGCGTAGCCAATGGTCTTGTGAAGTTATGGCTCCAATCGTGACTCGTCCCGAGTCTATGGCTTGGTTCACCCTTGTAACCTTTCCTCCTCATATTTTCAAAATACAAAATTCACTTTACTAAAACTTATCAAAAGCTGTTAAAAATTGGATTGCCCATTTGGTTTAAACTTGGGCCACGACCCAACTAAAATATCTTAAAGGGACCATTTGGGCTTGTATGGAAACTGGGCCGAAAGCCCAGATTTTGTTAAGGGTCCGTTTGGTGTAACCCGAACTAGGTCGCACCTCCTCCCCTTATCTTCATTTAAGCTTGTTGATTTCCATATAAACTCGGTTCGTGTCTCGGGTCGCAGCCCAAGCATGAAACTCGTTAAAAGTTTTCAAAATGAAAAATGTAACTCGAGTATATATATATATATATATACGGTCACATGGGAAATACAATTCTTGAATCTATGTTTTCAAATTAATATTTCAATACTTACAAAACTTGTCCATATGTACCTCGTCTTCGATCTTGGCATTTTACTTTTAAAGTTATGTTTATATATATTCACAAGAATTATTTTGACAAATGTGTGTGTGTGTATATATATATATATATATATATATATATATATATATATATATATATATATATATATATATATATAGTGTTGTATTCTATGCTGCATCGATATTAAATACAAGACTTACGATTACTCTTTAAAATTAATCTTGGCCATTGGATGAGTTAATCAAAGGACAAGATTAAAAGTGCCAAAATAGTAATTTATGTAAAGATGGGGTATTATTTTGTTAAGGCTGAAAAGGTATTATAATTGATGTAAGGGTAATATTGGAAGTTTACATTTATCATTTAAAAAAAAGTCCCTTGTTTAAAAGATATGGAGAATGGCTATGTTTGGCATGGAGCGGTGTGAAGCTTTTTGGAGCGATGAGTGGTGAGCAATGAGCATTTTGATTTTTAGTAGTTGTTTGGCAAAGGAGCGGTGAACTTTCCTATTTTTAGGAATGCTCAATTTTCCAATGCTTCTTTAAGAAGTCGTAATGCACCATCGCTTCATGCTCCTGACTCTGACTCACAACTCACGCTCACAACTACTTTTGCCAAACACACCCTTATTTTCTCACATATCACTTCTCTCTCACACATATTTCCTTCAAACCCTAATTCAACTTTTGTCAGCCACCACCACAATCTCCATTAACAAAAAAAAGACGATTGTAAATCTTCACTGCCTACCACCGACGAATCAAGAAAATATCCCACCAGATTTGAAGACAACTAAAGTAATCCGGGTATCTTGTTCAGATCTGTCATTGGTTGGTTAACATGAAGACCCACAAAGACAATTAAAAACTTTTTGCTCTCATTGGTTAGTAACATTTTTTTTTATTATTTAATTTGGTTATAGTTCTTTAACTGTTTAATTCGATTAGTAACAGTTATAGAAGTGTTTAATTTTAAGATAATTAAATTATTTTCATTGTATGAAGACTCACAAATTAAACAATTTCATTAGTTTCAATATTCAGTGTGGCCCCTTGACCCAAGTGCCCACGTTCATTTGGCATGGCTCTGTTCTGTATATGGGGTGTTATTTGTACTGCTAATAGTTAGCATGTAGGAATCTTTTAATATCTCACCTGCACCTCATACATCTATAATCTATTTAATTTGTTCTTCAAAATGCATCTATAGTTATAGTTTAATTTATTCGTATACGTAAACGTAAAGGTAATGATGAATTCCATGAATGTTCCTTCCAAAAGGAGCACACTGGAACGAAAACTTGCTAAAGTGATAGCCACACTTTTTGGTAAGACAGAAACAAGACGGTACCTCTCATTCATGCTTAATTTGACACGTGAAGTAAACAAAATATCCTATATCGAATGTAAGGATATGTTATTTTTTCACCAATATGTGAACCACCTTTTTTTAAATTACATACGTACGAATAATATGTGTTAGTGACTCACATAATGTTTGATTTCTTTTTATTTAATGCAAAATCTTCTTCGGAACTAAAAACAAACAAAGGGTGCATAAAATCAATGAAAGTGGTATGCATATATATTTTAAGTTGTGTGTTTGTGTTTTGATTGGGCATATGCTCATTCTAGTTGTTCTTAATAAAATTAATAATAAATGTTTATAATTTCAGGTATTGAACATGTTTGTTAAAGATGTGGAGCAATACCAATATAAAGAGTGCACATGTGTTTTCAACAAGTACATCATTTCTAATGAATTTGATGAGAAAGTGAAGCGTGCACATATGTTCTTGGAAGGGTATTCGTGTTCTAATGAATTTGATGAGAAAGTGAAGTGTGCACATATGTTTTTGGAAGAGTGCACACATGTTTTTGAATGACGTGCACATCTATGCTTAACAAGATAAATTTGTATTTAATTTGTATTTCATTTGATATCAAAGTTTGTGTATATTATTTATGGTTGTGGTTTGTAATAAATTTAGAGGACACATGTATATGTTTACGTTTTTTGTTATAAATTTTGAAGATTAAAAAATGTATTCTAAAAACATATGTGCAATTATCATTTCAAGCAAAACAAGATCTAAACCATTTTACGAAAAAACATATGTAAATTTACATTATTAAAAAAAAACACATATGCACCTCATTTTTTTCTGAAAAACATGTATGCTAAAAAAAAGAAGATAAAATTATTAAAATAAAAAATAAAAAAATAAAAGTCCAAAAATTGGGGGATTTTAAAAACGTTTTTTTAACTAAAAAACTAAAAAGAAATTGAAAATGTGTTTTACTATTATACCCTTTTCAATTAAATAAAAATGTTTATTAATACTAAATTCATATTGGTCAAAATGAGTCTTGTAAATCTTCAGATCTAACATGGTCTTTATATATATATATATATATATATATATATATATATATATATATATATATATATATATATATATATATATATATATATATATATATATATATATATATATATATATATATATATATATATATATATATAGTGAGGATCAGGATCAAAAGGATTTTTAATTGTGCGGATGTGCGGATTGATCCGGACCGCCCATTTCAAATCGATCTTGACTTTTGTAAAAAGTCAAGATCTGCGCTATCTTCACGGTAGCAATTAACCATATAAACGATTTTTAATTTTTTTCCTTTTCACGATCCTTACTATTGTTATCTTCTTTCATTTTTTAATTTTTCAGATTTTTCCGAGCAATTTTGTTTTTTGATTATGAGTTCTACCGTGATATTAACGATATTATGAGTCCCATCATGATATTAACAATTTTACTTAATATCAACGCCTTTTATTACGATATTAAGAAAACTTACGGTGATATTAAAAAATTAACTTTGATATTAAGAAAACATGTAAAAAGTAACTCGTGATATTAACAATTTTACTTAAAAGTTACTTGATATTAGAAAAATACTTAATATCATCGCTAGTTTAGAAACTACGCTAGCCTTAGTGAAACTACGCTAACCTTAGTTAGTAGTGATATTAAGAAAGCTTGATAATTACGGTGATATTAACAAAATTCATAATATCATTGTACCTTTTAACCATGAAAATGATTTTTTTCTAAATTTTTTTCAAAATTCTTAATAAATTGTTGTCCTCTTCTTTTTGAATTTTTCGATTTTTTGAATTTTTTTGAATGTTCTTTGTGATATTATCCGCACCATCCCTACTTAAAATATAATCCGCACTGATCCCCTATATATATATATATATATATATATATATATATATATATATATATATATATATATATATATATATATATATATATATATATATATATATATATATATATATATATATATATATATATATATATATATATATATATATATATATATATATATATATATATATATATATATATATATATATATATATATATATATATATATATATATATATATATTCTTTATTAAACTTGCACATACATATATATACATCAACTATATATAAAAATTTCAAGATAAATATTACTTCGATATCTTTTATAAAACAAGACATATATTTCTGTGAAAGCCGTCGTTAAAACCTATATATATATACATATGCGTGCTTTTGTCAACTAAAACAAATAAACTATATTATGACATTATTTCACCAAATCAATCAATATCATATTTTCATTCAACTTTTATCACTATCTATTTATAGCCGAAATATACTCTAGTATTTTGAAAATTATATTTTCAAACTTAGTAATGACACGCGAACAACAACAACGACAACAACAACGCACAACATGTAAATTAAATAAAGTGGATAGACTTTATTTAACTTGGAATCGAAAACTGAGATTTACCTCACTAATTTAGGTTGCGTGTTGGAGCCACTTGTTACTTGATCTCTTTGTGCTTTATTCATCGAACTGCTAAGGTGAGTTTATAGCCCCACTTTTACTCTTATTACTTACTTTATAAAACTATGGGGTGAGAAACATGCAAAACTCTTTTCGGACCTGAAACTGATTACACTATTACGTGAAACAACCTTAAATCCCAATATGCTACCGTTAGTTTCCTTTGGAAGCGATTGTTATGAATAGATCTATTAGGGATGACACCCCCGTTTGAGTTTGATAGGATAGGCAAACGTCAAGCGAGCGTATACCATATCGAATCTAAGTGTACTAGAAATACACTTGCCGAGCTTTATTTATCATGCTTCTAGATGCATGCACACTGTCGTAACTTCGGTTGCATGAACTTGGTACTTACGTAATAGCCTTTTACTACATATAGTATAATTCACGGAGTTGCTATATATACAACTGTAGTCCAACTTGAATACTTTAACTTAAACCTATGAACTCACCAACCTTTGTGTTAACATTTTAGCATATTTTTCTCAGGTTTATTTCTTGGGACGGGCATTGGCAAAGGCATTCATTAAAGACTGGCATCCAAAGTGTTTACAAGCATATCTAATACAACTTGTAATGGGACAACATATATTTTTATGGGCTTTACTTCCGCACTTTGAATCAATATTGTAGAATTATTTCTTAGATTAATCTATCTTTCGATAATGGAATAGATTTTCCATTCTTTATTACCTTGTGTTATGAGCATTGATTTAGTAGCACCCCATGACCCGAACGCTTTCGCTGTGCAAATTTTGGGGGTGTTACAGATTGGTATTCAGAGCCAAGGTTATAGAGAATTAGGTACATTTTCAAAACCTAAACTATAACCAAATTTTTCTAAAAACACTTCAACACCGCTACAGCTGCCAATGTCTGCCATGCCTTGCCTACTGTTACACGATGTAGTCGTGCTAGGTGTTACTGCTGCATTTTAGGTTCGTGTAAGATCTTATTTGAATTAAGTTAATTATTTCTCAAAGTCATTAAGTTTCTTAATTAACTCGCATTTAAACTTTAAGGTTGTTCTTGTTTGATTGGGTCGCGAAGTTTAAATGTGAATAAGGTTGATGTAATAAACTTAATGAAATTAAGGAATAATTAACTTAAGGGTAGTGTAGTAGACTACAAATGCTTATAATTGTTACCCCTCTATGTTAAACTGCGCAACGTGCGCATTATTACATATTAATGCTATGCTATGCTTCCATAATTGCTTCTATGTTATTTATTTATGTAACATACAACTACTTGAATTATATTATATCCACACATGTATTTAAACCACCTCTATTGTCACAATTCTCAATTTCGTCATTTCTTAAACTCAATATTCATCATATTAGTTCATGCATGATTTTCATTTCACGATAAACGTAATTTTATATTAAATAAACGCTATCGTAATTAATTATTTTGAACATTTGACCCGATACTTCCAAAATTATTCCGATATATTTTATACTCATATTAAGATGATAAAATATTATTATTAGTTTACCCGGTGTTTTAAATTTATTTCAGATATAAATTGTTATATTTACACAACTTCGACGGTTTTCTTAAATATTACACGATAATTATTATTTCACTCAAAATTTGCAAGAAATGTATTTTTATAATTTTATGACCTCAATATATTTACTTTGACTCGTTAAAATTTATTTTTAGCTAACGCTACCCTAAATATTCAAATGTGTACACGATTTACCACAAGTCTTCAAGTAACTTACATATAATTACACTTATACATATTTGTTTAAAAAAAAAAAAAAAAAAAAAAAAAAAAACTAACCAAACCCATCCACTTCCCTTGATTTGTGGATCTTGTCTTTCAAATAAGTCATATAATATTAAGTCAATAATTCATACAAAATACTTTCACTTCACTTATTCATTTGTAAACCAAAACAAGATCCAAGCTCATATCTTTTCTCTCAAAATATTCGTGACCAAGGGACCAAAAGGAGGGTCATCTCCAAGTTTTCAAGACAAGTTTAATTAAACACTAGTATCATTTGTTGCTAAGGTTTTGTAATACAAACCTCAAGTGATTAGGAAAACCTTTGTCCTTAAACCTCATCATATCACTAGTAAGCATTCATATTCATATTTTATTTCACATTCATTTTTATGGTCATATCATTTTATTTGAGAAACATGCAAGTCTCATGATGTTTATACCATTTTAAAGGTTTTTAAGGTTTTTATATGTTATATATATAATCCATCCTATAATTACTCCTTGTTATATTTTAGTTTTGGTGATGTCTAGGAACCCATGACACCCTAAGAAGGTGTATGGTAGGATTAGAATAGCTTCGGAGTTGTTTTGAATGGGTTAGAATAGGTTTGGCGAGAAAACTCATTTCGACATCGCTTTTAGATAGGGTCTGTCCGTATTTTTAATTCTGGGAAAATCCGACAGTGGGTAAATATTTTTGAGCCAGATATTTAGAAAATACACTTTAAAACGAAACGCGGGCCGCTTGAACGGATTAAAACGGAGCTATAACGAAGAAGTTATGAATTTTTGAAGTTTGACGAAAAAGTAATAATTCGTAAATTTCAAAGATGAAAATGTCACTTTTACGAGTCAAAAATGAGTCTTAAGCTTTATAAATTGTGTCGACTTATCAAAAATATATTAGTATACTTTGACACGAATCTAAGGACATATAAAACGTAGAAAACGGACTTGTAACGAGTAAATTACACGCGATAAACCAAGTTGCCGTAACTTTATTCTATTAGCAACATTAATATATTTTCTATTAAACATATACTACGGCAACTAGGGGCCATGTTGAGGGTCGTTTTTAACATTGATAGGATACTCTTTATAAAAGATGTCTTCTAGTAAAATCAAGTTCGCCAACCATATTTTCCAAAATATCCAACCGTTACTCAAGCGGAGTTGTAATGAATAAAATATAGTCGCCAAAGTTTACCGAAAACCACTCTTAAACACACAAGTACCATACTTAACCTATATTTTCCTTATGTTCGAGACCTCTAGGATGGAAATGTATGTACTAAAACTTTGAGATCATGGTACAAGCTTTCCAAAACCGTTGAGTTCGTTTCCTAACGCTCGACGTGCACCATTTTACGACTAGCTTTTAGAGGCCGTTTTTGTCACTTTCATGGAAATTTCAACGACATTATTTTACGACGAAAAGTTATATTCTCTTAATAAATCTCTAAAAGTTTATCGTAGGATATCGTTTCAATGTAAATACATGTGAAGTAATTTAAAAATGGTCAAGACGTTAAAAGATTATATTTTAGACGAGAAGTATTGTTTTCAAAAATACATGAGTGGTATAAATATCATCCGAATTGCGTGCATAACATTACATCACGACTTATTGCATATCATATCATTCATAATAGGTCGGTTTAGATTCACGCTACATTTCGTGTAACCACTTTTGTCATCACATCTATTCATCAAGTGAGTAATCACACCCCTTTTACCGTTTACTATATTTTGGGGCGAAATGCATGAACCGTTCTTGAGCTAAATTGTTTACTACTTTTATTAACTAGTTTGACTAGAACTTGTGAACCTCGAAACAAATCCTTGAACTTAATTATGAAATAATGCCTTACTTGAACTTATTGAACCGTACATGTTATGACCTTGACCTAAAGTCTCCTATGTTCGAGCATCACTATAAAGTCTCCTATGTTCTGAGTATATCTTTGGGAAGAGGCACCCAAATATCTTTGGGAAGAGGCACCAAGATATCTTTGGGAAGAGGCACCCATTATATCTTTGGGAAGAGGCACCCAACATAACTTTGGGTAGTGGCACCCACTTAATTTGGTTTCATCAGTAGCATCCTCAATTATTATATTCGTGGTACTATATTGTGAACTATTATGACCGCTTATACTTGACTACTACATACGCTATCTTTTGTGAAATGGGTTGTGAATACACAGTTGCAAGTTTTGTATGGGCGGAACTTGAACCGAGTGGATTTACAATGCCTTTGCTTTGTGGACCATTTTCGTTGACCGAAAGCTTTGAATATTTCTTTCGAGTTTTCTTATTTTGCTAAACATGTTTACTCACCAACTATTTCCATAGTTGACCCGTTTTTCTCTCATGCATTTCAGGTGATCGTTAGTAAGCTTTTTCTACCAGGTCTTGCATTATGAAGTTTTCACTTGTCACTACAAATCATTATGTAATAGAACGCAATATTTTGGGAACTAAACTTTGTAATATATTTGCCGATGACGGCTAAACTGGTATTGTAATGGTGTACTCTTTCTTTTAAATATTAACGTTGGTATGTTCTATTATCTTGTGCTTATGTTCCTTCCGCTACACTCGTGTTTCAGCCTCCGTGAGGTGTGACAGTTGGTATCGAGCCAAAGGTTATAGAGAATGTCGATTTTTCAAAAATAAAAATCACACCTATAACCGAATAATTTTATTTTATTTTATTAAACATTGAACATCATCCGAAGTCATCTAGTCCTATCGTTGATCGTTAATCATAAATTATACATAGCCCGATCAACTATGTCTAATTTATGAAGAACCATACAATGATAAGAGTGGTAGTTTTAAATCATGTTTAGTCGAGTCTTTTGAGTCCGGTCACTTGAAGTTGCATTGGTCGGGCGGGTATGCATAGCATGTTTTACGCTCACGCCTACATTACCGTATCTTATTTATACCCTCTTTTCCATCTTTCGACTTGTTAGACATAGCATGTCCCTCGATCCCGCTATATTTCGATCACTATAACACACATTTCCACCGCTCGCACCTCATCCGACTTCGTTCGAATGTCGTTTACTCAACCCGATGTTTTGGTCCATCAGAGGATCATGGTGCAAGAAACACACGCCGGAGGCAACAACAACGGCAACCCAAACAACAATGACAATCCGTACAACAACGCCGCCGGAATAGCGGATCTACTCACTCATATTATAACACATCTCGATGCTAGACGAACCAACGCCGAAGAAGGTACTTCAAACGCGGTCAAGGATGCGACTACAAACTTTCATGACATGCAAGCCAATGGAATTTCATGGTAATGAGGTGCCATTGGACCTAACTCGGTTCGAGAATGTTGAGTCAAACTTAGTATCACGAAATATAATCAAGGAAACAAGGTTGAGTTCTCTCATCTGGTCTACTATGGTCGAGCATTGACCGGTGGAACAACCAACTACGACTAGAGGAAGAGGGGCCGCAAATGCGTTATCTTGGGAAGCATTTAAGAAACTACTAACCGATGAGTACCGCAAAAGATGAAGTGCGTGGTTGGAAGCGGAATTTTGGAATCACTTGATGGTTGGAGTAGAAGTCGACAAGTACACGATCCGTTTCCATGAGTTAACTAGGATGGTTCCTCACATGGTTTCCACCGGAGAAGTTGATCAATCGATATATATGGGGATTGATACCGAAATTGGGAGGACGTCACCTCATCAAACCCAACCACTCAAGCCGGCGTGGGTATGGCGATCGCTTGACAAATGATGTGATCAGTCCGAGAACTAACAAAAGCAAACGAAAATGGACGAAAGCGACGGAGGATCACCGTAAGCCGAGACGAACCAAGAAAAACAAGAGGCGCCGAATAACCTGTAACTATGGGCGACCACCAGAGCGCAAAGGATATATGAGTCCACATCCTTTGTGTACTCAATGTAATTATCATCACTCAGAGATGCAAGGTGCGACAAATGTGGATGACAGGCCACTCGCGAAATTGCTCAAACAGAATCGGAAATCAAGGATGAGAAAGGCATGTTACGAGTGTGGAAGTCTAGATCACCTTCGCAATACCGCCCAAAGTGAAAAGAACTCCCAATCAAGGAGGTAATCGTCCAAACTCGACATTGGCAATAGAAGGCCCACAAGATCGTAACATTGAAATCCCCCGCACGTGGTCGAGCATTCTATCCGGTACCGAGGAAGCCCGCAATGCGTGAACGGGTACATTCTTTGAACAACCACTTTATTTCGCGCAACATGATTTTGAGTGCATAACTTCCTTCCAATTCCTACCACGCTCACGACATTGATTAATTTGAGACCTATTGATATCGACCTTTAGTTGTTATATATATATTGTTGATTTGATTTGATTTGTAAGCAAATCCAAAATCGAGCGAATCTTTCAAAAGACTTCATTCAAAAGACTTGTTTCAGCTTGATCTAGTGACGCTTCTTGTTTGATGAGTTGCGAAAGTCGAGCTAAGAAACAAGTTTACTCAAGTCACTATCTAAAGGTCTTTGAGGGCTACGTTAGATATTGGGTAAGTTTACCCTATCCAATCTAATCACGGCACGCACTTAGTTGAATGGGGAACCCAGACGCATGGGCATTGATATGATCATTTAGACTGCTCGACGAGCATGAATTTTTAGAACTCTTGTCGAGGTTCGGACCATAGTATCGTTAATCGAATCACGAGGACGTGATTCCACCGACATGGGAAGAATGTCACAATTCTCAATTTCGGTCATTTCTTAAACTCAATATTCATCATATTAGTTCATGCATGATTTTTCATTTCACGATAAACGATAATTTCATATTAAATAAACGCTATCGCGTAATTAATTATTTTGAACATTTGACCCGATACTTCCAAAATTATTCGATATATTTTTAAACTCATATTAAGATGATAAAATATTATTATTAGTTTACCCGTGTTTTAAATTTATTTCAGATATAAATTGTTATATTTACATAACTTTACGGTTTTCTTAAATATTACACGATAATTATTATTTCACTCAAAATTTGCAAGAAATGTATTTTTATAATTTTATGACCTCAATATATTTTACTTTGACTCGTTAAAATTTATTTTAGCTAACGCTACCCTAAATATTCAAATGTGTACACGATTTACCACAAGTCTTCAAGTAACTTACATATAATTACACTTATACATATTTGTTTAAAAAAAAAAAAAAAAAAAAAAAAAAAAAAAAACTAGCCAAACCCATCCACTTCCTTGATTTGTGGATCTTGTCTTTCAAATAAGTCATATAATATTAAGTCAATAATTCATACAAAATACTTTCACTTCATTTATTCATTTGTAAACCAAAACAAGATCCAAGCTCATCTCTTTTCTCTCAAAATATTCGGCAGCCAAGGGACCAAAAGGAGGGTCATCTCCAAGTTTTCAAGACAAGTATAATTAAACACTAGTATCATTTGTTGCAAAGGTTTTGTAATACAAACCTCAAGTGATTAGGAAAACCTTTGTCCTTAAACCTCATCATATCACTAGTAAGCATTCATATTCATATTTTTATTTCACATTCATTTTTATGGTCATATCATTTTATTTGAGAAACATGCAAGTCTCATGATGTTTATACCATTTTAAAGGTTTTTAAGGTTTTTATATGTTATATATATATAATCCATCCTATAATTACTCCTTGTTATATTTTAGTTTTGGTGATGTCTAGGAACCCATGACACCCCAAGAAGGTGTATGGTAGGATTAGAATAGCTCGGAGTTGTTTTGAATGGGTTAGAATAGGTTTGGCGAGAAAAACTCATTTCGACATCGTTTTAAATAGGGTCTGTCCGTATTTTTAATTCTGGGAAAATCCGACAGTAGGTAAATATTTTGAGCTAGATATTTAGAAAATACACTTTAAAACGAAAACGTGGCCGCTTGAACGGATTAAACGGAGCTATAACGAAGAAGTTATGAATTTTGAAGTTTGACGACAAAAGTAATAATTCCGAAATTTCAGCATGAAAATGTCACTCTTTACGAGTCAAAATGAGTCTTAAGCTTTATAAATTGTGTCGACTTATCAAAAATATATTAGTATACTTTGACACGAATCTAAGGACATATAAAACGTGAAAACGGACTTGTAACGAGTAAATTACACGCGATAAACCAAGTTGCCAGTAATTTTATTCTATTAGCAACATTAATATATTTTCTATTAAACATATACTACAACTAGGGGCCATGTTGAGGGTCGCTTTTAACATTGATAGGATACTCTTTATAAAAGATGTCTTCTAGTAAAATCAAGTTCGCCAACCATATTTTCCAAAATATCCAACCGTTAGTCAAGCTGGAGTTGTAATGAATAAAATATAGTCACCAAAGTTTACGAAAACCACTCTTAAACACACAAGTACCATACTTAACCTATATTTTTCCTTATGTTCGAGACCTCTAGGATGGAAATGTATGTACTAAAACTTTGAGATCATGGTACGAGCTTTCCAAAACCGTTGAGTTCGCTTCCTAACGCCGACGTGCACCATTTTACTACTAGCTTTTAGAGGCCGTTTTGTCACTTTCATGGAAATTTCAACGACATTATTTTACGGACGAAAAGTTATATTCTCTTAATAAATCACTAAAAGTTTATCGTAGGATATCGTTTCAATGTAAATACATGTGAAGTAATTTAAAAATGGTCAAGACGTTAAAAGATTATATTTTAGACGAGAAGTATTGTTTTCAAAAATACATGAGTGGTATAAATATCATCCGAATTGCGTGCATAACATTACATCACGACTTATTGCATATCATATCATTCATAATAGGTCAGTTTCGAGATTCACGCTACATTTCGGTGTAACCACTTTTGTCATCACATCTATTCATCAAGTGAGTAATCACACCCCCTTTTTACCGTTTTACTATATTTTGGGGCGAAATGCATGAACCGTTCTTGAGCTAAATTGTTTACTACTTTTATTAACTAGTTTGACTAGAACTTGTGAACTCAAACAAACCTTGAACTTAATTATGAAATAATGCCTTACTTGAACTTATTGAACCGTACATGTTATGACCTTGACCTAAAGTCTCCTATGTTCGAGCATCACTATAAAGTCTCCTATGTTCGAGTATATCTTTGGGAAGAGGCACCCAAGATATCTTTGGGAAGAGGCACCCAAAGATATCTTTGGGAAGAGGCACCCATTATATCTTTGGGAAGAGGCACCCAACATAACTTTGGGTAGTGGCACCCAACTTAATTTGGTTTCATCAAGAGTATCCCCGAATTATTATATTCGTGGTACTATATTGTGAACTATTATGACCGCTTATACTTGACTACTACATACGCTATCTTTTGTGCAATGGGTTGTGAATACACAGGTTGCAAGTTTTGTATGGGCGGAACTTGGAACAGAGTGGATTTACAATGCCTTTGCTTTGTGGACCATTTTCGTTGACCGAAAGCTTTGAATATTTCTTTCGAGTTTTCTTATTTTGCTAAACATGTTTACTCACCAACTATTTCCATAGTTGACCCGTTTTTCTCTCATGCATTTCAGGTGATCGTTAGTAAGCTTTTTCTACCAGGTCTTGCATTATGAAGTTTTCACTTGTCACTACAAATCATTATGTAATAGAACGCAATATTTTGGGAACTAAACTTTGTAATATATTTGCCGATGACGCTAAACCGGTATTGTAATGGTGTACTCTTTCTTTAAATATTAACGTTGGTATGTTCTATTATCTTGTGCTTATGTTCCCTTCGTTACACTCGTGTTTCCGCCTCCGGGGTGTGACATCTATCACTGGTCACATCCTTTTATTTCACTCATGCGCTCTATCTTTCATACCCTCATACGACACTATTCCTTCTATTCTAAACTCAATGATCATCTTTTCTTGTATCGTAGAAGATGGCTAGGAGAAAGTCTACCAGAATCACCCGTGGCCAACCCGCCGCTATTCCCACTCCCGCTCCTGCCAGATTGCTAGAAACCCACCTGCTATTAATCAAGTTATGATTGATCATTTGGTCAATGAGCGCGTAGCAGTAGCGCTAGCTGCAATAAATACGAACAACTCAACCACCGATGCCAAAAATTCTAGGCCTACTGGTGACAAACGCGGTTGCACGTACAAGGAGTTTTGCAACTGTATGATTGGTGGTTATAATGGAACAGAGGGAGCTGTTGTTTTGACCAGATGGTTTGAAAAACTGGAAATTGTGTTCAGGATTTGCAACTGCGAAGATGAAGATAGAGTAAAGTTTGCTTCATTCACTTTTCAAGAGGTTGCCTTAACTTGGTGGAATAATTACCTGAAGTCTGCAGGCATTGATGCTGCTTATGCCATGCCTTGGGAAGAATTCGAGATTGGTTAAAAATATGATAAATTTTTTCAAATGAGCTTAATTTTTTTTAAAACTAACAAGAAAATTAGGGCAAGTAGGCTAAGTAATCACACACTTCATTTCTATTCATATCCCCCCACTTGAAGTGTACAAAGTCCATTTGTACGAATAAAAAGGAAAAAGAAAATAGAAATGAAAAAAAATAACCGAGAAAGAAATAAACTCTCCTCTCAAATGTTTGCCCAAGATGTCTCACTAAAGGTTGAAGGTGGGTCAGGAGGTTGCAAATGCGTATCTTATCCGGTGACTGTGCCTTAACTATAATGTTGTCAAAAATTCTCTTGCTGCTCACAAGTTACGGCGTAACTGACCCAAAGGTTACACCGTAATTCGCATCACAGAATCAAAACCTGCACAGAAATACATAGGAAAATTTTGTACCCATCGGCACAATAGATTATCCGCCACACAAATATCCTAGTTATTAAGTTATTACAGACATAAGTTTTGAAATTGTTTAGAAATTATTCAACAATCAGGGGAATCAATCATCCCTGTGGTGATCATGCTCCATGGAGTGGAACTGAGTCGGGTCGAATGGGGTGTTAATGGTGCTACCATGAGTGGGCTCAGCCTGCATAAATGCCACTCCTTACTAGATGCCAATATCGAGGATGTCGGGTTGGTACACATATTCTGGTCCATGCCATCGAGGATGGCTCAGGTGCATGCTCTGAAGCATTTGGCTCGTACGATCTGCACTCCAGCTGAAGAAATCTTGTTGCACCGCCGCACCGATCCAAAGGTACCGCAAAACCCTCAAATTGGTTACTCAACCCATATAAACCCACTCCGAGGCTGTCAATCTCCTAGTTGAAGTGGGTTGCCATTCCTTCGATCCTCTCGTCGATCATCTGCAACCTTTCCCCGACATTCACGTATGTCCTACGTCTACCCCAAGGCACACGATCTTCCGCCTCCTCTTGGACCTCACTTGGTCCAGCACCGCTTGTTTCCCCGGCTTCTCTCCTCGGGGCAATCCCTGCTAACTCAATCACACCAAACACATTTTCAGTACAAATCCCAAACTCCACTAGCTTATGCAACCCAAGCAAACAAGTCTCCTTCCCATGGGATACCCAAGCCAAAGCCTCATCAGAAATCAACCCATAACTCCTAGCCAACCTACCAATAAAATGAGCCCTTGATCAGACTCTTCCTTGTAAAACCCTTAGCTCCATTTCCCATAAACCTCGCCAAATAATGAGGGACATCAATGTGATTTCCCCTCATCCCATTTAAGAGGTAAAGAACGTCTATGATCATTTTCTATTTGGTCGAATGCCTTGCCCTAATAGAACAAGAAAGGAGTCGGTGCACCAGTCGGCGAATAGGGGACCTTACCAAGGTGTAAGTAGGTGGTTGCTTTGAGTTGTACCTAGCAGAAATGCAGTTGAAGTAGGAGGAGGGATCATAGTCTTCGGGCCTATGCCTCCAACAAGTCCTGTAAAACATTTCAAAGACGTCAGAATCCATCTCGTCCCGTGTGTACAAACCCATTCTTTAGGTAAAATCCTTCAAATTTATCTGCCTTCTCACTCCCCCCAGTTGAAAATACAACGAAACCTGATTATCATCTTCGATTTCACTTCTGAACTCAACTAAAGCAAGAAGCTCTCGAACACATTCCGAATAATTGGCTCGGTGATCCGAAAAATCCTTAACCAAGCATTGCAAGTAAAAGATCCTTGCAAGCACGTAAACTTGATTTTACAGAATTTTCTGAGCTTCCTTCCAGCAGACCCATTGTCAATCCCATCAAAAGCCTCGAAGTCCAGAGCTTCGGGCTGACTAATATCCTTCCTTGTCAGCATCAAGTAATCATAACGGCATAGCTGCCTAATTCCTTCATCTTCAAATGCTAGAAACCTAACCCATTTAGTGGGGTTGGGAATGGGGTTTTCGTCGAAAAAGAAAACAGATAAAGTTAGGAATCGAGCTTACTAATGACATAGTTACGGCATAACCAACATTACATGTTACGCCGTAATTATACGACACTTATGGTTACGGCATAACTTATCCCATAGGTTACGCCATAACCTTCCCACAAACTCAGCACAGCAAATGATTACAATTACCAATATATTACACCGTAACCATCAATTTTATCCAAGTGGTAAAAAGAATCATCAATTTTTTAATCTATTAGTGCTGAGGGGCCACGCCTAAACCACTAGGTTTGCGTTTGACTAAAGACCCATTAAACAAAGCCAAAACATCCCAAACAACCCATTATGATATGACACGAATCAAAACAACATCGGGAACTCATCATAATCTTTAATTAATCAAACCAATAGCAATAAAATAATGAAACAAGCAAGATCCCTAAAATATTAAAATATAAACCCTAATTGAATAATCTATAGAAAGGAATCAAAAAGAGTACTAGTAGATCTTACCAGCCATGGTTTAAGCTAGGAATGAAGAAATCTTCACAAAAATTTTTTGGGAAAAATTTTACTGTTGCAGTGGGCGGTGAAAAGAGGTGTGTTTTTGGTAAAACCTAGTTTTTCATCCGTATAAGGGTTTTATACCTCCCAGGAGTTACGGCGTAACATGAGGAAGAGGTTACGTCGTAACTAGTTTTTTTTTTTTTTTTTATCAATTATTTTATTTATTAAAATTTATATAATAATTTTAGAGGTTACGTCGTAACCTTATTACAGGTTACGTCGTAATTTAATTATTAAAATTTTATTATTATTAAAAGGTTACGTCGTAACTCGTAATAGAGATTACACCGTAACTAATAGCTTCGAAGGGTGAATGTGGAAAATTGCAATATGAAAGATTGAGATACGTACCTTGGAAGTACTCACATCTTTTACTTTGGTAAATATGATAGATCATACCTTAGATCTTTCATTAACTGCTCCCCGGCAGCGGCGCCAAAAAGCTCATGTGCTATTTCATCCTGCTTTTAATATTTATAAAACTTAGACAATTTAGGATAAACACATACTAACGGGCAAAGAACCCGATCAGATGAAGTAAAGCCTTAGGTAAATCCGAGTATCGTTCCAAGAGAGTTGTGACCTTGAAAGAGTTGTGACCTTGAAAGAACTAAGATGATTAGAAATGATATGATTTAGATAATTCATAGATATGATATAGGTATTCCAAGCACACAGATGCAAGAGTTTAGGATAAAGAGATAGAAAAGCAAAGCTTAATAATGAATGTAAATATGAATTGATTCTCGATATGAAGCTTCAATATAGTGGTTAATTGTCACCAGACTCCTTTGGTCAATTCGTCGTGGCATATGGTTCTTAGATTCCTCACCAAGATGAACAGGTCACCTGGGATCATTCGGCAACCTAATAGCAGTCATTAAGGCCAAATCTACTAGATCTAGTCTATGAAAACCCGGCCGTTAGGAACTTAGATTTCCCCTAACCTCTTAAATACCTCCACTTGATAGGTGATCATTTGGTCAGTTTGCACACGAAGAGTGGTTGTACTATGGCCAATTCCTCCCATACTTCGCAATCTATTAGACTGAGGTCAGTTGGTCATATATCCCAGCCCTTTAGATACTAACAAGCTTATAATATCAGCAAAACTAGCGATCTACGACAAGACTAGTAAATGTCTATAAAGAAATAAAGAGAACATCAATAACATAAATGCAAACTTAAATTAATAACATGAATTCATAGTATAAACCCTAGAAAATTATAAAAGGAATTCAAACTCGAATACAATGGAAATCGTAGACGAGGACTTCGTTATTCATGCTCCTTCACCAATGATTCTTCTTCTGTGTTTGATCTCCCCAAACCTTAGAAGGGTTGGGAAAAGAGAGATGATCTTTTACTGATGAAAACTTCAAATATTTATAGGCTCGGATTCCAGTTACGGCGTAACATTTATTAATTAGTTACGCCGTAACTCTTCTAAATCTTGTTCTTATCCTTGGTTACGACGTAGCCTTAGCTGAGAGCTACGTAGTCATTATAAATTGAATGCTTATCTTCTGTTACGGCGTAACCTGAGCTGAGGGTTACGTTGTATCCTTTGTAAAATTGATGCTTATCCATTATTACGGCGTAACATGAGCTGAGGGTTACGCCGTATCCTCTGTAGAATTTGTTGCATCATGTTCAGTAGACTTGTTAATGCGTAACTGCACTCCATTGTTACGTTGTATTCTTCCATGATCATTATTACGGCGTAACTTCATCACTTGGTTACGCCGTAGTTGAGAGAAAAATCATCCTTTGGGCTTGGAAATGTCCATTTAGTGCTTCCTTGCATGAAATAGATCCTGAAATGCAATAATAAGGAATAAGGATGTTTTCACTAGCATTTTACTTATAATGTGATGATGAAAAGGAGAAATTAACGCTTAGAATATCAGGACAATTTGATGTTATCAGTGTTACAATAGAGCATTGATAAGGTTTTAAAATGTACCTTTTTGAGGGGTCGTTTAAGCCCTTATTTGATCACTTTTGAATCCGTTATTACTTAATATCGTTCCTTTTCACTTTTTAGATATCTTGAAGGCAAAATGTTGGAATGACACTTATTCGGACGAAAAGGCGCGAATATACGAAGAAAATGGCCAAAGTCAAGAATCGAGACACTCAGGCTGTTGGAACTGAAGTTGACGGCATCAACTAATGACGCCGTCGGACAAATTTTGTGATGACTCAAGAGCCAAATTTCTCATTTACAAGTGACGGCTTCGGTGTTTTAAAAGAGTAGGCGTGTATCGACGACCTAGATTTGATCCGATAACGCCGAGATCGAAGGGATCAAGCGCACGCATAAGGTGACGCCCGTATCGCAAGACTAACGTGGCCAAGACGAAACCCTAATAACGGTGACCCGGCGGCGCCACAAATCAAAGGTGACGCCGTGCATGTGTAATCTTATATATAGAATCCAAATTTTTAGTTTTCGATGTGTAGTCTTTGGAGTAAAAACATAAACCGAATCAACGCTGTCTTGTACAATATTTTAGGGTTCCATACCCTATCTTACATCAAGATAAGTGTTTTACTTCATTAATTTAATTATGTCTTCCTTTGATTGTATGTATGCTTGCATGTTCCCCATGTCCGGCTAATTTACCTGTGTGTTTGCTTAGGTAATATGTAACTTAGTTATTGAATATTGATTGGTTGTCTCTTATCTTAATTGTGATTGACCTAGTATTGCAATAGGTCATTCGTTGTGTTTGTAATGCTTGATTAATCTTTGATGAACCTTAGTTTATGATCGCCTAGAGTAATTGTAGGCTAGTCATTCAAAGAATACCTTAGAGTTAAAGTTTATAAATCCAATAGATTTTGTAGTCATTAACCTTTGGTAGCTTCAAATAGTTAGGGATAAACGCATACCCTACGACCTTCGAGACACAACGCAATTAAGAATAAGGACGTGACAATTCAACCACCAATAGGAGATAACTAAGGAGTAATAAAGCCTAAGAAAATACATTTTTAATTATCATACGAGCACACAAAAATAGACATAGACTACATACACCTTAGTTTAGATAATTAGATAAGTATTGTAATCGGTAGAAATACCAACCCCCCAAACTCAAACCCTGAGATTCGTACCTTTCCATTTCCTAAAAAACATAAAAAGATTAAAAAAAAAATAATCTTCCTCAACCCCAACCTTAGCGTAGTAACTTCTCACTAGCAATCCTATTCCCCTAGAGAACGATATCAATTCCCGTGGCTTAACCTAATACTACACTACAACGATTAGGTTCACTGCCTAGGGTGTTGAAAAACTTGCTAGACGAAAAGGAAGTTCATTTGACCCAGAACGACGCCTGTAGTGTTATCAAGTTTTTGGCGCCGCTGCTGGGGAATAGAATAGCTAGTTAGGAGTCCACCTCATTTAGGTTTCCTTGCTTGATTCCTATCAAGTAAGTTTTTTTCCCAATTTTTAGCTTCCTCGTAGTCTATCCCCATTCTTCGTGACCTTTGTTCGTAACCCCATCACTTTTCATCATGGAAGGTGATAACCAACCACCATTCATCAACCTACCACCAACTGACCCGCTAAGAGCCCGTACTCTTGGTGAATACTCGAGACCAAGCCACCTAGGCTATAGGAACACCATTGAGCTTCCTGACCAAGCCCAAACTACGGCCCTGCGATCGGCACCATCCGGTTGGTGCAAAACGGATGTGTGTTGAATCCCGTGATCCGAACTCAACTAGAGTATGAGTAACATCGATTGATTGAATGCACAACGGAATAATAAGAACACAATCAAAGTTACCAACAAGGTTTTTCTTATTGAAAATAAAAACTACTACAACTATTACTAATGTACACACGCTATACTCGTGTGTCTAGACTCTCATTAGGAGATGAATACTTTGAAATGAAAGGGATGAAGGAAATGGATGAAGGAAAGGGATGAAGGAAAGGGATGCCTATAAACTAGATGCCTACCCTCTTTATATAGGAGAGGGAGGTTACATAAACCTTAACAAAGCTACCTAATTGACCCTTATTGTTTCTTCTTTCTTCATTCTTTGCTCATGGTTTTGTATTCTTCACAATTCCCAACAATCTTCCCCTAAACTGGAATTTGACTATGTTAAGTTCCAGTTTCTTGATAGTACAAAACTACTTTATGAAGAAACAATATTAAAACATGTCATCACAAATAATACGTTGCACATCTACTAATCTTCTTCCCCTTCATCTAATAGGGGTCTTGTGCAACGCGTAGACGCTTCCCCTCAAGTGATGCATGAAGATGATAAGTAAATAAGCTTCCCCTTAAAATATACTAACCATCTTTTTTTTTAATCAATAAGAAAAAGATATAATACGATTTTTTTTAACAACTAAACAAACGAAAATAAAGCGCAATAGCAGAAAAATCAAATCAGCAGCAACATAGTCTACCAATAGGAACGAAGAACTAGCAGGAACACCAACACATGCGTCTTATATCTTGCACTATCCATGTGACTCCAAACTCAGATGATGCACTAGCAAATGTGAGCATTAAGCACCTTTTCTATAGATCTCGCCCCTTCACTAACCCTGAGCACTACAACGTAACTCCTTAAAGTGATAGCAAATGCGAGCATTAAGTACTATTTGTAGATCTCACCCCTTCACTAGAATCATCAAGTCTTTGTCACATCATTAACGTACAAACACGTTATCTCAAAAGTGTCCATGCTCACTTTTAGATATGATAAGACACGCACCTGATCAACCAGTAGGAACTCCAAAACAACTAGTAGAAACCGATCAGCAGTAACAATCAGCATGAAACGATCAGCAGAAACCAATACCTTCAGCAGAAACCAGTACCTTCAGCAGAAACCAGTCAGTGGGAACGGAATGTACAGCAGCAGAATAAGTATCAGTAGCAACACAAACCAATATCAGTGGGAACAGAATGCTTAACGAGAGCACCAAATTCTAATATAAAATGATGATGATGATATCAGCAGCAACTCCCAAAAATCCCAAACAATAACTCGTGGGACCCAACAACCATTCACCAATTTAGGACTACTGAAATAATCTCTCGTGACCCACTTATTCTTATTCAAAAGGCGTGGCCTACGCAGGCACCCCATGAAATCCTTGCCAGGCACCTCAAAGTAGGTGGACCCCATCCGCACGCACGCCCATTTCTTTTTTTTTTTTTTTAAATAATTGTGTGTAGTGTTTTTATAGTGTATTTAATTTGTGTAGTGTATAGTGTGTATAGTGTATTTAATTTGTGTAGTGTTTTTATGTATAGTGTATTTAATTGTGTAGCGTTTTTATATGGTATTTATTTTACGTTATGTTTTTTAATTGTGTGTAACAACAAATGTTAGACATTAAAACATTAAACAAGTATAACAACAAATGTTACTAATATTACAATAAAACATTATACATTAAAACATTAAACAAGTAAAACAACAAATGTTTTCAATATTACAATGAAATCTACTCCACATGAAGATTATTAATGTCATCTATAAGCTCATAGAGTATTCCACTCGGCTGACATGCGTGATCAACTGGATTTCTTGCCAATTCCAAGTGATGCTTCAAACGCCTTTATTTTTGCACGCAACAAATTGTTTTCACCAATAGCATGTTGATCGTTGTATCTTTAGTTTAGCAGTTTGAGCCTTTGCGTTGAAGAAGAGGCTTCACAAAAGTACTTTTGTTGAAATATTTCCTTCCACATGAAGTATCGACACCCATAGTCTTTAGTCCCTGGCTGTTACATGACGAAACAATTATAAGAAATGTATTCTAAACAAACAAGTTATTGATATATTTACGCAAATAAGCAAACGTTTAATTATTTACCTTTGACAAAGGACATGCATAATACTTCAGACCACAAGTTTTGGGCTTGTGAGATGTTCTTTCAATTATTAATCCACGTTGACAACGACACAAGTAAGGATTTTCTTGTTGCATCTGGCCAAAAGAATTTGTACAATTATTCACAACATAAATTAGTAATATCATGGTTCACAAAATTAGAAGCTTCAATACATAAATAACCAATCTTGTTATAGATTAATAGTTGATACATGGTTCACAAAATTACAATATAACTAGAAACTAATCACGCCCAAGGCGTAGTCGCTCAATGATGCCGCCATCCGTCCCACACGACACTCTAACTCGAAATGCGCCTCTGAATCCAGTCAATCTTTCGCTCGATTCGCCAACGCGAGACGGCCGTATCAAAAGATGAGGAAGAACCGAGGACGGTGTATAAAATTGTCCTCATCTGCGGTGGAGATATAGCCGAGAGGAGGCACATAAGATTGTGAAGAAAGCACATAACTGGACTCTCAACACGAAGCGGTGTGTGGTTGACACAATGAATGTCCCTCCATCAATGTCATCCGATTCTCAGTAACAAAACATGAGGAAGAACCGGGCAGAGCGAAATATGTAACAAAAGATGACGAGTCGTTTGCTATAAATCGAATCGCTCTATACATGTTTTGTCATTTACAATATAAATCGATGTCGCCTATACATGTTGTGTCATTTACAATATAAATCGATGTCGTCGCCTATACATGTTTTGTTATTTACAATATAAATCAATAATCGTTTTCTCGATATCTAAACATCCTATGGCGGCCGCGACATGTCTAAAATATCTCCATTGTGGGTGATTATACGGGAGTGGTGAGTCTTCATCAAGAACCGCAAGAACGGTGAGCACATTCGTCGTTCCCACACGAAGAATCACAACCGGAGACAATATTTCTCACGATTGGGAGAACCTCTCGGTGGAAGACACAAAAGAGACTGTGAATTGGTTATACATACAATAGGGCGGTTAAGAGTCATGCAATAACCACTCCCATTTCGCATAGTCATCCAATAACGTCGGTGTCGCACTGATTAAACCAATTCATCGAGTTACGTGTAGATGTAAAATATTCACCCCACATTTCCAGAAACTTCCTCGTGATTGTCTACCTCTTCCCGGCAAGATCTCGATTGGGCCACATTTCTTTTGCGATGGCCAAGACCTACGGAAGAGCTCGATAAATACAATTTCCATCACCTCCACGTTAAAGATCCCTAGGATCCAGTGTCGAAAAAGAGTCGGAATTTCACCATACAATATTTGCTAAAATAACTGAACGCATAAGTGTTGTCCACGGGGCATATGACGTCGGGTGAACAAAAATATTTCATCGAGCTCATTTGTGTGGTCATTTATCCTAGGGTAATATGTATAACCTTTACGCCGCAAATGTACTAAAAGCGCTTTATCGAGTCAAATCACCACGATCGTCGCGACGTATCTTTTCTTGTGCATTATACACCGTTTTAATGGTTAACACATTATTTGGATCCATCTCTTTATTGAAGAAAGTATAATTCGTGGTGCTACATCTCGTTTTGTCATCGCCTCACAAAACTAACTCACTTTCTTTTAATCGCATGGCTCGTGAAAACCATGCAACGAGTCGGAAAATTATGATTATGCCGGACACTTAACCTTCAATATCCAACAATTAAACGTTTTATAAATTTCGCTAGTAATCTGAATGGGCAATTACATTTGTCGGTACTAGTCTGTCGTTGAAGTTCATCTTCTAAACCTTCACGTGAAGGCGCACCATGTCTAGAACACAAAAATTGATAGAGTACTTATAGCCCCTATATGTTTTACTTTTTCCAATAACAATAACAAAACCAATCGATTCGTGATGAGATCGCACCCAATTAATTAAATCAACTTCAAGATCGAACACCTATACAATATAAAACACAACAACCTTTATAAAAACTTCGATAAAAATACTTGTACAAAATTTTTAAAAACTTTTATAAATACAAATTTTTTACAAACTTTTATAAATAATTTATATTATCTTTTTTTATAAATACATTTTTTTACAAACAATTATAAATACTTTTGATTAACTTTTCTTTATAAATACATGTTTTTATAAATATTTTCTAAAATACTTTTATTACTTTTATTACATTTGTATTAATTTTTCTTTATGTATAATAACTTTAAAAAAAACTTTTTTTTGTCATAAATGGTTTGAAATGTGTGTGTGTGTTGTGGTGCTACGTGTATAAGTAAAAACGCGGTTTTCTTTTAAAAATGTGTGTGTGTGTTTATATCTGGTGCTACGTGTGTGGTTCCCGAATGGTTTACGCGTTTCTTTTGTTGACCGTGTATACCTTGTGTTGAAACCATGTGCGCACATGGTTTTCTCTATCTTTGGCTGTGGATATTCTATGTCTTCTGGCAAACCTCACTATCTCTCTCTCACCTGGTGGTATTAGCACTCTCTCTCTCTCTCTCTCTAAAAATTGTAGATCTAAAGATTTTAGATCTAAAAACTTTGATCTAAAAAGTGTTTACACTTGTTAGATATCGTTCGTTGTTCGAGTTGTGGTGGTGGTGGTGATGTTGTGATGTTGTTCGCTTTGGTATACGTTTCGTTGTTAATTTTTTGATCTAAAACTTTTTAGATGCTTAGTAATGTCGATGTTGAGAATATTACGAGGTTTGTAAAAAAAAGTTTTCTTTTTGATTTTCTTAAAACATTTTAGATCTAAAAAGTTTGATCTAACAAGTGTAAAACTTGTTAGATCTTTAGTGGTGATGCTGTGGTGATGGTGGTGATGTTGTGATGTTGTTCAGTTTTGGTATACGTTTCGTTGTTAATTTTTTTAGATCTAAAACTTTTTTAGATCTAAAACTTTTTTTAGATGCTTCTGAGTAATCTGATGTTGAGAATATTACGAGGTTTGTAAAAAACAAGTTTTCTTTTTTATTTCCTTAAAACATTTTAGATCTAAAAAGTTTGATCTAACAAGTGTAAAACTTGTTAGATCTTTAGTGGTGATGCTGTGGTGGTGGTGGTGATGTTGTTATGTTGTTCAGTTTTGGTATACGTTTCGTTGTTAATTTTTTTAGATCTAAAACTTTTTTAGATCTAAAACTTTTTTTAGATGCTTCCGAGTAATCTGATGTTGAGAATATTATGAGGTTTGTAAAAAAAAAGTTTTCTTTTTGATTTTCTTAAAACATTTTAGATCTAAAATTTTTGATAGTGGTGATGTTGTGGTGGTGGTGGTGATGTTGTGATGTTCAGTTTTGGTATACGTTTCGTTGTTAATTTATTTAGATCTAAAACTTTTTTAGACGCTTCTAAGTTATCTGATGTTGAAAATATTATGAGGTTTGTAAAAAAAAAGTTTATTTTTTGATTTTTTTTAAACATTTTAGATCTAAAAACTTTGAATATGGTGATTTTCTTTAAAAAAAATGTTTCGTTCTTAAATTTTTTAGATCTAAAACTTCTGTTTCTTTTTGCTGTGTTTGCATAGAGGACCTTTTGTGGGCAAGCCTCACGCAGCACCCATGAAATCCTTGGCGGGCACCTCAGTAAATCCTAGCCATGGTAATGCATATTCATTACTGCATGGTAAAGTGAGTTTTTAATTCACTTTGCAACTTTAATGAAAAAAACCTAGTGTTTTGGTAAAAAAAAAAAATCATTACTGGATGGTAAAGTGACCATTCAAGGTCATTTTGCAACTTTAATGAAATAAACTTAGAGTTAAAAAAAGGCAATGATGATTTTTTTTTTTAAAAAAAAAACTTAAAAAGAGTTTTGGCAAGGCAAAACTGAATTTGCAGCCAACATGAGCTATAAAGCTAATAATCTGAGCCTATTGATAAATTTACCTCTTGTGTGTTAAATGGTGAACTAGACATGGTTGTTGCTTGTTGTTGTTGATATGGACCACTAGTTGCTGTTGTTGGTTGTTGGTTTCTTCTTGTTGTTCTGGACCACTTGTTGTTGTTGTTGCTTTCACCGGGATTATATGGGGCCCGCTAGGATTATATTTGTTGTTGGTGTTGTTGGTTGATTGTTCTTTGGTGTTGTTGCTTTCACCGAATTATATAGGAGTGCTGCCAGGCCATGCCTTTGAGAATCTTAGTACATTGCCTTTGAGAATCTTGTGAACTTTTGCAGTACCTGGTAACTTGTGAGAATAATGTTCAAAACGTGTAACTTGTGAAACCTGTGAAGTTCATGTGAACTGGTAACTTGTGAGTGTCTTGTGCTTGTGCAGTTTGAGACTTGTGCAGTTTTGAGGCTTGTGTAGTTTTGTGAGGCTTGTGCAGTTTTGTTAGACTTGTGCAGTTTTATGAGGCTTGTGCAGTTTTGTAAGACTTGTGAACTGGTGACTTTGTGCAGTTGTGACTAAATTTTTTACGAGGCGATGATGTTAAAACCGAATGGACGGTAAAGTGAGATCAAATCTCACTTTGCAACCTTCGGGTTTGAGCCTACAAATTTTTCGAGGCGATGATGATTTTGAGCCTAAAATTTTCCGGCGATGATGAAAACTGAATGGACGGCAAAGTGAGATAAAATTTCACTTTTGAAACCTTGAATCGAGCCTCAAAATTTTTCCGACTACGGTTTTTAAATTTTAAACCGAATTTATAGCATAAAAAACTTGTATAACCAAATAAAACTTGTAAAAAGTTATAAAAACTTGTAAAGCGTAAAAAAAAAAAAAAAAAAAAAACTTGTAAAACAAATAAAACATGTAAAAAAACTTGTAAAAATAAGTGGTATAAGTGGTAAAAAAATAAGTTGTAAAAAAACTTGGCACGAAAATCGAGAAACCAATCATTAGTACTAATGATTGATACTAATGATTGGCACATAAATCAAGGCACCCCCAAAATTCAGCCACCCCTATCATGGGGTGCTTGCATAATAGGGCCCATTCAAAATTATTTACATGACCAATCAGTAATCACAAATATCCCTTTTACTGATCCATTCACGTGTATAAGTCAACAAGTGGGAACCCGCGATCCATTCACGAGTAATGTTATAGAAACAAGTTTCAAAAAAAAAAGTAATGTTATAGAAACAATACACGCTGCAGTATTGACTATTAAGAGCGAGGGGTATGGTGTTCGTCGTTTCTCGCCACATCCGACGTGTCCTCTCACGGTTTTCTTGAGGCTCATGCCCACGATACGGTGGCCTTCGCCACTTCATGTTTCGTTGTCCAAACGACACACAAAAGGACAAACCATTTCAAAACTTGAGCGTTGAGTTATTACCGCTTGATTCAAACGGATAGTTTTTTTTTTTTTTTTTTCATTTCAAACCCAATTTAATACACCCTTTTCTTTATAAATACTACTCATTTTTTACTAAAACATTTACACTTCTCATTCACAACCATAAATATATTATCATCCTCATCTTAATCCACAATCAAAAATGTCTCAAGATCCCAACGATATGTCGTTTATGAATCTCCTCAACTCGTCTTCGTCAAACCCGTCAACCCCATCGTCTCAAACCTCAAGCACTTCTTCGATGGCGGTTTCAAGCTTTTCAATATCCAAGACAATCACAACCGCAATTTTATCCGTCACACCAATCACCACCGCAATTTTTTGCGTCACACCAATCACAAACGCAATTTTATCCGTCACAAGCACCACCAACGCACTCTACCCTTCATGACAACATTACTTTGAATCACATTCAAAGTGCCTCAACAACCACCAACCGAAACACGTGAAGAACGTCGTCAAGGAAAAAAACCGGCCAAAGTGACAAAGAAAAAAAAGAAGGCCGTTGTGAACTTGGACGCTGACGACGAGGAGGAGGATGTTGATGAAGAGGGTCGCACGACAATTCGTTGGTCAAACAATGAAGAAAAAATTTTAGCCGAGTGTTGGGTCGAGGTATCTCAAAACGCCGCTATCGGTAATGACCGACTAAACGATGCGTTTTGGACTCAGATTTGGGAGGACTTCAAGGCTCGTAGTCCAGAGCCTTATCGTACAATAAATATGTGCGGGAAAATGGACTGGATAAACGGTGATTGTCAAAAGTTTCATGGTTATTACAAGCATCCGCATCGTGATCCGGGAAAATGATGTTGATCACATTGAAAATGCAAGACTTGCTTACAAAATGGGACGGGAAAAACTTCAATATGGTTTCGGCATGGAAGGTTTTGAAAGAATATCCCAAATGGGACGCGCCGGATGGGATCGATGCGAGATAATATCGCCGAATTATTCGCCCCGATCCTAGAGCTCGTCCGCCGCAAACCTCGTCCGGCAAAAAAAGTAGATCGATGGAGTCGTCCAACGAGCACCGAGGAGTCGGTCGGATGCTATTGCGGAGCTTTAGCTTTCAGAGTATAAGCGTAAAGTTGATGAGAACCTGCAGCGGTTTACGAGGCGAGGATTGCGAGAGAACAATCGAGCAACAAAGGTCGAGAATTGGAGTTCTCATGCACGATATTGAAAATTTGCGGGAGCCAAAAAATCGATCCTCGAAGAAACAAGACAATTGGTAGCTAAATACCACAAATGAAGTTGTATTATTTAAGTTTCGTATGGTTTTTATTTTCCGTATGTTTTCATTTTTATTTTTCGTATGTTTTTTAGATTTGTCGTATGTTTTTTTTTATTTTCATGTATGGTAGTTGTATTTTTATTTTAAATGAATGAAATAAATTTAGTTGTGTTTGAAAAATATGGAAAATAAATAAAATGATAGTGGGTGAGGCCCAAGTGAAGAGAAGTTGTGATGTTGTGATTGGAGGGTATTTTTTTGTTAGTGTGTTGGAGTGATGTAGAGGTGATGTGGCACACGTGAGGCCCAAGTGAAGAGAAGAGAAGTGAAGAGGTTGTGATACCCTTTGCTCTAACAGCAATGTTATGAGCTTAACTATGAGACCCACGCTGCGCTCATGTGACATCCAATCAGAGATGAGTCACCTACCATCTCTCGTAAGTATCCACTGACCAGAAATCTTGGACCAATTAAAAGTTACATGTGGGCCACCAATACCACTCAAGACTAGTAACATACGAAAGTCTCATGTGAATCACAGTATTTTGACCAATCACAAGATGCAAGTTTATCAATGATATAAAACCAATATTATATTTAGAGCCCCACGTTAGATGACCATGGACCAATCACACATCAAGACCATTGTAACAACCTTGCACCATGCCACACTAAATTCGAACCCCACATGATAAGTGAAATATAACGAAATCAGTAGAAATGAAACACTAATGAGACCCCACGAGACCATCACTTGTAACGAGCCAATCATAAATTGGGACTACCATAACAATCATATAACTCATAACATCCAATCCCATCAATTAAAATATTTGAATGACCAACCCACTATATTTGATCCCAGCTTTTGCAACTTATCACTAACATGTGTTATGACATTAAAGTAGGGACCAGCTAACATCACCTCCCATTAGCCAAAGAAAAATAACTCTTCGTACAATCACTACAAGAAAAACTGGATTTAGTGACAAAAGGAATATAGTCACTATCAGTATAAAATTCGTCACTAACACTGTTTAGTGACCGAATCCTGGGTGGTCACTTTTCGTCACTATAGCTCCGTCACTATTTTTATTAGAGACCAAAAATAAAAATCCGTCTCTAATCAATGACCATAATACGGTGGTCACTATATTTGTGCTGATATATTCGGTCACTAATTTTCGTCACTAAGAGGTGAAGGTGGTCACTGAATTGAAAGATAGTGACCGATAATGATGGTCATGAAAGTGGTCACTGATTTATTAAAGATAACGGATGATTAACTCACCGTTAACACCCATCAATGACCTTGCGTGTGGTCACTTCATATATAATTTAGAGACCAACTGGTGGTCACTCTTTAAAGCAAAAGGTGGTCACTTATTCAAACATATTTACAAAACGATTTACCAATTTCACAAAATATATACCGCATTAAAATTGAAACCTAAAATTTTAACAACAAAGATATCAAATATCACTTATGATTGCATAACATAAAGATTCTTTTAACATATAATTTTTGTATCTCGCTAATCAAAGGAAATAAAATAACCACAAAAGAGAAAAATGTAACGTTCAAGTGTTTAACATCGTGTCTTGAATCATATCCACCTTCAATAATGACAATTGAAAAATACTCGGAACCAAACGACCCTTGTATCCAACTTTGTACCAAACAGTTTGCATCCTACTCGCCCTTGCATCCAACCGAACTTTTAGTCACCCTACAAATGCGATAAACTTTGAGTCAGAGAAAATAATAATGATCTGAACTAACATAGTTGCAGGAAAGTCAAAAAAAAAGCATGTGCATTATATGAGATTTCCCAGGTCTGTTACCAGGATTTCCCAGGTCTTATGCTATTGTTTCAATGTTGGCTTGTTCGTACGTATTGGCATTTATTCATCTGAATAAAAGCTAAAGCTAAATCTTACTGTATTAAATAGCATCACTTCTCACAATAGTTAATTTCAATATAATAATTTGTCTCAAGCGAAACTAATAGACAAATCAAATGAAACTTTCCCAACATAGTCCGACGCATGGTTCCACTCGCTAGGTGTCCACAAAAGTTGTGATTTCATATGTAATGTCCAATGACAAATATCCATAATAAGAACCGACCACGCCCAAGGTGGGACGTTTCAGTTTTAGCAAGTGTGATTGCATATTGTGAATCACATTTGGTTATCCAGTTATACAAACCTTTGTTAGCAGCAAAAAAAGCAAGCTGGTCATATTGATAGTTTGACATATAGGTAAATCTAGCTTTTCCAATATTTCGAAATAAATAAATCAGTTATAACATCGTCTTAGCCTCTTATAGTATGGCCAAAAACACGAGGCCTAAAACCTCAAATACTAGCCCATTAGCCCATAAAAGCTTAAAATAAGCTCACACCCACAAATTCTGTGCTAAACACTCTCTTGCTGCATATTTAATGCATTGAACAAATCATCAAAAGAAAACTTAAGCGATACTCAAAGCCCAAATATCAAAGTCCAATTTTCTTGGTTTATCATTTAATATGTCTAAAGATGAGCAAAGTATCTTACAAAAATGACATGCAACAAGATTCCTAAACCAACAACAAAGAAACAATAGCATAATCCTACTAAATATGAAGCAAAAGGAAGAGTCAAAGACACATCAGATACCACCATGGTGCACAAATATCATCTATGTTGAGCCAGCTAGACTGGTCTAAGTGGCAGGCATTCTCTAATTTAAACCTATATTAGCTGTAATGAAAGATAGTTAGGAGTCAAGGCAAAATTTTAGCTATTGGTGATGCTGGTTATAACAGATTATAAAAGGTCCTTTTGACTTGTAGCAGTTGTCTCTCCGAAGCACCTAAATAATCGATACGTAAACCATCCACCAAAAAAAGCACTAGTTGGTCGGCAGACTTGGTACAATGTGAAACAGAAACAACACTTAGTGGTACCGTTGCCCATCGGAATGCCTACAATTTATTCTAAAGCCTAATATAGAAAGCCCAACTTCCTCAACATCAAAAGGATACTCTCTTCGTACATGATCACTCCCCAAGAGAGTTTAGCATCACTAGTATAGGAAGAGGTGCATGCCATTGAATCAAGCATTACTAACTCCCTTTAAAGGTTTACACTTTCTGTCATAACTAAGGTCCTACATTACTGATTTTGGAATCACATAGCACACATAGGTAATCGCAGCACCAATGCAAGCAAAAGTATTTGGTTGGATGGAAATTCAAAACACCCTGTTACATGTCTTTTATGTTTATTAGCATACGTTATTGCTAGTCTCTCTTTCCTTCCTTACTCCACCTATATATATCGTGTCCTAACTTCCAGATTGCAAGAAGCTTATCTGTTCAAAGTCTATATAGTAAAAAAAAGAACTGTCCTATGCTCGTAAAGGAAAACATGCAATGTAAAATGATTGGCAAAGTTAAGTATATGATGTTAACTTACGTAATTTTGAGATACCAATCCCGACAAACGCTTTATCTCTTGCATCATCAATCCCATATTCTTTTCATTTCGTCTTGCTCCACTTTAAAACTAGCTTGCTCCTCTTTAAGTACTCGCACCTCTTCCTCTAAAGTCGGATTTCTTCTTTTCAAGTTCCACAGTTGTCCTTAAATTTTCCACACTGAATCTCTTTCTTTGGAGTGAACGTCCTCTAAGATGTCCGGAACATGTTTCACACTTTCAAACATATTTCCACCGGTGTACCAGACAGCCTTCTTCACTCGTAACTTTTACGTATATAATATCAATTTATTAGTGAATGCAAGTAAAAATATTTCTCATGGCTGCCCATTCTAATGAAGATCAAATCTTATTGAAGATATTATCACATAACGATATGATATTTTCAATAAATTCAAAATTGATTAACCAAACATTATGACAAACTCTTTCACAATCATTGGCAAGATGTATCTTAAAGCGACCAACAGAGAAAAGTCAAATTATAACTACCTATACTATCCTGCGCCAAAGATGTCCTTACAAGTGAGGGCTCATTCGCTCGACACCACTAGTCTAAAGGTGAACCAGAATAATTAAGAAGGTTCTAGACCGAAACCCGTTTCGCATTTCAAAGTTTTGCCAAAACCTGCTAACAACAAATATGTCCTTTATAATGGAACCCATATGCAGTTTTTGTTTACACCTCCATCATGCATCATGCCCTCTCTTAACTAGAGCTCTTCTTATCTATCAGATTCTTGCAAGTGAGGATATCATATACAATCATGCTAGTAACATATGCGAAGATAATCTAGTTGCAAGTAACAGATCTACTCCTAATTTTAATTTTCACCCCAGAAAAGTGACGCTAACAACTCTTTGTTATTACCACATCTACTGCACTAACAAATAGGGACTGTACACGATACAAATGTTAATTTAAAACACGAATATACGTATGTAAGAACAACGCTCATCATTAATGTAACCACCTCTATAAACCTAAACATGCTCCATTATCATATTGCGAGTTCACATCTTGATATTCCTTTATTTCAAGCAAAAAACAAAACAAAGATACCTTTCCTAAATTCTAAATTTCCAGATGATAACCAAACGTAATTAACAGAACCAAATCCAACCTTAATTTTAGAATACTACAGCTATAAACCAATGAATCATAACGATTATAATACTAAAATAGAAATAAAAAAAAGAGCATACAAATAAGGGGGTGTTTGTTTAAGCTTTTTTTTTTGGTTTCTAAGCTTATTTGTCTGGAATTTTTTTGGCTTATCTTTTAACTTATGAACTAACAAAAACCAATGAGGTTTTCCCTGTCTGAAGTCTATGACTCAGATGTACGCGGTCGAGATGCAAGATTGGATGCAGGGGAAGACATCACTTAATAAAAAAGAGCATACAGATAGTTTATTACAACACAAGACAATCCAAAAATAATTACCAAATGGTCAGCCTACAATGATACTATAATATATTTACCTGACTACCGAACCATATATCCTTTAGAAGGCGAGGACTTTTGCCACAATGATACTAACCTATGGAAGAGCCGTTGCTTACAGCTGCAAGAAAGATAAACCATTTATCAGCATCATATTTTTTGTAAACAGACAAATGTACTGATAACACAATGCCAAGGACCCCCTTAAACTCAGAAAACAAAGTAACATGAATAAAACCAATAAACAGATAATAAGTTTATGCATACGTTAACATGTGCTCGATTTTTTTATACTGCTTCACAATAAACAGTAGCTTGTAGACTTTTCTGGTGTAAGAAAATAAACTATTGAGCTATATATCTAACTGTCTATTCCAAATCACTACAATCATGTTCTGATGATTCCTCATCTTCAGAATATTCTGAACCAGTTGGGTCAATGTCGTCCTCCTCATCATCATCGTCAATAAATCCTTCATCCATGAGATGCACGTTTTGATTTGATTTTTTCCTAGAGTTATCACCAACCGTAGATCCATCCACCACTTCCAATGGGACATCACCTCGTGCAAGGGATGGTAGCTCCATATTCAAATCATTAACTAAATCTAAATGTAATTCTTGATCTTGATAAACTTCTTCATCACGTAGTGGAACATCAAAAAGAGCACGAGGGGCATTACTATCCACCACAAGCCAACTCTTACCCAACTTTACTATCCACCAAACGGATTAAATCCATCCGTTGCTAACCCTAAACGTATATTACGCGGATCACTAGCGAATGACGAGTCCACTCTATCAAGGTGTTTCCAAGCCTCACTATCTGCGGGATGTCTAACTATGTTATCATCATTTCACGACTACTTGTATATACATAGTATTCGATAAAACGGATGACTTAAACGAAATCACCAATCTAAAGTACTAGTTAGCAAATGAAAGTTCGATAATCATATGTGCACTAAACTTCTTAAATTCAAACTAATATACACATAGAGCTTAATAAATTGATATCGAGAAACACAAACTCGTAATTATCATGATCAACATTCATACACAATCATTTACAAATAACTTGTGCACTAATTAGCTTAACCTAAATTCAAACTAACTAATATACTTGAAAGATAACTTATGCACTAATTAGCTTAACCTAAATTCAAACTAACTAATATACTTGAAATATGAACAATACACATAGCTCTAAACAATTAGATATCATAAACACAAACTAATACACATAATAACCATACGCAATAATCGATTAAACAAACACAAATTGATAACATTCGTGCACTAAGCTTCACTAAAATTTAATCTATCAATTGTGATTAAGCGAACTAATAATAAGTTTAAAAATGTGCTTAGGTTTTATATGCATTTCGTCAAACACTTGATCGACACTTCAATCCACACACAACTAATCGATGTTATTCAAAGACACACAACTAATCGATGTTATTCGGCACACAACTAGCGATTGTTAACGGTTGAGTTGAATTTGAACAAACCAATACCTCGGATCGATTAAACTAATACCTCAAATCGATAGCAGCTTGTGGGAGACGATGGCGGTGGCGCGGTTGTGGCGGTGGCGAGCGTGGGAGGCGATGGCGGTGGCGGGCGTGGGAGACGATGGCGGTGGTGCGGTTGTGGGAGACGACGGGAGAGATGGGAGACGATGGGTGGGTTTTTTTTATTTAAGTGAGGAAATTTTATAAAAAGTCCAGGTAAGAGTTATAAAATATTTTCACTTATTAACTTATTTAAATTAAATGTAAATATTTTTACTTATTAACTTAATTTCAATTTTAATTTTATCAAAGTTATTTAGATAAAAGAAAAAAGGTATACAATATAACAAAATTTTACGAATAATCAGTATGTCTTAAATTGTCAGTGTATTTATATCATATTAGAAAAGATATATAACTTTAGTATATAACATTGATGCATTGTCGTTTTTCAGTTGGCTTTTAAATTGAACAAGTTTAAATGTATTTTTTTTTATTTGAAATTTTGGTAATATTTCATTTTAATTATTCATCTTGCGGATATTTAAAGATACATGACCACTGTTTTTCATCTCAATATTTTATAAATCAGTGACCACCAACATTGGTCTCTAATTTGAAAACCTAGTGACCACTGATATTTGGTCATAAAAAATTTAGGGGTTAGGGTTAAAGTTTAGGGGTTAGGTTTTATGTGACCACTGTTTTTCGTCTCAATATTTTATAAATCAGTGACCACAACTTTGGTCTCTAATTTGAAAACCTAGTGAGCACTAATATTTGGTCTTTAAAATTTAGGGGTTAGGGTTTATGTGACCACCGTTTTTTGTATCAATATTTTATAAATCAGTGACCACCAACTTTAGTCTCTAATTTGAAAACCTAGTGACCACTGATATTTGGTCTTTAAAATTTAGGGGTTAGGGTTTATGTGACCATTGATTTTGTCTCAATATTTTATAAATCGTTGACCTGCCAACATTGGTCTCTAACTTAGAAACCAATGACCACTACTTTTTGTCTTTTGACTTAAAATACCTTTTCGTGATGACCACCACTTTTGGTAACTTGTTGTTTCACTCAAAATGTTAGATTTACGGTTTTAGGGCTTGTGGTGAAAATTACTGTGAAGGCCCTGCAGAGGCCTCTGTTTCGCAGAGGACCTCTTTTTGCTATATCAAAAGGCCACCATTTCGCTACTAACCGGTGGAGAAATGTTTAAAGGACACGTGTCATACCCCCAAATTAACGTATGTAATTAAAAAAAAAAAAAAAAAAAAAAAAAAAAAAAAAGCATCTCACATATATTTTGTAGCGAAATATGACATAGTGAGGACACCGGCTGACACAAAGTTGAAAAAGAAACCATGACCACTAGGTAAAATGATAACGTCGGTTTGCTCGAGTTTATGTTTCTCAGGAACAAATTTAATGGTTGAAAGTTGAAACCTCAACCTTTATTTTCGATTGAATTTATATAAGTGGACCATTTATCACTTAATGCATTGTGTCGACTCAAATCAAATTGAATGATATAGATTTTACGATGTATATGATATAGACCTTGAATAGTAAGTTGCATATAACACTTTATACTTTTGATTTTTTCGTATCTCTTTACCAACTCCCACTATAGGAAAAAAAGATTTTCATAGAATGCCTTTTTTACACAAAGACATTTCTTGAATTCTTCCTTTTATCAAAACTTTTAATAACGTCCAATATCCATGTATCATGATAAAGTTGCAATATATTTCAACTGTGCTTTTTTGATTCTGGTTCTTTCAAAAAAAAAAAAAAAGCATCTCACATATATTTTGTAGCGAAATATGACATAGTGGGGACACCGGCCGACACAAAGTTGAAAAAGCAACCATTTCACATATACTTGGTAGCGAAATGCTCTCTTCACATAGGGAAGGAGCAAAATTGAACCTGCAACTATTTTTGAAATGACTATTCGATCTTTACTATCCGAATTATTAGAGTTTGATTCAATGTTTGATCTTCATTTCGAGTGATAAAGGAGTGTGTTTTTGTGTTCGTTTCTCCCTTCCGAAACTTGAAAAAAATTTGCCTTTTTTTTTTTTTTTTTTGGGGCTGCTTGTTGTGCTGTTGTTGTGTTGAAGGTAGTTGGTGGTGTTGGTGGTGGTGGTGAAGGCAGTTGGTGGTGGTGGTGTTGGAGTTGAAGGCAATTGGTGGTGGTGGTGTTGGTGGTGTTGGTGGTGAAGGCAGTTGGTAGTGCTGTTAGTGGTGGTGCCGGTAGTTGGTGGTGGCACGCCTGGCTGTGGTTCTCATTCTTGGGTGGTTCGGTGGTGGTAGTGGGTAGGTGTTAACGTGTTTGTTTGTTAATATGGCACTTGTTGTTCCGGTAAATATTTATTTTTCTTCCGATATCATTATTTGGTGTTTTATGCTTATTGTGTAGTTAATAATATATATTGTTATTAATTGTTATTTTAGGATTTTTCCGTTGACCTTACCTGTAGAAGTAAGCTTAGATTGGTTCATTACCTTAAAAAAAATTTTGCGAATACCAATAAGGAAGTATTGTTTAGGCAGACGTGTTTCGGATGGATGTTTGACATAGAACAAATGCGAGAGTCATGTATTTTATTACATTATATGAGTTTATGTCAACTTGAACCTCAACCGGGAGACACGGAAGTCGTTCCATTGAGGTATCGTGTAGGAGATTTTGAGTTGAGATTTGGTAGAGAGGAGTTTTGTTTAGTAACTAGCTTGAGATTTGGTGTTGATTTTCAAGACAAATATAAAGATCAACCTACTCCTCTTAGGAGACGTGCTTTTGACTCACGTTATGATGGATGTTCGATAACTGTTGGAGTGTTGAATGAATTTATTTCTAGCGATGCCTTTGATAAGCTTGTCGATATCGATGCCGCTCGTGTCGGTTGCTAGGGTTGTTGGAGATGGTGTTGTTGGGCCACGAGGTTAAGTACGTAGTTCCCCCATGGTGCATGGCTTTAGTAGATAATCTTGATGCTTGGAACATATATCCTTGGGGTTCATACGTGTGGCCGACATTGTATAGTCAGTTAGTTGGTGCGGTAGATTCACGGCTAGAAGCTTTTTTGTGAAGCCACGACCACCGCCCGACTCGATGGTAAGGTAAAGAACCCTAAGTATACCGATCGGCTTTACATGGGCCTTTAAGGTATGTATATATATATATATATATATATATATATATATATATATATATATATATATATATATATATATATATATATATATATATATATATATATATATATATATATATATATATATAATTTTAGTTTTTGTTGTTTATGTATATATATAATGTTAAAGTAATTAACCAATTATTTTTTATACACGTGGATTTTGGAGACTTATCTAGATACGGCACTATATTTTTTAATTGTCACGAGCTCCATCCGAGAGTGTGTGCATGGCGTTACAAGCGCCATTTAAACGTTGTTACCGGATAGTTTATTGGTGAGTTGTTATTTAATCATGCCATTCGGTTTTAGTGATTCATAACAATATTCGTATTTGTTGTTATATAAATTTTAGGTAGCGGAACCTACATTAAGACTTGTACCGATGCATATGAGTCCGAAAAGGGTTGGTTCCGTGATAGCATGGCATTTTTGAGGGCGTAGTATTGAACCACCACCAATACCCCACTTTCAGACCAATATAGCCGTGACGATGTTCCAGAATTCGTTTATCGTCATTTGACGGAACTAGAGGATTTGACAAAGGCTCAGGCTTCCAAGATTAAGGAACACGACACAATGTTCCAAAAAATATTTGGTTTCTTTAGTGGATTTAGTGGTTTCCCGAACGCGCAGGTATGTTTTATTTGCATATTTTTTTGTTGCTACTTATTTGTTTTAAAAATTACTAAACATTATAATATTGAATTAAGGGTTTCGCGCCGGCTGGAGTTGGAAGTAATTGGAACCCGAACGCGCAGGTATGTTTTATTTGCATATTTTTTTTGTTGCTAATCATTTGTTTTAAAAATTACTAAACATTATAATATTGTATTTAGGGTTTCGGGCCGGGTGGAACTAGAAGTAATTGGAACCCGAACGCGCAGGTATGTTTTATTTGCATATTTTTTTGTTGCTACTTATTTGTTTTAAAAATTACTAAACATTATAATAATGTATTTAGGGTTTCGGGCCGGGTGGAACTGGAAGTAATTGGAACCCGAACGCGCAGGTATGTTTTATTTCCATATTTTTTGTTGCTACTTATTTGTTTTAAAAATTACTAAACATTATAATAATGTATTTAGGGTTTCGGGCCGGGTGGAACTGGAAGTAATTGGAACCCGAACGCGCAGGTATGTTTTATTTGCATATTTTTTTGTTGCTACTTATTTGTTTTAAAAATTACTAAACATTATAATATTGAATTAAGGGTTTCGCGCCGGCTGGAACTGGAAGTAATTGGAACCAGAACGCGCAGGTATGTTTTATTTGCATATTTTTTTGTTGCTAATCATTTGTTTTAAAAATTACTAAACATTATAATATTGTATTTAGGGTTTCGGGCCGGGTGGAACTGGAAGTAATTGGAACCCGAACGCGCATGTATGTTTTATTTCCATATTTTTTTGTTGCTAATATTTTGTTTTAAAAATTACTAAACATTATAATATTCTATTAAGGGTTTCGCGCCGGCTGGAACTGGAAGTAATTGGAACCCGAACGCGCAGGTAGGTTTACCAACGGCATGTATATAGTTTATTAATTTGTTTAAAAAGTACTAAACATTATAATATTGTATGTAGGTATTTGGTGAGGCTGGTCAAGGAGATGGGGGGTTTCCTACCCCCCCCCCCAGTAGTTCTTTCTTTGAGGGGGTGTCTCACCGCCAGTCGCCACAGGTCGGCACGCACGTATACGACCAGCTGACGCCTCACTCTAGGACGCCTATGCCACAACAAGGATTTGTTCCGTGGTCGGGTAACAATGCGCAACAAGCTAGTGCATCACCCCCCTTAGCTAATCGTGTGTTACCGGTAAATTTATAACCCACATAAGTATATATATATTTTTCATTTTTCTACTATAATACTTGCATGTATATTTGTTCCGTGTTAGGTGCTATTAATCGAGGAAAGAGATGTTCGTCCTAGCCGTTATTTGTGCAGCCCGCTTGGTCGTTTGCCGACACCGACTCCTATTCCCAATAAACGGGATGGTAGGCTTAAGGATAATGCCATTTCATCAAATATTAGCCCGTTAGATCTTGGAAAAGCTATTGATGAAGAAGACGATAGGGTCAATGATGATGAAGAAGACAGGGGATAGAGTTGAGTTTTAAGGAAAATTATACCGAGAGTACATTTCGCTTTATAACGTTGACCACCGCTAAGGTAATCATAAAACTACGTGAATAATCTTGAAATTTAACAATGATTAACAACTTATTATTGATATTACTTTTGGCTATTTAGGTTAAGCGTACATTATATGAAGACTTAGAAACTTTCCTGAGGAACCCTAAACCCATATACCTGGACTGTCATGTGATGGGTTTTGCGTGTGAGACAATTTTTTGGCGTGAATTGCTCCCTTTTTGTTCCAAGGTCCCAAGTAATGGTTGGCTTGCAGACGATGTAAGTTTATTATTACATGTTTATAATGTATTTGAATAGTTTTTTTTTATAGAATGCTTATAAATAATTTTAATATTTTTTTGATATGAACTAGCATATGAATGCATGGACTGAGCTTCTAATTCGTCAGAGGCCAAATGGTGCTCCCTGGACAGTAGCGAAATCAACACTTGCATCGTATGCTCCAGGCACTTCTCTCTTCTTACTTGTGACGGATAGTGCATTACAGGGAACGATAAGTGGGAGGACACGTCCGTACCCATCCTGGGATGAGGTACAAGTGGTAAGTATTTTGTTTAATGATTTTAATGCGTTTAGTATTTTAATAAGCTATTTAATTGTATGTAAGCTAATGATTTTATCTTTGTAGGTGTATATGCTGCTCCATGCCGAAGGCAACCACCGGGTTCTAGGTGTCGAGATCTTCCGAATTCTCATATTTCTTTTTCGACTCGATGGATAATAAGAGTAGGTCGGGTAAGTTGCACGACATCTTGTTGGATGGACTAAAGTCTTAAATGAAAGTTTACAGCTCCAAGGATATTTTGGCGTTACCAGACGGCCACATTTTAACTTCTCATTCTCTTATAATGATTCAAAATGGTTTCCTGCTCCGCAGCAGTCAAATGGTAGGGATTGTGGAGTAGTTGTATGTTGGCTTATGCATCGATTTTGTACAGGTAGGATCCCACCACCGGTTATTAGTAACCCTTCACAGTATTTTAAGGACTTTAGATTTGTTATGGTTCATCATTTTTATAATAACCGTTGTGGGAATACTAGAGAGTGTGGATATGATTAGTTGACCGTTTGTATATGTATTTCCATCTATGGTTGACGAATACTAGCGGATGTAGATATGATTAGTTGACCATTTGTATATGTATTTTCAACCGTTTATATATATATTTTTATCTAATGAAAGTTTGTGTATGTTACATATCACAAGATATTTGACAAGTCGATAACTAAAGTTTTGTAGATGAGTTAAATGAAAACATTAGATGGGTTAAATAAATACATAAAAAAATACATAAAAAAATACAAGATAAAGATGATACAAATTAAAAACGAAAGTCTAGCAGATGGGTTAAATAAAAACATAAAGAAATACAAGATAAACATGATACAAATTAAAAACGAAACTCCAATTTAAACATCACTGATAAACGGTATCCTTGTGGTAAACCTCAACAATGTTTTTTAAAGTGATGTTAAGGTAATGGTTATGTGGTTTTGGTGTGAACACCGAGACGTTCTTTAGTATCAAAACAAAGACCGACAATCGATAGACTTGACGTAACCCTTATCCTCTTCTAGTACTTTGTGATGAATTGAACCGACATTGTTCCCGATGGATCTTTGAGTGTCACGCTTAGGTCACCAAGCACATTTGGTGTACAAGACTTAATGACGGCTACAACCAGCTCAAGCTTCCCTTTTTACAAAAGGTTTTCATATCGCCTAAACAAGCATCTATCCCGATCCCAAAAGCATCTAGATAGCTGCGCGCTTAGCCATGGGCCACGCGTAAAATGATCATCTTCGGATGCATCCTCCTCTATTCTCCCGACATACTTGGGTTGGCATTACACGAGGGCCTCCTTCCGTAATGTCGATTTTTTCTGAGCTTGGCCTTTGAAGAATACCACCGGACTGGTATTATCCTTGTGTGTGCTATTGTACTTGCATTTTCCCCGGGTCGATCAATGTACAAATGTATCATACCATCGTGGAAGCACAAGCACACGTAACAAATAAAGTAACGTCGTTGTTGTCTTTAATCTCCGTCGTTGTATCGATGGGCTTAGCCTAAACGACAACCGAGTTGCGTGTTTGCATCCAACTCGAGTTTGTTCACCAACATTTCAACCATTAACGAGTAAGTGATGTCACTGTACATAATGACACCACTTTCCTTGCCATTGAAATGTAATTTACATTTGAATTTATGGAAATTAGACGAAATTTGTATGTTTATCGGGTAGATGTATGTTAGTATATAGTTTTTGGTTAATTCTTATGTTTGTTAAAATTCTTTTTAGATATTGTATATATAGGGTGTATACCACATAGTGTTTAACACGAAATATGACAACTTTTTTTCGTGTTTTAATAATTTTACGAAAACTGTTACACATGTCAGTAATAATATAGGGACATGCAAAATTATCTATAACTCATATACATGTTTACACGAAATATGACAATTTTTTGTCGTGTTTTAATAATTATACGAAAACTGTTACACATTTCAGTAATAATATAGGGACATGCAAAATTATCTATAACTCACATACATGTTTGCACGAAATATGACAACTTTTTGTCGTGTTTTAATAATTATACGAAAACTGTTACACATGTCAGTAATAATATAGGGACATGCAAAATTATCTATAACTCACATACATGTTTGCACGAAATATGACAACATTCAATAATTGTATGACAACTTTTTAGGCTTGTCAGTAAGCAACTAAAGTCAATGACTTTCTATAACTCACATACATGTTTACACGAAATATGACAACATTCAATAATTGTATGACAAGTTTCAATAATTATATATATATACCCATTCTTCATTCTCTAACTCATCAAATGTCAACATTTAACAAAACTACATTAAAATTCACTATCAACTACAACGGAAACTTTACACTTAACCCAATAACATATCAAGATGGTTCAAACATCAATATAAATGTTCCACAATTTGGGTTTCGAGATATGGTTAAGTATCTAGAGAGAAAATTACCAACAAAGGTCAACTTTCTATATTACGCATTGCCACAAAACCAAACTTTAATGGGGCTGAAAGCAATTGAAAGTGATTATGACATTGATGTTATGTACGACATCGCAAAAGATGCTGCACAGCTCCAAATTTTTGTGTGTGAGCATCCGACAGATTTAAGCACAAATTTGATTCCAAATGATGGTTCTATGGAAGAAGCATTTGCAGGTGTAATTTCAGAAGAAACAAAACTAAAGCGTCAAGAGCGTGTCCGTTATATACATGAAATGGTTCAGAGAAAAAACAAACTGGAAGAGCGTGTACGCTTTAAACGTTTGTATAATAAAAAAACTAAACCTACTACACCATATACTCAAACCATTTTCAATTTTCCTGTTCACAACAAGGGTCAATTTGTTTGCTATGGCGGAAAACCAACGTATGTAAATGGTTGGAAGATGAACATCAACATTCCAAGAATGAAGCTAGAAGAGCTCAAGCAATATTTGTTTAACATCGTTGACATGAGTATTCATGCACTTTTTTATGAAGTACCACACACTGGCATTTCAAGCACCATAAAACTAAGAAACAACTATGATATGCATGTAATGTTTGATATTTCTGTAGCGCTAGGCAACTTGGAAATCTACATTGACCATGGCGGTGTCGATTTTAATATTGAAAAATATATATTGCCAAATGCTACTTTGGCAGAAATGATGGAGCATGTGATAACATAATACACAAGTGACAGTGAAGACGGAAACAACAACATAACTCAAGCGGATTACACTTGTGGTTAAATGGTTGAATGGGCAGAAAAAGAACACTTTCAGAATTAGGATGCTAAAGCAGATCCACGGCATAATGACATATGAAAGAATCATTGGTATTCATAGTCATAATAACTCAATATGTGTTGTGTATGATTTAAGATTCTCTTAATAATATGTTTTCTTTATAATATTTATTTCTTCACTACAAGCACGAGTTTGGAAAACAAACACTTCATTGATGGTGGAAAAATTAAACATTCATAATACAACGAGATCGCTCAAGATAAAAATACTAAAACTAAACCACGATGGTATGATTTGGTTCATTAAGAAGAATTAGGGATTCTTTATATGGGCCAATGAAAAATAAACCACCATTCGCTTCAATACCCATGTCTTGCCACAATTCAGAAGCTCGCTCGTACACTTGTAGCGAGTGAGCTATCTCTTGGTCGATCTTAGCTTCAATAATTGGATCATCATCCTTAGTAAACCCAACTAATTTTACCACATTCTTTATTGGGTATGGGAGAGTGAATAACACCGCATACGATGATACGATAGCACCATTAATTTCTAACACCCATGCACACAAAACTTTGTACCCATCGCTAGGAAACTTCCCGAAATTACAATAGAGTTCCGTAGTCGGATATATGGAATGGAGGCCCAACCATGCGCCTTATCTCTTCCGGTATGCCTACGTCGGTAAATTGGTGACTAACCAAATCAAATGAAACTACCATATAGCGTTTGTACAAAATACCATCATTGAAAAGAAATTTTTCATAACCAAGCCAAGAATTTTACCACCCACTCACCGCTTGGCGCACCTTTTAGTCTAATCCCTTCTCGAGGCAAAAGGTCATTTTCAATATGGTTCCAGCGTCTCGAACTCAAGGTATACACTGACACGTACCATGGCCCTTCACCGTATAACGGGTAATTAATTTTTAAAATTGTTAGGTCTAAATTGTCATGACGTACACCAAAACCGATGACCATTTTTGGTGAATCTGGTTGATTCAAGAAGCTAGGGACTAATACCCCTATAGATCGTTTTATTGATGGGTTCCAAATAACGACCATCATGTTTGAACCATAAGAAAAGCACCAAACACCTTCAGAAGTAGAAATTGGCTTAAGAGTTGGAAGATGAAGAGTTGTATCTAGGTGCGTGAAAGCTAAACTTCCATTAACTGAAAACATAAAACCTACATTACCTTGCATATATGTTAAATTAAAACAACACATATCCGTATCACGAAAGTCGTAGCTACGGATGAAGTTGGAAAAGTCTATTGAAGACCTCCATCTCTTTGACACAGTACGAAATTGTAGTAATGACTTAACTGGAAGTCTATTCATGATATCAACTTGCAGATCGAAGGGTATGTTGTCCGACATTTGATTTTGATGACAATGGATAAATTACTAATTGATTTTGAATGACAAAGTAAGCCTTAAATAGGGTTAAAACCGTGTCATACACTTGTCGTTTCTGTCGTTTATGTCGTTTCTAATCACATAATAATATAAGCGAAATATGACATGAATATGACTTTTCACAGACTTTATAGAGACACGAATGTGACTAGTAAAAAAACTTTTTTCTAATCACATAATAATATAAGCGAAATATGACATGAATATGACTTTTCACAGACTTTATAGAGACACGGATGTGACTAGTAAATAAACTTTTTTCTAATCACATAATAATATAAGCGAAATATGACATGAATATGACTTTTCACAGACTTTATAGAGTCACGGATGTGACTAGTAAAAAAACTTTTTTCTGATCACATAATAATATAAGCGAAATATGACATGAATATGACTTTTCACAGACTTTATAGAGACACGGATGTGACTAGTAAATAAACTTTTTTCTAATCACATAATAATATAAGCGAAATATGACATGAATATGACTTTTCACAGACTTTATAGAGTCACGGATGTGACTAGTAAAAAACTTTTTCGATCACATAATAATATAAGCGAAATATGACATGAATATGACTTTTCACGGACTTTATAGAGACACGGATGTGACTAGTAAATAAACTTTTTCTAATCACATAATAATATAAGCGAAATATGATATCAACGATGTATTCATCAATGCAATATGTACTACTTAGCTCCCTTATAGAGACAAAGATGTTACTAGTATACAAACATTAGATAGGTTAGTGGGTCACATTATATAAACCACGTTGTTGTATTCAAGAAAATTGCATCTTTTTATCTTTTGTTAAATCCTTCTGTACCTGGTCAAGCGATGACATTCAAAGTCCGACTACACCATTATGGAAGTTTCACTTCACCACCTGGAAGAAAGTTTGTAGGTGGTATAGTTGCTTGTGTAGATCCAGTTGTTTACGAAACTTTTTCGGTCAATCAATTGAAAATAATCTTAACCAATTGTTTGGGTTATGATGAAAACTCCCCGACTTTTTTATTTAAAGAAACCAAATTGTAGTCTTGATTCAGGACTCGAACTATTAGCTACTGCAATCGAAGACCCCGAACGTATACGAACGTATACTCAATTACAGCAAAACCAACTACATGTGTACGTATCACGGGTGGAGTTATCCCCACTAGTTGTGCCCGAGGAATGCAAAAATGAGGGTTTCAAGAAGAAAAAACAAGATAAACCTTCATGTTCAAAAAAGTTATTTGACTAGTGACTAAGTCTGGTTATGTTCAACTTGCAATGTCACTCTATGCTACTTTGTCTTTTTATCGAATGAAATTTAGTTGTTCCTTCTTTCATTCATATAAAATGCTAAAGTTCTACATTGTTTGGGGATGGTTACAAGTAGTTTGCAGTGTATTTGAATTTGTAAAATTATAGTATTAACATTTTTTCTTAAATAGAGTGATTGCATTAAAAACAATTTATCACATAATATTATACACGAAATATGACTAGAATATGACTTGTCAGAAACTTTTTTTAGAGACACATATGTGACTAGTAAATAATCTTTTTTTATCACATAATTGTATACACGAAATATGACATGATAGAGACTACTCAGGGCCCTTACAGAGACAAAGATGTGACTGGTATACAAGAAATATGACATAACGCTATAAATAACACATCCACAAAATTGAATGTATAAACATCTTCACAATACTTAAAAAAAGAAAATGGCCTTGAATTTACATAAATTCAAATGTATATTACATTACGGTGAAATAAAGCGCGGTGTGATTATGGATCATGATATAACATATTCAGGGTTAGTTGATCTGGTGGTGAATAAGTTTAAATTGAAGCAAAATGTCCGAGTAAATTTAAATGTGAAAGTCCCTTCAGCTGACTTTCTACTCGATGTTACAGACGACAACGAGGTAAACTTTTTTGTTCAATGTGCTTTAGAGTCTCCTGCTGAACTTGTACAGTTGTATGTTTCGGAATCTAAAACAATGGAAGAAACAACAACTCTTGGTTCAACTCAGCAAGTGCCAGAGTTTTATAATTTTTTCCCTACAATGGTTGAAGAAAACATTGGCCCATCAAATGATTTTCAAAACAATGACTATAACTATAAAGATGAGGCAAATTTCACAAAACCGGGGTCATCATGTGCTTTCGGCCTCGATAATCGAACAGAAGATGATGACTCGAGTTATAAAGATGAGGCAAATTTCACAAAACCCGGGTCATCATTTGCTTTTCATTCAGTTGACGAAGAGGAATATGATGGCTCAGGTTATAAAGATGAGGCAAATTTTACAAAACCAGGGTCATCATTTGCTTTTCTTTCGGATAACGAAGATGATGAAAATGATTGTTTTGATGAATTAAATAAAACCAAACACCCCGGTAACCATAAATGGCCGAATTTTTTTGAACATATCCCTGAAGTTCCTGAACCACCACTTTACACGCCAAAACCTATGCCTACAAAGGATTATAACAACAAAACCGAAATAAAAATCAATAAGGTTTTTTTAACTAGGGCGGAATTAGACTTGGCATACAGGTTGAAAGCTTTACAAGATGGTTATGAATTTGTTTCGAAAAAAACTAACCCTATAACTAACAACATAAAATGCTTCCATTATGCACAATGTGCATGGTATATTAATGCCAGACGTTGGCCAAATTCAGATGTTTTTCAAATTACAAGCATGAATGATATTCACACGTGTCCCATAACCCAAACATATCCTAACCATCGAAATGCAAACAAAAAAGTAATTGCTCACATTATGAAAGATAAATTAGAAGATGGTAGCCGTGATTTGAAAGGGAGAGATATACAAAAAGATATCATGGCACAATATAAAACATCTATATCTTACCAACAAGCATGGAGAGGGAAGGATTATGGGTTACAATTGTTAAGAGGTTCACCATTAGAATCGTTTGAAATGCTACCGTATTATTATCACAACTTAGAAAAAAAAAACCCAGGGATGGTCACACGTATCAAGAAAAGCAATCAAGGGGTTTTCGAAATTTTATTCATTGCCATTGGTGCATCGGTAAGTCTTGTTCAAATTTTTTTATAAGTGCAGGCAAAAACAAGTTTGCTATTATAATTTTAAAAATTGTTTATACGCAGTTGCGCACGTTTGTGAACCATCTTCGCCCACTACTTATAGTGGACGCGGCGCATTTAAAGGGTACTTACAAGGGTACAAATTTGCAAGCCGTTGGGATGGACGGAAACAACCAAATTGTGCCTATTGCTTACGGAATATGCAGAGGGGAGACTAGTGATTGTTGGTCATGGTGGATGTCAGTACTTAGAGAGTGCATCGGCGATAACCCCAATATGATTATCATATCTGATAGGCATCCTGCAATAGCTTCGGCAGTAAGGAATGAGTTTCCGTCGGCGTTTCATGGTATTTGTTGTCGACATCTAATGATGAACCTTTCCTTGAAAAACAAAAAAGTTAAAGGTCTATACTGGGGCATATGCAAAGCGTATACTCCCGATGAGTGGCAACGACAAATGAACATACTCAAAGCTGTACAACCCAAGCACACCAAAGCTAATGGAGGTGATCCTAGACGCGGTCTCGAGCACATTGCCCACGTAGACGTTATAATTATTGTACATCTAACGTTGTCGAGTCTCGTTAATGCATGTATTGTATTGTACATAAAGCTACCGTAATGTTGTTGACCGACACGCATCAAGTATGGTTCAAAAGTGGTATTTTAAACGCCGGGAAGTCAGCAGTATTTATTGTTTAAAACATAACGTACTCAAGAATCATTTTGAAAATATATTAGATAAGTTAATTAATTTAATTTTGCATTTTTGTGTAGCAAAATGAAGTACGACATCACGATTAGGCGCATAAGGTGGAGAAAAGAAGAATGAAAAGCGTCGGTTGGGTTGTACACGGAATTACTCAATTTCGTATCAAGTTTATGATGGCCAATATAACCGTGAGGTGAACTTTACGACCGGTGAATGTGAATGTAGGAAATGGCAAATTTCCGGATACCTTGTGGTCACGTTATTCTTTGTTACAAGGTTTTGAACCTAACAGATTGTGTGCAATATGTACATGATCGGTTCAAAAGGAAAATATCAAGCAACCTATGCGAGTCAATTCAATTTGTTGGAAATTTTAACGAATGGGAGTATCCAACCCATATACATCCTCTTACTCCTCCAACAATGGACAACCCTCAGCCAGGTCGTCCGAAAAACACAGACCGTATACTATCTCAAGGAGAAGAGCCAAGAACTATACACTGTAGCAGGTGCAAACAAGCGGGGCATAACCGTCAGAATTGCAAAAAATCATTTGTCCCAGATCCACCTAACCGCAAGGGTAAACAAAAGCAAGGGGAATTCCCAATTAATGAGCAACAAGACACTGCACCTTTTTATGACCAACATCACCCGTTCGATCAAACTTTTATGGGAAACAATCAATTCTCATGGCAACCATTTGGCCAAAACACATACACTAATCAACAATTTTGGCAACCATATGGTGACAACACATACCACACAAACCAATACGCTTCACAAACTTACCACCACAACCCATACCCATCTCAACAATATGCTGAAAACACACACACATCACAAACATATGATCAACATAACACACAACAAGATTTCAACCTATCTCAGCAAAACCAAACGCAACCACTTGAAAATGATCTTCAATACCAGTCTCAAGTGTAGCAACAATACACTTCCCAAAGAACACAACTCTCAACATCTAGATGATCAACAAATTCGTGATTCAAATAGTTGGTTTAATCGGTTTGGTTTTAATAAGGTAGAAGTCAGATGTGACTAGTTAACAACTAGTAGTATGTTTTGTTTTTTCGTGAATCATGCTTTTCATTCTCAATTATCCAAGTGATGTCTGGTCTGTCTATGTATTTGAATTTTACAAGTGATGTTTGTATTGAATAGACATTATTTGAGCATGTGTTTTGTGTAAAAATAGTTTAAAGTAACAAATTTACAAGTATATGAGGCAATAATAACATAACATTTTTTATAATGACAATATCTGATACATTTTGTTTTTCTGTGACATCTCTAACTTTATAACAAAAATTTTTTTATAACAAAAATTAAATTACATTTTTATAACAAAAAAATTTATGTCAAAAAAATTAAGTTCATTACATTGGTATCATCGTGTACAAAAAAATTTATGTCAAAAATTATGGCATAAATTATGTTCTCCCAATCACTTTCATTACCACTATTTTATAATCTTGTTCATGCACCTATATTTATTTTGCTCAGGTTAATCCTACCAAGTTCCTTAAATATGTAAGCATCACAAGAATATTGGTAGCAAAATACTGCTGGGGCCCATGTTCTGAGCAGGTGACCCCACTTGTCGGATTTCGCTACTAATTTTATGTGAAATTCTTGTTTCTCTTTCTTTGTGTCGACTTGTATTAATGCTCGTCCCCTCAATGTCGATTGCTACTAATTTTATGTGAAATGCTTTTTTTTTTTTTTTTTTTTTTTTTTTTTAATTACATGCGTTATTTTAAGGAGGTAGCGACACGTGTCCTTTAAGCATTTCTCCACCATTTGGTAGCGAAATGGCTGGCCTTTTTTGATATAGCTAAAAAAGAAGTCCTCTGCAGGGCCTTCACAGTAATTTTCACAATCTTGTGTCCTCCGTGTGTAATCCCACTTACAAGAACTACACGATGGGTCCCTCGTCTATAGCCCCACTGTCCACCGAATCTTGCATCAATTGAATATGGGTCCTCCTATGCAGGCACCCCATGGGTAGGGGTGGCTGAATTTTTGCATGGGGTGCCTCGATTTCCGTGCCAATTATTAGTACCAATGATTGATTTCTCGATTTCCGTGCCAAGTTTTTTTACAACTTATTTTTTACCACTTATACCACTTATTTTTACAAGTTTTTTTTACAGTTTTTTGTACATGTTTTTTTTTTGAAAGTTTTTTTTATAACTTATACCACTTTTTTATAACTTTTTTTTGGTTTTACAATTTTACAAGTTATTTTTTGGTTTTACAAGTTTTTTTATGATATAAATTCAGTTTTAAAACTTTTAAAAAAACCGTAGTCGGAAAATTTTTGAGGCTCAGTTCGAAGGTTGCAAAAGTGAGATTTTATCCCACTTTGCCGTCCATTCGGTTTTCATCATCGCCTCGGAAAGTTTTTAGGCTCAAAAATCATCATCGCCTCGGAAAATTTTTAGGCTCAAACCCGAAGGTTGCAAAGTGAGATTTGATCTCACTTTACTATTCGGTTTTATCATCATCGCCTCGGAAAGTTTTAAAGTTTTTAGGCTCAAAATCATCATCGACTCGGAAAAGTTTTTGTCACAACTGCATAAAGTCACCGCTCACATGAACGCCCAAACTGCACTCACAAACCGCACAAGCCTCACAACTGCACAAGCCTCACAAAACTGCACAAGCTTCACAACTGCACAAGCACAAGACTCACCAGTTTCACAGGTTTCACAAGTTACACAAGTTGCACGTTTTGAACATGATTCTCACAAATTACCACTGCAAAAGTTCACAAGGTGTACTAAGATTCTCAAAATTTCACAAGGTGTACTAAGATTCTCAAAGGCACCCCATATAATCCCAAGTGAAAGCAACAACACCAACAACAATACCAGGTGAAAGCAACAACACCAACAACAATACCAAGTCAAAGCAAGCTACACCAACAAGTGGTCCAGAAACAACACCAACAACAACATAATCCTAGGCAGGCACCCCATATAATCCCAGGTGAAAGCAACAACACAAACAAGTGGTCCAGATCAACAACAATCAACCAACAACGACGAACTAGTGGTCGGATCAACAACAACAATCAACCACCATGTCTAGTTCACCATTTAACACACAAGAGGTAAACAACTTATCAAAGGCTCGATTATTAGCTTTATAGCTCATGTTGGTTGCAAATTCGGTTTCTTGGCGCCAAAACTCTTTTTAAGTTTTTTTATAAAAAAATCATCATTGCCTTTTTATTTCATTAAAGTTGCAAAATGACCTTGAAAGGTCACTTTACCATCCATAATGAAATTTTTATACAAAACAAAGTTTTTTCATTACAGATTGCAAAGTGAATCACTTTACCATCCAAGTAATGCCAAGGATAACGTGGGTGCCTTGCCAAGGATAACGTGGGCTTTGCCCACAAAAGGGTCCTCCTATGTAGGAAAACCTGCAAAACAAACATACAAACAATAAGCAAACAATTTTTAGATCTAAAAGGCAATGATGTTTTTTTTAAAAACTTAAAAAAGAGTGGTTATTGTAATTTTGTATATTGTAATTTTGTGATTTTGTGAACCATGTATCAACTATTAATCTATAACAAGATTGGTTATTGTGAACCATGATATTACTAATTTATGTTGTGAATAATTATACAAATTCTTTTGGCCAGATGCAACAACAAAATCCTTACTTGTGTCGTTGTCAACGTGGATTAATAATTGAAAGAACATCCCATGAAGCCCAAAACTTGTTGTGCAGTATTATGCATGTCCTTTCTCAAAGGTAAATAATTAAACGTTTGCTTATTGCGTAAATATATCAATAACTTGTTTGTTTAGAATACATTTCTTATAATTGTTTAGGTCATATAACGACCAGGACTAAAGACTATGGGTGTCGATACTTCATGTGGAAGGAAATATTTCAACAAAAGTACTTTGGTGAAGCCTCTTCTTCAACGCAGACTCAAAATGCGAAACTAAAGATACAACGATCAACATGCTATTGGTGAAAACAATTTGTTGCGGTGCAAAAATAAAGGCGTTGGAGGCATCATCGGAATTGGCAAGAAATCCAGTTGATCACGCATGTCGGTAGGTGGAATACCCTATGAGCTTATAGATGACATTAATAATCTTCATGTGGAGTAGATTTCGTTGTAATATTGAAAAACATTGTTGTTTTACTTGTTTAATGTTTTAATGTCTAATGTTTTATTGTTATTGTTTAATTAAATGAAACAAACACACAATTAAAAAGCATAACGTAAAATAAATATCATATAAAACACTACACAATTAAATACACTATACATATAAAAACACTACACAAATTAAATACACTATACAATATACCTAAATTAAACACTAAAAAAAAAAAAAAAAAAAAAAAAAAAAAAAGCCAGCATGCGAATGGGGACCCACACCTATTGAGGTGCCTGCCAAGGAGAACGTGGGGTGCCTGCATAGTTTAGCCCATTGAATATTACTCCCATTTGTGTACAATAACATTGATTTGAAAGTGGACCGATTGCAATTGGGGACCAGTGAGTACACATAAATTACTCAAACAATAATGCATTGACCCATCATACCACCACATACCAATTAAAATAGCTATTAGGTCCAATCAGAAGAAATGAAATACTACCCACACAATCAACAGCAATGATCTACTGAACTCCACCAAAATATATCAAATGAATCAAAGAATATACGTACCATTATCACCATCATTCGTTGATCAGTACATCATCACGTCTGTTCTATCATCAAAACTGCTTCCTGCTGCCTCTTTTCTCCCATTAACACTTTTAAATCAAGATCTTTCGTATGATGTCTTCTTCAAAGTGTGTCTGCAGCAGTTTTCTAGGCCTTATAACTTTCTGTCAGAGGCTCAGATCAACGATCCCTCTGGTGGAAACCTTCCTTGATATACCAAGAACTTCCAGTCCATATTTTATCCCGATCTAACGGTTAACGAAAAAGTTATGACTGTTTCAAAACAGTGCTGTAGTAACCTTACGGAACTTTTTCAGTTTCTGCAGTAGACTTTGAAGAAGCCTATCCCAACTAGGCCATATCCCGATAATCCTAGGGTTAGTTGCAATTTTCTTGGTAGAGTTAAGGGATTGCCCGTTTATGTAGGTAGTTTCACGTTTCCTCGGATTTCATAATAGTGGATGATATTAGTACGGCCATAGATCCTAGCTTGTCCCGTTATTCTAGGAAACCTTTCATAGAAAGCACCGGATGACTTATGATCCCTCGTTAGAATAGTGCGATTCAAGGATGAGACCAATGATATAGCCTACCAAATGCCGTTTAAGATTCAGAAATTTTCATCACTCTCAATGATGAAAAGGAACTTAAACTATCGGTCTACTATAGGAATGAGAAGGATAAGGAGAAAGGAGTGGATTATGTTATGGCCAAGATTTTCGGTTTCTATAAGGATTGCTTGAACTTAGGACCGGAATATAGAACTGAGTGGGGAGAGGATGAACTCTTAGAAAGGTGCATCATAGGGCACTTCTACAACATGGAATCACCCACTAGAGACCGTCATGAGGAAGAAGGTGACGGTAATGAAGTCATATAGGGGCACACATTCGAGTCTAGCAACAAGACTCATAAATAAAGAAAAGCGCTTCGTGGAAGGCAACCCATGCTTAATTGTTTGCTTGTTTGTGTCATATATCTTTTATTGATTGTTTATTCTCATGTTTAAATTTGTAAAAATGCTTTATTGTGTCTTTAACCTCGTCTTAACTACATATAAATGTATTTTACATAAGGACGTAAGCATGAGAATTTCAATTAATTAAAAGATATACATGCGTGTTGTTCGAGTCAAATGCTTGTATCGAGTCATAATGGATGTTTTGCGTAAAATTTTCCAGATTCTAAAGATGTAAATTTTTGATTTTTTAGAAAATCGCATACCGCTTTTGTCGGGATAACTGACGGCGTCAGATCGCAACTGACGGCGTCGAAGGAGCGAAACAACTCGATAACTTTTTCTCGTTTTCGAGCTACTTATAAATTTTGGAATTTCGGTCTTAATTTTCTAGAAATCTCAGTAAACATCCATTCCACAAACATTATATCCTAGTTTAGTAGAGTCCTATATATATTATTACCACTTGATTTTATCGAAGGTTTCGTTTGTTTTTTCAAGTGTGCGGTTTAATTTACCAAGAAGAAGATACATAAGATGAAGGAGTTTTCCATAACGTTCTTCTTGAAGAAAGATGTAACCACCACTTTACGGATCCTACCGAGCTAATCGGGGAGTATTAGTTTCTTTCATCTTTTATTACCTTCCATTATCATAACTTTGATACTTTGGGAACATTGGGGACAATGTTCGGTTTAAGTGTAGGGAGGGAAAATAAAGCGGAACTTTGAAACTATGCTTATCCTTGAATATTTGCTTTGTCCAATTGCATTTGTGTAATAAACCATGAGAAATATCGGTTAGGGTAATTTTGGCACCAAATTTAAAATTTTCATCACATATAGAGTGGGCCATTAGTCTTAATAAAGCATCTCATGGATAGGAAATTATATGACTAGCACAAAACCTTTTACCACTTAAATTCCACCCAAAATGTGAGGATCGCCTTAGATTTGTAGGAATTAAAGCATTCATCTTTAATGCTTAGAGTGTGAACCGGTAGTATAATAAATTCTAGAACTTGTTTTGTGATGCATTCCGAGATCGCTAGTAAGACTACACTTGTGTAGTTAGGAATAACTAAATGATAAGAGGCATTAAGATAACCCTTGTTTGATACCGTAATATAATTACTTCTTCCACATCGATTGAGTAATTCCCCACACCTTTGCGTTGTACTCATTTTAGTACACGATACCCTAGTTAACCCTCGAGCCTATCCTTTTCGTGGTTCTCGTGATGTTTCGGTTTCCCGGAATATCAATGAAAAGCATTGTTTGCAATCCACCCCCAAATGTACACCCAAATCGCCTTAGCCTACCTTGTATGCACTCACTTTTAGTGCATTATTGTTATCACACTAAACCTTTAGTTCAATTATCTAGTTGCTTGCATAAGTTGCTAAGTCGAGTCATATCCTTTGTACACAGTTTTGGGACGATTGGGACTCATGTGAAAATTCAAATTTTATGAGATGACGGGAAGGGAACGTTAAATTCAAATTCCCTATATTTGCATAATAATGTACTCCAAGTGTTTTGATCTTTTCAATTCGGGTCAAATTAGTGTTAGAATAATAAAAACTCAAGTGTAGGGATGTGCCTATAAATCCCTATCATTTTGATGTTATCATAGAGGATCGTAGAGTAAAAATGTATGAAAAAAAATGAAAAAAATAGAAAAAGAGAAAAAGAAAAAAATATAGAGTGTGGAAAAAAAAGCTACTATCCTACATCTATCTTTAAATTTATGTTTGTTTGTTTCAGTTATCTAGAGTCTAGAGTGTCGAGTCTTGGCTTAGCAACACCATTCTTCGCATGCTTGTAACATAAATATTTTTGACTTGCCACCACTAAATAGCCTATCCCACCAAACCCTTTTTTTCCCTACCGTAAGCCTATCATTACAACCCTTTAAAAGACCTCTTGGATAGTCTTTCCTAGGTGCTTACGCCAAAGCGATGGAGGTTTGATCTAGTCTCAAGCCTATGGTAATCTATGTACTAGGACCGGTTAATGAGTGTTTATCTTCCATTTCAACTTGTTATATTTCATATACAAATTTACAGATGTGAGTATCCAAATACCCCATGTGAGGTGCTAGTATGTAATTTCCGTGCTTGTTATGACATTTGCGGGGCTTATATGTATTGTGAATCATTCTAAACTAATGCTTCATGACCTCTAATTTATAAATTGATTTGCTAAAATCACATTTGCTTGAGGACAATCAAATACCAAGTGTAGGGATATTTGATAAGGTTTTAAAATGTACCTTTTGAGGGGTCGTTTAAGCCCTTATTTGTTCACTTTTGTATCCGTTATTACTTAATATCGTTCCTTTTCACTTTTAGGTATCTTGAAGGCAAAATGCTGGAATGACACTTATTCGGACGAAAAGGCGCGAATATCTGAAGAAAATGGCCAAAGTCAAGAATCGAGACACTCAGTGCTTTGGCCGAAGGTGGTGGCGTCAGCACAACTAGCGACGCCGTCGGACAACTTTTGTGACGACTCAAGAGCCAAATTGCTCATTTACAAGTGACGCTTGGTTTTTAAAGAGTAGGCGTCGCAACTCGGGCGTCCTAGATTTGATCCGACGATGTCGAGACTAAAGGGACGGTGTCACAGGCATAAGGTGGCGTCGCAAGACTAACGTGGCCAAGATGAAACCCAATATCGCGGCGACCCGACGGCGTCCACAAATCAAAGGGTGGCCGCCGCATGTGTAATCTTATATATAGAATCTAATTTTTTAGTTTTCGGTGTGTAGTCTTTGGAGTAAAACCTAAACCGAACCAAGGTTGTCTTGTACAGATTTTAAGGTTTCATACCCTATCTTACATCAAGATAAGTGTTTTACTTCATTAATTTAATTATGTCTTCCTTTGATTGTGTGTATGCTTGCATGTTCCCATGTCCGCTAATTTACTTGTGTGTTTGCTTAGGTAATATGAAACTTAGTTATTGAATATTGATTGGTTGTCTCTTATCTTAATTGTGATTGACCTAGTATTGCGATAGGTCATTCATTGTGTTTGTAATGCTTGATTAATCTTTGATGAACCTTAGTTTATGATCGCCTAGAGTAATTGTAGGCTAGTCATTCAAAGAATACCTTAGAGTAAAAGTTTATAGATCCTAGAGATTTTGTAGTCATTAACCTTGGTAGCTTCAAAGAGTTAGGGATAAACGATACCCTACGACCTTAGAGACACAACGCAATTAAGAATAAGGGCGTGACAATTCAACCACCAATAGGAGATAACTAGGGAGTAATAAAGCCTAAGCAAATACATTTTAACTATCATACGAGCACACAACAATAGACATAGACTACATACACCTTAGTTTAGATAATTAGATAAGTAGAGTAATCGGTAGAAATACCAACCCCCAAACTCAAACTCCAGATTCGTACCTTTCCAATTCCTAAAAACATAACAAGATAAAAAATAATCTTCCTCAACCCCAACCTTAGCGTACTAACTTCTCACGGCATTCCTATTCCCCAGAGAACGATATCAATTCCGTGGCTTACCCTAATACTACACTACAACGATTAGGTTCATTTGCCTAAGGTGTTGAAAAACTTGCTCGACGAAATGGAAGTTTCTTTTACCCCGAACGATGCGTGTAGCGTTATCAAGCATTCCACATCTTGACAAAAATTTACGAAAGATGCTTTTAGTATTCTTTGTTTATACAAATAAGACTGAAAGATAAATGAGAAAAAAGAAAAACTACAAAATTCCTTTAAATATTGCATATGAACAATCTTAAACACAACAAAAATATGCACAAATGAGATATGTTGTAAGAACTATGAACAGAGATAGCATGTGTTTTAGACAAAGAGATTGGCAAAGGCGATTATATAGTTGACCATAAAAGATAATGGTAGGTCGTCTCTTCAACTTTCAAGTTAAGAGTAATAGTTCATCATTTTAGTTGCTTATGTCTAAGTTTTGGGGCTGAAACATGGTGATAACGCCTAAAATGAACATGTTTTTAGTAACGTTATTGTTGGTTTTGTTCATGATAATCGCTATATTTATCGATAAGCTATTGCAAAAGTGCAAAAGATGCGTGTATGTGTAAGTGTAGCCGGTATCACGAATGATGAAGAAATGAAGTTTTATGCACATTTGGAAGATTCTCGAGGAAGGAAGTCAAGCGAAGCTTTTAGATTCAATGATTGGGAAGCACAATGATTTCTAAGTATCTCTGACAAGGAAAGATCAAGTTTTGCCTTGGAAATCATCACGAGCAAAGAATGAAGCGTATAAACAAGAAAGTCAACAAAGTCAAATCGGCACAATCCGGTAGGTCGGTCAGAACAAGTAACCGATCCGGTGGGCAAATGGTCAAACGGCAATCGATCCGATTGCATGAGTGCGAGCTACACAATGTTGCATTTATTGTTGCCTTAACTCTCCATAATCATTGAGGTCGATCATTTCTTGCTATTAACTTGTTGGGAGCGTTTTGGCCATTGAGCAAGTTTATTTGGCTATATAATGAACCTAGTCCTAGTTTACTAGGTGTGGCACAACCAAATGGGTATTAGTTTACATCAAAACTAATACCAACCATTTTATTCAGCCCAAAAGCTTAGTTCTTACTGTGAAACGTCCAGGAGCAAGGAGGGAACAATTCTCATCCATAGTTTTGGTAATTTGGAGTTATACGGTGAATCTAGGTGATTGGAGGCGCGTGGTTGCTACAATCCACGAATTCTAGTTCTTGTAATCGCTAAAGTTTAGGTATTCTATGAACTTTGTTATGGATTTCTATTCTCTTGGGTTATTGGAATTACTTTGTTATGATTTGTGTTTAGTTATTATTATCATGGAGTAGTTTTGGGATATACTTGTGTGTTGGGATGTAGTTAATCATACTAGTGTTCTCATATGTGATGAATGTATATATGATCTTGTTTAAATAAGTTTGTTGGAAAAATACTAGTCTTGGTTTGATTTGTTGATAAAACATGTTTTAAGAAAAGGACCGAAAGGATTTCTCTTGTGTTTTATTCCAAAAGTTGAGTGACAAACTAGTATGGGGACATGGTGATTGACAACCACCATGTTTGCTTATTAAAACAAGACTAGGAACATTTTCATCACGAAGGGTCGAAAGATTCGTAAGAACAAGTTTAATAAGAACATGTTGCAAACAAATGGATTTTCTAAAGGATAATCATTAGGATAAGGACCGAAAGGATTACCTATATGTTTTGTTCTTAGAATGATTTTTAAAAACATATACCATGGTTGGAGATCATTTGCTTATGATTTGTGCATCACATCAAGAGTTTACACCAAACCTTCATGAACACTATTTATGATTGACTATAGACTACACACAAGTATATATATTTTTATTATTGAATTTCACTATAAACATCACTATTTGGGAAGCCTTGACAAGCTTTCTTGTTGGAATCTTTTCATAAAAACAATTTCAAACACAAAATCCCTTGGGACGATCTCGACTTACCCAACTTTGCTATCACGGACGAGTATACTTGCTCGTATGTGTTAATAGAATTAGACGGTTAAATCGTGTTTATAAATTTTTAAAACTTGCACTACGCGTAACACATCAAGTTTTTGGCGCCGCTGCCGGGGATTTTATTTTAATTTTGATTTTCTGTAAGATTGGTAGTATTGGAATTGAATTTGGTGAAAAGTAAAAAAAAAAAATGATTAAAAGCTAACCGATTCGGTTGCTCCTGCAACCGAATCCGGTTTGAGCTACGGAGTTTTTATTTTATTTTTGATTTCATAGTTCTAGTTTATTTAGTGATTCGTGTTATAGTTCCTAGAGTAATTCTTGTCATTTTAGATTTTATTTACAAATTATATCTTGTAGTTTAATGATTTCTTAGATTTTAATATTTTCTTTATATTTGTTATTATTAGTTAATTAGTTCTAGATTAATTCAGGTTTTAATCTTAATGATTAGATATTAATTTTTTTTCAGTTTATATGGTTTAATTATCTTTATGGTAGTTTTTAATTGGTAGTTAATATAGTTTTTAGTTTATTGGTTTAATTATTAAATCATTAATTATAGGGTTATGAAGAGTCTTAATTAATTAAGAGTTTTAGTACACTTAATAGTTTTAATTTCAATTAATATTCGGTTTCCTTTTTATAAAAAAAAAATATATATATATATATATATATATATATATATATATATATATATATATATATATATATATATATATATATATATATATATATATATATATATATATATATATATATATATATATATATATATATATATATATATATATATATATATTATCGATCTAACCGATCGGTTGCAACCCGCAACCGGATCCGGTTAGATTATTTGGTCTAGTTATTACCACCAACCGAATCGGTTGGTGAGCCAACCAATCCGGTTGGAGCTCTCGGTAAAAATTTTCTAATTTTTAGATTTTGAGTTTTAACTTATGTTTTTAGTTTTGTTAAGTATCTTTACTTGCTTAGTATATGTTTTTATAGTTTGTTCTTGTTTTTACTAACTGTAACGCTAATGATTCGGATTTTGTTTTGTTTTGTTTTGTCAAGTTTAGCTAGTTAGTATGGATAGTTTGAGTGGAATTTTGGAATACCTTCGTAACTTGGATGAAATGTTCAAGGACACCGAAGTTCAGGAAAGGATTGGAGGTATCTTAGAAGAAAGTAAGAAAGATTTGGGGATTGATACGGTTAATATGGAGGAAGCGGGTGAAAACAAAGTTCAACTTCCCAAGAAGGGAAGAGTTGTGGTATTCACACAAGCACCTTTAACGGTGTATGATTCGCCACTAATGAGGTTCGGTACGCCTTGTAGTGTAGAAGGAGTAAGTGCTTAGGACGCGCAAGTTGATATGGCTTATGGAGAAAACTACATTTTGGAGAAGGTTCTTGACGAAATTGGTCATGTACGTTTGGATTATGAAGCATATGGAATAAGGATGGTTAAAAATCTTAAGGTCAACATTCATGGTCACATTTTTGAAACAAACTTTGTTGTGTTGGAAGAAGGGAATGCGGATGAACCCAATGTATGTTTTGGTCGAGACTTTCTTGTAACGACCAAGTGTCAAGTTGAGTTTGCTTTGGGAGAAATGAGGATTAATATCACTGATTTGGAAGAAGATTCATAAGGAAGTTCAAAACTTTTGAAACATACCGTGAGTTGACCGGGAAATTTCAAAGTGAGGACATCCTAAGACAAGAGTATTTCGAGGAATTCTAAGGAGAAGACAAGGGACCATAATAAACAAGCAATTGTTTGCTTGAATTTCATGAACTATTTCTTTTTAATTTTATGCATTTAGGATTTTTTGTTTCTCATTTCAGTTTTACCCTTTTTATTTTTTATGATTAAGGTTATTTGGTTAATGCATTATGACTATGAGTTGAAGTTTTGGTTTAGTTCATAAGTATGATGATTTGAGTTTTAAGATTGGATGATTGTTGAAATTTCCAAATGGTGGATGAATGTTGTGTGCATCTTTAATGTGATTTTGAGTAAAAATTGTTGCTTGGAAGGTAAATGCCTAAGCAACATGAAAAAAAAATGCAAAATTTGGCAAAGTGCATACCAAACGGTTGTGTCCATGACTGAACCGGTTGCATACAAGTATATATACCAAAAATTCACTTTTCCAGAAAACACACACACACTAATTCTCCCAGCTGGGTTTTTCAAAATTCATCCAAGAGAAGCTAATTGAAGATTGTTTAAGTTGTAGGAGAACATCATGGCACCCAAACAAGTAAGCATCTACATTCAATTAACTCAATTGAGGTTTAATTAGAGCATTTGATTTGAATTGCATATTAGGTCACTAATTTGGGGGTTTTTGTTATAATTCGAATTAAGTTGTAATATTTTTGGATTAAGTGGGTAATTGATATAGGAATGCATTGCAAAAAGAATTGTAGTGATTGATTCAACAAGGAATGAGTATTAGATGACTGAATTTTCGGATTTAATTAGGTTGTGCCAGTGAATCAAGTTAAGTTGCAATTGGTGAATCCTAATGATAGATGATGTGTTTTTATGAATAATAGATGCCACATTGTTGATTAGAACTAGTGATTGAAGTATATAGGTCTTATTAGTTGAGTTCTAAGATGATGAATGTGTGATGATTTGAGGTTTGAAAAGCGAATTTAGAGTAATTCAAGGATGTAGAAATCATTGAGGATGTTAGAATGCAGTCTAGGAGTGGATTGGACTTAGAAAATTCGAGTGAGTAATGGTTTAAAAGGCAAAAGCCTTATGCAGATTGCATAACCGATCCGGTTGCGCAACGCAACCGACCGATTGGTCTTGGCCAAAAGGAGTAACCGATTCGGCTGCTCTGCAACCAAATCCGGTTCCAGGTTATGTGTTGGATTTTTTTGAAATTTTGAAGTGGGCCTTAGAGGGTTCCATGAACCTTACCGTTTGTTCTAACACTCTTATATTGTCTTATATTTATGATTTCTATAGAGAATTGTTGTAGGTAGCTCAAGCTCGAGGCCGGTTCCAATTAACCCGATTGTTACAAAGTTTTGCCAAAGGAACGAGAAGAAGAATGTCAAGTATAGCTTGAAGACGGAAGCAATGCCAACTTAAAGTTCAAAGATCTCACCGACGGGGAGAAGCATGCTTTCCGGGAAAGGTTATCGAAATTGCAAAATAGGACATGTTTGGTTCCAAGGGTGATTGATTGGGATTTGTTTGCGGATTATAAGTGTGAAGAGGAGTTGAGAAGGATGATGCGGACATCTTATGTGTATCCGGAGGATGGGGATTCGTTCGATGATTTGTCATTGGAAAGAGCATTTAGCATCGATGAAGAGGTCTATCGAGAGTGGTGTATGGAGTTCTTTTCAACCATGTATTTTGAAAGAAAGGTGAATGTTCGGAACTTGTTGGAGGAAGTTTGTGTTTGGTTTAGGCTTTGTGGAAGGGATCATGCTTACACTTTGCCAGATTTTGGCGTGGCTCTTGGTGCAGATGAGCCACATGAGGTTAATCATCGGTTGTTTGAAGCTCACTTTTCGAGACTTCGCGGGTTCAAAAAGACTTCCTAGTGTACCCACCTATTGGAATCGAGTGGGAGATCCTTCTGCACTAGGAGGAATGCATGACCATCGGGAATCCGTTAATGAGGATACTTCACAAATTGATAGTGATGGGCCGTTTAATATGTATGGGCGAGGACAAATGTCGAAACCGGACTTATGGGTTATGATGTTCTTGGAGGAAACTAAGGATGGTAATGCGATTTGGCGGATAGCCGAGTATTTGTCTAGGAGGCCTCGAGAATCAAGAGTAATAGCAACATTTGTGGAGGACATTTCGTGACTAGGTTGGCGAAGAATCTTGGGTATTATAATGATGAGGAGTTGGCTAAGTGTGGAGAGCCAAAGTATAGTGAGATGTGGAGTGAAAATGGTTTTGGGAATGCTTTGAATAGGAAATTGAAAACCTTTGGGTTATGGATTGAACCTCAACAACAACAACAACCACCACAACAACAGCAGGAAGTATACCAATGAGGAACGTGCAAGCGGAATGCGTCCGATGGTTTTGATTCGAGGTTGGGAGAGTGGAACCAACATTTAGATGAGATTCAATGTAGGGATGTGTGGAGAGACTCGATGATGTTGAGAAACAACTACATCAATGATTATTCAATGCCTATCTTTCAACACATGGCTCGAGAAGCCAATTATGAGTTACTACCCTACAATCCACAAAATGTTCCACCATATCTTTTCCCCTACAATTCATATCCTGGACCCTATCCGTATCCATATCCTGGGTACGCACCATTTCATGATCCGGTGCCCGCATATGGTCGATTACCTGAGGTTGGTGGAGCAAGCTATGATGTTGGAGGATCGTCATCAGGAGTTGGAGGAAAGAAGACGAGGAGAGTTCGTTCAGAGATTGTGGACGAAAACTATGTAACTAAGAGTGATGATGATGATGAGTATGATGATGAAGATGGGGACGACATGAGCGAGGACGACGAGTGATCGTGGATCATTCGTGATTTGTGGTTTCAAAGAAAATGGTTATAATGTGTTAAACAAAATTATTTCTATCTCTTTAACTATTTCTTTAGGATGATTATCATATTGTGCTTGGTTTTATCTTGTTTTTAGTAGCATTTGCGTTTGGATTGTTTTGTTTCGTGTATTGTGTATTGCAGTTTTTGTTTGCAGGATGGATGTGTTGGAAGCTTATTGATGGTCTGGAGTTGGATAACTCACATGCTTTCTTATGACCCAATATGCGTATTGCATATTCTATCCCATGGTATCTTTTAACTATTTCTTTTTCCCATTTTCTTTACTTTGAAGTTCATTTTATTACATTGAGGACAATGCAAAACTTAAGTATGGGGGAGGGAAGAAAATAGGAAAAATGATACGCATTTTTAATTTTTTTTGATAACTTTTGGATGCAAGTAATTAGAAGGAATTCGCCCTTGATGGTCTAGTTGTTTTCACGCATTATTGATAAATAACTTGGGTATTTCAGTGGTAAAATGAGGTTTTTGAAAATTTTTGGATTTGAACCAAATTACAGAAGTAATTCATTTTGGATTCGATAGCATTTTCTAGCACGCATTATAGCCTTTTTCCACTTAATTGTGAGGTTTCTTTTTGTATATAACACATCTTTTGTTTTATATTTGCCATGAGTTTGTCGGTGATTATGTCGATTCTAGAACTTGTACTAGTTATGCATTACGGTTAAAATCACTCTCGAGTGATATAAATATGTTCAAGTGATAAGAGGCATCGTAGGATTTAACCCAAATGGCCTTCCATTTTACATCTAATGTTATATTAGCTAACCACATCGGTTAGTTAACCACCCTTATATGGACCCATTTGTTAGTGTTCATCTTTAGCACTAGGTACCCTTAGTTACACCCTTTGAGCCAATCTTTTCATTTGTTAAATCCAGAAAAATACAAAAAGATTATACACTTTAAACTTTAGCCAACCCTTGTCATGTCTATTGGTTTGTTGCTAGTTGTTTGGAATGTTAGATTGTTTTTGATGATTATGAAGAAGCTACACTTTGTTTATAGTGTGTACCATTCTCCAACATAGATGAAAGAGACGTCTTTCTTGATTTTTTTTGTGGTGTATGCTTACACTAAGTGTGGGGGAACTTTGTTCAAAAAAAAATAATAATAAAAAAATGGTTATAGCCAATGAGCTATATGAAGGATATTGATTAGCCAATGAGCTAAATTGAGTTATACATATTTGCGGAGATCGATATTTGAAGAGGTGAAATAATCATTTACGGGATTGTGGCTTGTATGATGGCTAGCAACATGGAGGTTTAGACTTGACTTTATTTTCTTTTAACACCAATTTCATAAACCATCCCATGCCTTATCTATACCCTTTATGCACTACTACAAAAAATCTCATAGGGACTGGTTAGAATGGCTCATGGAGAGTGGTTTAGGAACCACTCTAGGCGGGGGGTATCTCTATAACCAAAACATATAGAAACCGGTTCGACAACCGGTGTCTAATATGAACGTCAAAACCGGTTTTGCTAGTAAGAACCAGTGTCTATAACCGGTGTCTAAATGCCACTAGCATGGAGTAAAGAGACCAGTTTTTATATAAGAACCGGTTTTGGTGAGAATTTCTTTTAAAAAAAAAATAATTTTTTTTTTTGCGAAAAATATAAAATTTTCATAATTCCATAATGTACAACTAAATTAAAGTGCATAAGTCTTGATACATGCCAATATAACAACCTAAAATCAGATTTTCTATCATTGAACTTATTATACTTGTACAAACTTAAAATCTAGCATACAATTTAATACCAGTATCTAACTAGAAGCATATTTCATTCTTAGGCTGCTTCTCTCCAATACAAGTTATATATCTTTCTTTGCAATATCACATGTACTTTGCGCCCGAGCTCTTTCTCTTTTAGTGTAGTTTTCAATTAGATCAACCAAGTGTGCGAACCTACAATACAATATGCATCAATTCATTAAAATATATATAGCCGATACCCAAGTTATAGTAAGCCATACCAAATGACCTCGAAACTAGATTACAAAGAAGACAACAAGCAAGCAAGCATATAGCGCCTAGGGTGTCGAGTTAGTTTTGAAACCAATTGCAGAGTCTGAATATGCAAAGTTAGTTTTGAAACCAATCTATTTGTATTATCTTGCTATTTATCATTTACCGTACCATTTTCATCTTGTTCTATCCAAACCAACCAACTATACCTATTTCTCCCTAAGCATCTACCTTACACTATAATCTTATAAACATATGGTTGCTAAAAGAAGTAACAGAGGTGGCTACATTGGGTACACATGACTGAAAATTCCACAACCTACGTGCTTAGAAATCAAGTATGATGGCCTATAAATGTAATCAGAACATAATCCTAAGGGATGCTCAAACTAAGTAGTAAATGGCAGACAATTATTGACTGATTTTCATACCGTGTTAACAAATGTTCATATGATGAAAAATCGGTATTAATGCTTACATTAGAAATAGCATGCTTGGGAATGGAAGCTCTACTCTGAACACGATAAGCTTTTGTAGTCAGCGCCAACACTTGCATGGTACTAATAGCACCAAACTGTTCTTTGTTGCAAATATAGTGAGCCACTATATTAAAATACATTTTTTAATAGATTAAAATAGACTACATTAAATATATCGCCACCATGAAGTTCTCGCTATATTTGAGAACAAAAGCAAAAGGCAACCAATGTCCACACTAACAAGATCATGTTCAATTGACCGACCAAAACATCCGTAAATAATAAGAATATTTAATCGTTATTTGATCATACCGATGTCACGAGGTTGCGGTTGTGGTTGTTGTTCTACTTATGGATAACCACCATATCCGTGATAGCCTCCATAGTACATAGCGGTGATCTTGTGCTACCGGAGCATAACCATAAGTCTCATATCCCCGCCCATATCCGTAGTATCCTCGCACCGCTGTATCGGCTTTGTTCTACCCGAGGTCGAACAGATATAACATATCGCTGCTTGTTGCTTATTAGTTTCGATCGAGAAATAAAAGATATACAAGAAGAGATTAACGTTCCTTGAAATACAAGTTCTCTTAACTTTTAGGAATCCAATATAATGTGAAAATGACTTAATTAGAATTTTAGTTAAAAATAATAATAATAATAAAATAAAAAAGAACAATTTAAATACTAAGTTGTCAAAAGCATATTCAACAGTTTTAGAGCATCCTAAATCACATTAAAAAAATGTGATCCTAATTTATTGATTGATTTTGTTATCCTATTTAGTATAATAACTTCATATGATATCAAGAAAACAAAGGAGTGTTGCCAGTTGACCCGGCGAACCTAAAATCTACTGCTCCCAACCAAAGGTTGTGCCATAGTATGTAACAATTGATAAACAAAGTGCTCAGTCAACCCTTTAACATCACTCATGCACAATATAGCAAACTAGGTTCTAATAAAATCGATGAATAGTTGATGGAAAAGCCTACTAGATAATACAAAAGATATTTCATCAACTTATTCTATAGTTTAATAGGCGCTTCTATGTATCATAAGCATTAAATCAAGAATTTGCTCCATCCAAATTTAAACAACGAAATGATTATAAAAAAAAAAAAAAAAAAAACAATTAAAATGCTTAAACGAACTCATTTATCGGAAGGATCATGCGACCCCATGAAAGTCGCACGTTTGTCCACCGAGCCATGACATGCCCATATCGTGGACCCGTGCCGTACTTGAACCACCACTCTACAAAAGACGCCAACATATTATTAACCAACTAGCAAAACTGCATCTTCAGATATGACCAAGTAAATGAAAAAAATATTGCAAATTCAAACCTATGCCATCGAGGCCGTGGTTGTGTTAGGTCAAGAACATGGAGATCCTCAGCAGAGAGACCAGCTGGACTAATTCCACCCTGTGATTGATAAACAAACAGATTTAGTCAAAAAAAAAAAAAAAAAAAAAGTAAAAAGTAAATGCTTAGCAGTTTAGGAAACCTTTTATATTCCAATATGTTCAGTCAAGTGCTTGACTATCATCACTAAACTCGTTATCAATGCATAAAAGCAACAAGAATCCTTGAACCAGCTCCCACCACTTGTACTTATCCTTTCGCCTTTCATTAACTCGCACTTTGAATGCGCAAATGAACTTGATCAATGTTCGCTCTCCCTTATCCTGCTTATAGGAAATCGATTCGCACATAATAATCTTCTTGAAAAGTTGAAATCAACAACCCATATCCACAGAATACGTCAATCCATATCATATAAATCTAAACCAAAACCCAAATCCAGAAATCAACACGAATAAACATAATTCTGAATCCAACAAACAAACAGGTTCAAAAACACCAAAATTCAACAAGACTAAACATCAAACAAATATCAACCGCGCCACAATGTAAACCATGCACCAATGACAGCGTCCAGTTCTGTATTCTCTAACCTCCGATCTTCACCCCAAGGTATCTATACGTAATTCAATCAAAATAAAGATAATTACCTCACAAACGATATGTACTTCCAGTTTAACAAACAACATGCAAAGCTATTTAACAGTACTTACTGTGTTCGGGAAATTGTCATTTTGATATTTCAGCAAAAAATCTTGCATCCACTTCATGACGTAATATCCACACTCCCACTCGCCCGGCTGTCGATTTACAACAGGGAGTTCCCACTTCAAGCTATCACCAAGAACACTAAAAAGAAAATAAGCAATATACATTTGTTAACATGTGTAAAGCACAAATGAAACCTAAAACAATTACGAAAAATGCTTACGAATCCACAAGTCCAAGAAGCATGTAGTCGTCGCCGAATGAAACACCGATGCCTTTAAAGAATCCAAAATGAATCCCTTCCATGTTTGGGGCAAATTATGAAGAGCACATAGTGACCACGCATTATGTGTAAACATGTACGCTTAAAACAATAATCATATCAACAATAACAATAAAAAAAGTAGCGAGTGGTACCCTGAAGATATGGTGCGACATAAAACTCATAACCTCCAATGCCCGGCCAAGTAATCTAAGGTAGCCCTCTATTAGCCCCAGTATACATCCGGGCGTGATCAACTCGGGTGCAAGAAACCAACCTTATTTTGTTGTGAATGTCCTTTAAGTTGATATAGTGACCTAATTAAAACATAGAAAAATATGCTAATGTAACTTATATAGAAAAACATTGTCTTAGTCGCATACGTAAAACATTAATGTACTTACATCTCAAAGCAAGTCGAATACCAAGCTCGAGCTTTTATTTGTCAACAACTCAATTATGTCGGTTGGGTTAATTGCAAAGTAGGAATCTTCAACTTGTCGAAAACCTCCTTACCAACATGAAGATTGTATGGCTCAACACAATCGTTACCCCTACTCATCCAAATGATTATAGCCATTCAACACACTCTTTGGCCTATGTAACATTATAGCCGGTTTTAGATCGTTTAACTCTTTTCTATGCTCGACTTTTCTTTTACATCCCGCACATACAATGGTATTAATATGATCTCATTATACCCAAGAACTGAAAGGTCTAGTCGAGTTTAAAAACAAGTATGCCCTTTGGTATTAGATAAGACTTTCTACTTTCTTTAGGAAGTAAAAGGAAAATGCAGATTTGTAAGATATTGTTATATTCCAGTACATATAGTAGCTATAATGTTCTAAAAAATTTACCTGCTCCTTAGCTTTAAGTTGTTCTGCAATCTTAGTTGCCGCCATTTTATGGTTGGTTATTTCTTCAAAGGCTTTTTTCTTGTTTGTAGGTTCTTGAGCAATCTCTATTCCCTTTCTTTTCTCTGTAGCAAGTACTTTTTGATGTTGAGGCAGCACACTCTTGGTTGGTGCTTTATTAGCCGGGTTTTCGCCAATCCCTACAAAGTCATGTTTATGTACGTTAATATAGCTTACTACAAAGACACAAAGAGAGATTCCACAAATTTAATACCTTAAAACGAGCAATAGCACTAATTGGCCATTGAATAAAGCCCTTTCTGCGCTCAACAAAGTAGGAATTCTCATCCGCAGACAGAAGCTCCATAGTCTTATAAAAGTCAACAACTTTGATAACCGACACCTTCATGTGCCCGTGTAATAATTTCTTTCCATGTATAAGACCGCTCCAATTGGAAATACTGTCGCAGAGTACATGTGACCTTTTCCTTATTGGAAACAACTAGGGACATACAAACAAAGAAGAGGTTTCCTCCTAGATAAAATGTAACAAGTATTGAATTAATCACATGTATGTAAGTATGTACAATATTTATTATACCAACAAGACTAATATTCCATATAAGACCAACAATTTAGGATTACCAAATCGATTTCAAATGTCTCATCCGATATCTTAACATAAATTATACAATATACACATTTGTAGAAAACAAAACCAAAAAACTTTTACCTTTATGCAATTTAACTTGATGACATTAGTGGTCGAGGCGACACTGCTTGGGAACTCGACCTCATCTTGCTCGCTAAAAGCCCTTGTTAGATTCTCGACCGCATTTCCTCCCAATTTCCCCTCATTTCCTCCCAAAACTCGTGTGACCGGATTACTTTTTTCACTTTTTGCGCCACTAGATTCTCTATCTCTTCCCGTTGTTGATAGGTCCTCTTTTTCTTATATAGCCTTTTATTCCTTTTTATATCCAACGTTAGTCCCTACCCCTAGTGCGACCACCGTGCTCGGGTCCCATCACCAATATTAGCGGATCTACTCGCGCTTAGATTCAATAGTCCTTCGCACAATTGTTGGCTTGCTTTAGTCTCATTATATATGATTAAATATCGTGACAACATATTCATAAACAAATTTTTTATATAGTTATAAGTTAAATGGAAAGAAAAAGATTACCAAGTCCTTTGAAAGATCAACTATCTTAGGAGGCAACGTCAGATTCCGCCTTCGCCACGGGAGCCCTTGCCAAACAATAATTACTCCCACGAATGTCTGGTACTTTATGAAGGTCTGTTGCTTTATCTGGGTCATTTCTTTCCTTTTCCCACTTCTCTTCAAAACCGCGATACCCTTTTGGTCCTAAGCGACTCCGATCTATTTCATATTGTTTTCCACGTTCACTCGCTTCTGCACGCAGTTTCTTCACATAGGAGAAACGATGAATTATAAACATGGAAAAATAATAATGTATCATAGTAATACATAAGTAAATGAAACCTACAATTTTTGCAGGTGTGTTTTCTTTCCTGCAGAATTCTTCCCACACATGAGGCTCTACATACGTCCATTTGTCCATAGGAGATTTGTTATTGAGCATGTATTCACCTCGTAGTTCTGTCTTCCATGCCTTCCACTTAGTGCCACATGATAATAGTGTAGGGACTTTGACATCATTATTCTCAAGTCTAAAATGTGTCTGAATGATATAGAAATAACGATTATTGATTGTTAATAGATGTACTAGTTAGATATATTGTAACTAACGATTTTAGATATTATACCTTGATATCCAACCATAAAAAGTCTTTCTGTTCTTTTGGCACATGCTTCCAGTCCTCTATGTTCATGGAAATTAACCTTCGGGTACGAGTTCCGATGTACTTCCCATATAAGTTTTGCCACTTACCTACAGCTTGACCTAACCGATTGAACTCAACAACTTCACCTGCTGGAAGATCTTGAATCTTATTGATTCCTCTTGTTTTTCGTGGAATTATGGGGGGGTCCTAAAAAACATGTAAACAATTGTAAGACAGTAGAAATAAGAACATGAAGCAAGAGATCATTGAAATAAAAACATGTAAACTCATTTAAGCTTGTCAAAATTGCTTCGGACACATCACCGCTTGATTTCTAGAAAGTGAAGGTTAATTGAGAAGGTTTAGCAATCTTTTAAAACCGAACCGGCATCGAACCAACCATCTTACGAGTCTAAGGTTCAACCGATCGGACCGGTTATAAGAACCGGAGGATGACATTATTATGTAAAACGTTACTGAAAGTTACAGAACATTTAAAGATGCTAAAAGATATACATCTCTATGAAGTATGTAGGAAAATAATTATGAGCAGTAAAATTGAATTTTTCTATGCATAAATATCAAATTACGTATGAAAATTGGAACTAGGAGACGACAATCACTAAAAAATAGACCAAGAGGCATTTTCTCTTTAAGAACCGGTTTACTCCTGTTACTTAGCGGTTCAACCTGTCCTTTTAAACCAGCCGAACAGCCGGTTCCTTGTTAAACTGGTTCGACTGGTTTGAAAACAATGGGTTGAAGAAATATATAATTTTCACTTTTAAACTCATAAATTTATACATTTTTTATCACTGTGGATAGGGAAAAGATTGATAACTACATAACTTGTGGTTAATTGCTTAGAGTAGCTAGGTATTTTGTGCTTATCGTCACAGAAATTATCAATAGCAGTAACGTACTGCATTTGTTACTAGCAACAGTAACACACTTGCATATATAGGTCTGCTGCACATGTTATAGGTGTATTGATGCAATATATTGTTGAGGTACTTAGAAGGTTATAACTGAACTGGTAGAGTCAAAACATACATATTCATTCAGTATACAAATTCATTCAGTATACACATGTTACAGGTATCTGCTGCACATGTTACAGGTAAAACATAAAATTATCAGTATACAAATGTTACAGGTGATAATGCAACTTCCTTGACCAAATTCTGCTGCACATGTTACAGGTAAAACATACAAATTCATTCAGTATACAAATGATACAGGTCTGCTGCACATCTTTTCAGTATTGTATGTTTCAGGTCTGCTGCACATCTTTCAGTATTGTATGTTTCTGATGCAATATATTGTTGAGGTACTTAGTCATGTTGATCTTAGTACGTTTCACACATGTTACCCGCCAACCCGACTCAACCCGACCCGACTTAACCCGACCCGATAACACCCGAACCCGTTAACCCGATTACTTATCGGGTCGGGTTATGGTTGCATATGAAGTGATTTGGAATGTAAACAATTCTTATGGCTGTTTGTTGCAGGAAGTGGATAGTGTTCAAGACTTGCAACCAAAATATATGTACTGCGCAAACACTCACTAACAGCACACCATGATGTACTTCACAAAACTTGCTTATTAACAACAGGCAGGTCACATAACTTACATATTGGCAACCCATACTTTACACATAAGCAGACACATGATAATTTATGCATACAAAACATTATTTTGATAAACCTAAATCCAACCCTAATCCAAGTTACCAACACTTGTCAACAAATATTAACCTTAAAATAAGTAACAATTGCGTATCAAAGTTAAATTAATAAGAAGAAAAATACCATTTGATGTGCTCAAACTCAGATGAATGACACAAATTGAGCTTGGTCGTGATGGCAGAGGTGGGTGTTGATTTGGGATACGATATGATAAAAAAGATTGCGGTTAATATCTTGTCAAATGATGCGAACAACATCATATATAAGAGGGTGGTGGTTAGGGTTCGATTGGCGGGAAATCAATTGAGAGTGAAGCTGTGAAGGTGGAGGGTCGTGGTGCTGTAGTGGCGGTAAAAATTGGGGGAAGTTTGGGGAAGAGTTTACTCTGAATCGTGGGTTAAGTCTTGTAGATATATTTTTTTTTTTTTTTTTTTTTGACTTTTTTTTTTTTTTTTTTTTTTTTTATAAAGGATAAATTTATTTAGTCATTTATTTAGTTGGAGAAAAGAAATTATCGCATATCATATATATGCTATTTATTTAATTTATTCAACTATGCTTTCGGTTTGTTGCACCTGCAAAAATAACAACGTATAAAAACACCACATTAGTTGTTAACTCTAAAATAAATATATTAGCTTAAATTTAGTTATAACTTGAGTAAAGCCCTTATTTTATTACCTGACTCGTCATTCTTCGTGTCCTTCTTGATGATCCGATCTTAAATAAACAGTATCATCAAGAATTTCATCTAAAGATTGAATGCCACTAGAAAATAGAGGTAGCTCGTCAAACTGATTATAGTCGTCCTCGTCTGCAACATCATCAACACCAACTATATGTCGTTTACCATGCATGACAATGTGCCATCTCTTGTCTTTTGAGTCCTCGACAAAAAATACTTGGGTGGCTTGGTTTGCTAGAATGAATGGGTCAGATATGTAGCTGTTTGTGGAAAGATTGACACACGTGAAACCATCCCTATCAACTTTAACACCTCCTCTGTCATTGACCCATTTACACTTGAATAGGGGTATAACAAACAAATTGTAATCCAATTCCCATATTTCTTCAATGACACCATAATACGACTTTTTTGAGCTTGTCATCCTCGATGAATCTGTCATTGTTGCTACAAGTGTCACTCCACTATTTTGCATTGTACTTTTATCATCTTGTTGTTTGGTGTAGAACGTGTATCCGTTAATGTCGTAGCCTTGATATTGAAAAACACGACGTGGTCGGTACCCCAATTGTGCCAATTCTGGATCAAGATTTGGAAATATACGACTAACTTTATCTAAAACCATCGTGAAAATGTTCTTGTATGCTCGACTTCCAACCAAAGTCGACCTCGATGGTCGTTATTTTGTTTTAAATATGACATGTGCTCGTGTATGTATGGGTCAACACATGTCATATTTTGCAATACAAGAAATGCGCTTGCTCTAAATCACTATTGTTCGGTGTGACATCTTTGCGCCAATTGTCCCTTTCCCATCAAGTCTACCAGCGTGTCGAGATCGCGGGATGCCAATATTTGGGACACCTTCCATATAGTTTGTACAGAATCGAACTACTTCTTCGAAGCATACCCTTCAATAATACTACCTTCCGGTAGAGATCGGTTCCTTACATACCCTTTAAGAAACCCATATACCTCTCGAATGGATACATGTATCGCAAGAATACAGGACCGCAAGCCTTTATTTCTCCAACAATATGAGATATGAGGTGAACCATGACATCAAAAAAGGAAGGTGGAAAGTACATCTCGAGTTCACAAAGAGTAAGAATAATATCACTCGCCATTCATCCAACTTTTCCGGATCAATAACTTTGGAATGAATCATGTTAAAAAGAGACAAAGCTTTGTGACCGTGTGTCGACTCGAGGTGGCGATACTCATGAATAGCGATCGGAATCATCTGCGTCATTAAAATATGACAATCATGGGACTTCATACCAAGCAACTTCAAGTCTTTCATCGAAACCAACTTCTTAATGTTAGCGAATAGCGGATGGGACCTTAACACCGTGTAAGAATTCACAAAATATGGTTTTCTCAGCCTTTGACATGGTATAACAAGCCACAGGCAAATACATTTTCTTACTATTCGTCTCTTGTGGTGCGGGCTCGTCTCTAATTCCCATTTGGACCATGTCTTTTCGAGCATTAATTCCGTCTTTAGTTTTTCCTGGAATGTTTAATAATAAGCCTAACAAGCTTTCACAAACATTTTTCTCGATATGCATAACATCAAGACAATGTCGGACTTGCAAATGTTTCCAGTATTTCAAATCCCAAAATATTGACTTTTTTTTCCAAATATTTTTTTGAGGTGCCTTATCCGCAACTTGGGAAAGTAGATCGTATCCGTCCAATGGTTCTGCCATCACTCTACGCTCTATAGTACCGTCAAACAAATTCTTTTTTTTACGGTACGGGTGATCTTCTTCAAGCAATCTTCGATGTCCCATATATATTGTTTTCCTACAATTAGTCAACCATTGAGAGTAAGTGTCCTTTTCACAAACAGGACAAGCCTTCTCCTCTTTCGTACCATAACCTGACAAGTTACCGTATGCTGGAAAATCACTTATAGTACAATAAATCATGGCAAACAATGTGAAACTCTCTTTCTTGTACGTATCATAAACTTCAACGCTCGAATCCCACAATTTTTTCATGTCGTCTATTAACGGATCCAAATACACATCAATATCGTTCCCAGGTTGTTTCGGACCTTGAATTAATAATGACATCATGATGTATTTCCGTTTCATGCACAACCAAGGTGGGAGATTATATATGCATAAAGAACCGCCAAGTGCTATGGCGAGTACTCGTGCTTCTAAACGGGTTAATTCCATCCGAATCGAGTCCAAACCGTATATTTCTAATCTCGGATCCAAATTTATCAAACTTTTATCAATATTTTTCCATTGAAGAGAATCACCACATGTCTCATTTTTCCATCTTTTTGCGCTCTTCAAAGATGCCAACGCAACAATTTCGCATCCTTGGGGTTTGAATATAACTTTCTCAATCTAGGTATGATGGGAAGATACCACAACAATTTAGCAGGGGGCCATTCTTTGTCACATCGCTATTTAGTTCCGTTAAATTCTTTTCCTTATACCTCGATTCATTACATATAGGACATTCGTGTAGGTCTTTGTACCCTTTTCTGTACAATATACAATCGTTTGGACATGCATGTATTCGTTCCACTTCCAATCCCATGGGACACGTTAGTTTTTTCGCTTGATACGTTGAAACAGGCAACTCATTATCTTCAGGGAACGCTTCGTGTAACAACTTTAATAGGGTGGTGAAGCTTTTATCGCTCCAACCATTTTTCGCTTTTATGTCCAACAGTTTCACCACTAAAGAAAGTATGGTGAACTTCTTACATCCGCTATACAATGGTTTTTCTGCATCGACAAACAATTGCTGTAATTTTTTAACATCCTTTTCAGCAACATCACGTTCCACATCACGTAACATCTCATCTATATTGACATGATGGTCATCGTTAGAATTATCATTCTCATCGTGATCAATGTCTGAAACAAATGTGTGACTCTCAACTTGTGATTCACCGTGAAAAGTCCAAGAAGTATACTCTTTGTCAAACCCTTTATGCATGAGATGGCGTCTAATAATCTTAGGATCGGCAGTGGACACGTTATTTCTACACTCTTTACAAGGACAAGAAATTTTTGTTTCTCCTGTCTTTTCTCGATGATCCTCAACAGCATTTAATAAATTCGAGACAATCCTTTCATGTATTCGGGGTAAACGTCCTATCTTGTGCATCCATGTACTACGATCCATCTGAAATATATAAAGAAAAAAAAGTTATATTCTAAGATTAGTTTTGCATAGATACGGTTACAAGTGTTATAAATTGTGCCTAGTTGATGACATTGATTCAATCAAAGGTATGATCAACAAAAGTAACGTCTATTAAATTAATTTAGGTATTTTATTACATGTCTCTACTAGGGATGTTAGTTGGGTTGACCCGGTCGGGTTTGGGTCAATTCGAGTTGAGGCAAATACCTTAACCCGACCTTATTTAAGACACGGGTTAGACGGGTTGACTAGAATTGACCCAAGTAAACCGAGCCGAATAGGGTGAATTGGGGTCAACAAAATAAGCCTAATGAAAACAACACTTTAAAATTTGTAGTCTTTCAAATTGTTTAGACTTTAAACAACATGCTTCTGTATAAATTACATAGCAAGTCTTTAACCCGCCAAAACTCCCCATCCTAAAATTGAGCGCCATTTTTCATTCTAACATTCAAATGAAAACTTTGAATTCCCTCCTGTAGTGTTACTTTCTCTCCTGATACTCCTAATCAATTTGTTCTATTGAAATCTCTCCAATTCACAACCCTCAGCCTTCCTCCTTTGCCTGAATGTACTCGCACTTTCCAAAGGTAACATTATTTAATGTTCACATCAAAATTTAGAATTCAAACTTCCAAAATATGTGTTATATCAGTCTAGTATGGTTAATAATTGTGTAATATTTAGCTTTGTTGTTGGTATTCTATAATATGTTTTGACTTTTCTTGTTTAACACAAGGTGTTCGATCAAAATCCCACTAAGAGTGTTAATATTTATCGCTTTTGATATTGCAAATGACTCTTAGATTAGGTTCAACTGTTGAGTTTTGGTTGATAAACAAAATAAGTTATAGTAGTTTATGATGCTCATCATCACTCTGTGATTGTACTCCATTTAGTGAACCAACATTCATTGTGGATACTAAGTCTGAATAATGATCCTTAGGGCCATTTTTCATGGAAAGTTGGGTAAAACCTGCAATACCAATGTTTCACCCATTGACTATATGATTTAGTATTGTTAATGTCCTCAAAATTGAATAAATGGTTGATGCTGTTGGGGAATATAGAGATGGCAACAAGCAAAAAGACTTTACAACCGAATAAATAATCTGAGAATAATGAATGGCTATCTTGCAGGCTCTAGTTTTTGTATGCCCATTTTTCAGATCACGTGATCATGTTAAATTGGAGAGCATTTCCGTAAAGGGTCATCCATTGTCCATTGACCCAGCAACATTTGCCTTATTGGATAACCGAGGAGGAACCATAATTGATTCCGGAACATCTCGTGCGTACCTGCCTAAAGATGCTCATTCCTCCTTTGTGGATGCAGTAATTTTGGTGATTTTGGTGGCGAGAAAGGTTGAAATGTTTATCTTTTTGATTTCTTATACGGATAACTAATATATAGATGCGCATTAGCAAAGCGATATGTGTGTTTTATCTTGCGAGCACAACTTTATTGTGTAGATGCTACCACACTCGCCACTACTTGTTTATTAGAAAACGCCATTAATGCAATGCTCTTTTTCTGATAACTACGCTTCGTTGTTTACCTGACAGTGTATACTTGTTTGTTTGACTTTAACATTGGTGGTAGGGGTGTTATCGGGTTAACAGTTGCAGCATAATTTCTAGTGCACAAAGTAATTAATCATCATATGTTAGATGGTTGTGAGATATAACATACATGTAAATTATAGACAAATTGAGTCTCATGGCACCAATGCATGTGATGGATATAAAAGCACAATTAACTTTGTTTTTCATCTACTGTACGTACCACATATTTAGTATCTTACTTCAGTTGTTTCATTTTCAGTTCAGTTTTTGCAACTACTCCCTAAACCTATGCTCTTGATTAGTATGTTAAATAATAAGTGTGGTGTCTGTTACAGAACATGTTGCACTTGCAGGTATACAGGATTCGACAGTTCCGAATCTATGGGTTGCGGGTTTACGTTGTCACTCGAGTGTGGATACTGGTACATTTGCATATTACATTAGCTATCTATTATAGTTGCTTTTTAATGTTGGGCTGCTTATATAGTATGTGGTTGTAGGGTATTTGGGATTGCTTATATTTAACTGTAAGGAAATACTAGCCGCTGAGTCAAAATGCAGTTTTAGATATCAGTATATAAGCTGTTTGGACCATCCTTCCTATTTGAATGTCAACCTATTAGCAATCGTAAGTTATTGATCTTCAAAAGTAAGCGACCTCATGTTTTTTTGTTACTGTGATACATATTTAATACACGATTCTACTATCAAACTTTCCTGTATGTTACTGAATTAGTGTCTACAAAACGATTATAATTATGGCGTAATAGGGTAAAAATTACACAAGTCATGGTAAAAAAATATTTTTATGTTCTTAACCTCTTTAAAGATTGAAATAACGTGTTGTTTGCTTATCGTTGCAGGGCACAAATTTCTGGGGTTATGTTTATATGACGCATTTATCAATTCCACATTTGAGAAGGAGCAAAGGGAAAATTGTAGCTATTGCTTCATCTGCGACATGGATGCCTGTACCAAGAATGAGTATCTACAATGTACAATGCGCGTTATACTTGATAAATATTTGCAAGTGTTTTATAGTGTCAAGCGTGATTCTTATGTTTTGGTATATGATTGCATTGTTTCAGGCAAGCAAAGCTGCGGTTGTGAGCTTTTACGAGTCATTGAGGATGGAACTTGGTTCAGAAGTTGGAATTACAATCGTGACTCCAGGGTTAGCTGAATCAGAAATGAGTCTAGGAAAAATCATGGACAAAGATGGTGAAATTGTCATTGATCAAGACATGAGAGATGTAAGTGATGATATACTGATATACGTGATCTTCTAAATAAAGAACTAGAGGTGCTGATAATAACCCTCTAAGTTATGAATGAGTTAATGTTCAAACAGGTAAAAGTACAAAAAATTCGCTTAAAAAAAGACAGTCAAACGGGTAAAAAAGAGCCGCAGAGGTGTAATATTACTGCATAAGCGTTGATAACTCGCTTAAATATAAATATATTTAACTCCCAAAACATCTAATTTTTTTTAAAGTTTTTGGTCTAGAAAGTGTTTTGGGTTGACCCGGAAAAAATTACCTGTTTACCCATCGCCCAACCACCATGTTTTATGAGTTGATCACATTTACAAGATACCATTGTACTTCATTGAACCAATTATTTGATACTTTGTACAGGTGTATCGGAAGGAGAGACGATCCCAAAAACGAGGCTGAATCCGCTGAAGCAGCCGGCATCGCAGGGGATAGCTTCTCAGCGATATGGGACAGCCAGGTATAAACCCGAGGCGACGACCAGTGGTGACCCATATGCGATGATGTTTATACTAGAAATATGTTCTTTATCAGAAATTTTGGCATGGTAACTGATTGCTTTTCTTTTGAGTGACTTTACTTTGGTATTCAATTGCAGGACATGTATAAAAGGGTTATGGATCTTGGCTCCTTTGTTTGTCTGTGACCAGCATCAACGAAGAATTGCAATCACCAATCGAATGTCACCAAGGAGGATACGTTTTCATGGATTTCTCAAGGATGCTCGACAAGCAGGTACGCAATGTTAATTTAGAGACATTTAATTACAACTTTTTTGTTCTATGGGTGTTTGATTGCTGTTCTTACTGTCAAAAGGTTTGTTTGGTTGCTAATTTTGCTGTCAAAAGGGTTTTTGGGTTGCTGTTTTTGCTGTCAAGGGGTGTTTGGTTGCTCTACTTAATTTTAATTTAATGACATATATTTGGTAACCCTTGCGCCACACATAAACCACTAATTATTTGAGGAACTATGGTTCAAAAAATGATTAGACTTGCCATTGATATCAAATGAAAGTTCGTCTGTTCACACTTCACATTAATCATTTTCGTAGTAGCGTAGTCATATTTTTTCTTACAAGTATGTTGTAAATGAAAAAGGATACAACAAAAACTCCGTAGCCCAATGGGTAAGGCGCTGGTGTACAAAACCAGAGATTCTGGGTTCAATTCCCAGCGGAGTCGTTTTGTATTTTTAATCTCGAATCATAATTTGTCAGGTGGTTCATATGAAACATAAATATAAGACGTAACATTTATTCGATTGTGTTGGTCAGTGGAAAGTAAAAACTTTGTTATAGGGTGGCCTGAGATGGGTACAGTTAGGGCCTGAACTCAGTGAATTATGATGATGGAATGTATCAGAAATGGGTGTGTTTTGGGGGACTGAAGTGGACGGTAAAATGGGTCAGTTTGAGAACTGAAATGGATGTGTAATTGTGCACCGAAATAGGGGCTGCCATGGGTGCGTATGCGTGCTGAAATAGGTGGGTTAGGGTGATAAAATGTGACTGGCTGCTTGGTTGTTCTATGGTTAACCTGTTTCGTTGTTCCAATGGTTTAGTAGAAACATAGGTTCATTAGTTAAGGTTATTGTTTGAAGATTAAGGCTATGATGTGCTGATGTTCTATCGTCGCCGACTGGCTGCTCTTATGCTTCAGTATGAATATTAGAGAGATTAAGGATTATTAGCATTTTTGTAATCTAAAATATTTAGCCACGTGTATCCGGTAGTACGGTTAAAAGTGCGACATGCATTTTATGATGAGTTTAAGTTATGTTAGAAGTGTATATCTGGAAATGCCATTTCCAGAGTAGGACCTTGCTGATGCCATTTCCAGATAAGTAATATGTTCTAATGGATTATTAGCATTTTTGTCGCACTTATCTGGAAATGCCAAGTTTAAAAAGTGTATCTTTTCATACCCTTCAATCTCATATATGTCTCTAAATGGCATTTCCAGAGTTATGGCATTTCGAAGTTTAAAAGTGTATATCTCTCTAAATGGCATCAGCAAGGTCGAGGTCCTACTTTGGCAACGCGCGGGCTCAAGAGTTATGTTAGAAGTGTATGTCTGGAAATGCCATTTAGAGAGATATATGAGTTTAAGGATGATGCAGCACGGAACATGAACATACTACATCCATCTTTAAGGAAAACAACCGCGGCAACGCGCGGGCTCAACACCTCATGAGTACTAATCTATAAATTCTACTGATGATAATATCAACTATTCAACTTTATACAAAAATACATAATCTTTTACATCTAGTAACTATGAGTAACTATGAATCATGAAAAAATTATGCTAACTAGATCATGGCTAAATACTTTAGAGTTTAGACTACTAGTCATAGACTTGAAAATCTCATATGCCAGCAAAGGTTAGCAAGGATATCTCTTGGACTCTTACTGACTGGTAATGAAATGCGATTTGCAGGGTGCTAGTGGGAGCCCATAAATCTCAAATTAAATTAAGCTAGACAATCCGGGATTATCAAATATAAGCCGCAATCAAATAAGCTCATAAGCCGAAAAATAATCTTAGAAAAACAACTTCTAAATGTACCTGGTAAAAAGAAATAGTGTTTGTTTTTAATTATTTTTTGGTTAGTAGCTTATCGGTGACTTATAATTTTGCTTCTGCTACTGCAGGTAGGGACAAGCATAGTGGGGTGTTTTACTTTGCGACAGATGACGCCATTCCAACTAATTCTTTATTATACCGGTTTATTAACGGAGATGATAGTTTTCGTAACAGCCGGTTCAAGATGGTGAACCGGATAGTTAAAGGGCCGTGGTTGGTTAGGACAGCGGTTGGTGGTTATAGCGCGTGTTTGTTAGGCAAGGCATTAAATTGTCATTATTATAGAGGTGACAATTATTTGGAGATTGATGTTGATATTGGTAGTTCGAAAATAGCTACTGCGATTTTGCATTTGGCTTTAGGGTGTGTGAATAGTGTAACGATTGATATGGGGTTTGTTGTTGAGGCAGTTGAGGAAGAGGAGTTGCCGGAGAGGTTGTTGGGTGCGGTCAGGATTTGTCAAATGGAGATGTCGAGTGCGACGGTTGTTTCGGCTACTGGTGGGGTGGGGAATGGAGTGATACCTGCAGGATTGAGTAGTAGTCGTGTTGCGGATGATTGTGATGCTGATAAGTGAGTGAAGATGGTGAAGACGGGTAAGTTTTGGTTAATTGTGATTATCTTTATGTGAATTATGGATATATGATTCACGTAGTTTTGTGGTGAATTGATAAAGTGTAGATATGAGCATTTTCCTCATTTTGATAGTAAATGTAATATTTTGTTGTTAACCTAAGAACTTGTTTAGATTAGATAGTTTTTCAGAGTCTGTGAAAGTGGGAGGAAATGAAACTGTATAACCGAACCAGAACTACCTTACCAAATAGGATAGTGCCAAAGGGGTGTTTGGATTTGCTTCTTTAGTCGGCTTCACGCTTAATTGAATTTGGAAAAGCTCATAAGATCACCTTTTTCAGCTTATGACCTTAACAACTTGAGCTTATGAGCTTAAGTAAGCCCCATGAGCAAGCTAAATAAGTAATCCAAACACCACATAAACTGGTACTGTTATACTTGGGGTATTTGGTATTGCTTATTGGGTTTCTTATTACATAAAACAGTTTGAAAGCTTGAATAATAAGCTCATTTGAATAAGATGATACTAACTGTTTGTTAGCAAATAAGCAATTCCGTAGACACTTGCAGTACCAATCTGTTGAATTTCATTGTTGCCCTGATGAACTTCTGATTTGCTATTAGATAGTTATCAAAACTTGATACTCCGTAATTTACACAGTGTAACTGAATTTTTGCAGGATGGATTTCTGATTTTCAATACAATTTGTATTTTGAGCATATTGAATGCATAAGTGTTGCAAAAATATTAGTTAACTCAAAGGTTTTAACGAAATACCTTATTTCAATGGATGAATACGGCTTTAGCTAACACTGTCTTTTGTATGATTGATACAAAGCAAAATCCTTAACGTGCCTGAATATAGGTATTATAAAAGGAACATAAATTAATAACGCAATCATTCAAACACTTCAAATGTGTGACAAAAAAGTACACACATATTCCTATATAATAAAAATATATACTTTTGATCAAGAAAATAAAAGATAGTGCCTATTAGTGATGTATGATTACCTTAAAATAAAGATGAATACTATAAAATCTTGAATTTCTTTAGCTTTTTTTGGAAGCATTTATGATGTGTTTAAGGGTTTTTTTTAAGCATTAATGATGATTATCTAAGGTTTTTATAGAGTAAATTATAATTGTATTTCGAAAATCATGGAGTGCATCCGTTGGATGCAAATTCAAAATACAAAATTCAATAAGACCGGTTTTTTCGTAACCAACCGGTGTCTATAAGTGAAATAAAAAAAAAAACCGGTTTTTTTATAAAAACCGGTGTCTATAGGCATGCTATAAGGACTGGTTATTTTTTGAGAACCGGTTTTTTATTTATTTTATATAATAGAGACCGGTTATTTAATGACAACCAGTTCTTTACACTTTATTTTTTACAATAGGGACTGGTTATTATATAACCGGTTTCTATAGGGGAGTGTTTATGTGCTTTTTTGTGGTAGTGATGAACCCTTAGCCTTAACGATATAACCCGAATAAAAGCCCTCTTTGATGAATTTATTTTCTTTGTTTTGATACTTGTACAAGCTTATGGTAAAAAGCATTGATCATGACTAGGCATTGAGTGATTTACATATACCCACCAATATATAAGTGTTGAGTGAATTCTTAAAATCATTCGTGAGGTGTTCTAGTTATGTTATCAAAAGTGTTTGGTTCAATTTTGAAAGTTTTCACATAATTAAAGCAAACCAATGATTATCTCTTTGGGATGATTGTTACATTTTGGAACCATGGTGTCAAGACCATTGAAATCAATCTTTGCAATGTTAGACCTACTCGAGGCTGAGTAGAACTTAAGTGTGGGAATTTGATAACGCCTAAAATGAACATGTTTTTAGTAGCGTTATTGTTTGTTTTGTGCATGATAATCGGCTATATTTACTCATAACTGTTGCAAAAGTGCAAAAGATGTGTATTGTGTATGTATGTGTAGCCAGGTATCACGAATGATGAAGAAATGAAGTTTTATGCACATTTGGAAGATTCTCGAGGAAGGAAGTCGAGCAAGGAAGCTTTTGGATTCAATGATTGGGAAGCACAATGATTTTTAAGTATCTACAAGAAGGAAAGATCAAGTTTTGCCTTGAAATCATCACGAGAGCAAAGAATGAAGCGATAAACAAGAAAGTCAACAAAAGTCAATCAAGACAATCCAAATGGTCGGTCGAACCAGTAACCGATCCGGCTGGGCAAATGGTCAAACGGAAACCGATCCGTTGCATGAGCTGCGATTACACAATGTTGCATTATTGTTGCCTTAACTCCCATAATCATTGGGCCGATCATTTCTTGCTATTAACTTGTTGGGAACGTTTTGGCCGCTTAAGCAAGTTTATTTGGCTATATAATGAACCTAGTCCTAGTTTACTAGGTGTGACACAACCAAAAGTGTATTATTTTACATCAAAACTAATACCAACCATTTTATTCAGCCCAAAAGCTTAGTTCTTACTGTGAAACGTCCAGGAGCAAGGAGGGAACAATTCTCATCATAGTTTTGGTAATTTGGAGTTATACGGTGAATCTATGTGATTGGAGGCGCGTGGTTGCTACAATCCACGAATTCTAATTCTTTTAATCGCAAAAGTTTAGGTATTCTATGAACTTTGTTATGGATTTCTATTCTCTTGAGTTATTGGAATTACTTTGTTATGATTTGTGTTTAGTTATTATTATCATGGAGTAGTTTTGGGATATACTTGTGTGTTGGGATGTAGTTAATCATACTAGTGTTCTCATATGTGATGCATGTATATATGATCTTGTTTAAATAAGTTTGTTGGAAAAATACTAGTCTTGGTTTGATTTGTTGATAAAACATGTTTTAAGAAAAAGGACCGAAAGGATTTCTCTTGTGTTTTATTCCAAAAAGTTGAGTGACAAACTAGTATGGGGACATGGTGATTGACAACCACCATGTTTGCTTATTAAAACAAGACTAGGAACATTTTCATCACGAAAGGGTCGAAAGATTCGTAAGAACAAGTTTAATAAGAACATGTTGCAAACAAATGGATTTTCTAAAGGATAATCGTTAGGATAAGGACTGAAAGGATTACCTATATGTTTTTGTTCTTTGAATTATTTTTACAAACATATACCATGGTTGGAGATCATTTGCTTATGATTTGTGCATCACATCAAGAGTTTACACCAAACCTTCATGAATACTATTTATGATTGACTATAGACTACACACAAGTATATATATTTCTTATTATTGAATTTCACTATAAACATCACTATTTGGGGAATCCTTGACAAGCTTTCTTGTTGGAATCTTTTCATAAAAACAATTTCAAACACAAAATCCCTTGGGATGATCTCGACTTACTCAACTTTGCTATCACGGACGAGTATACTTGCTCGTATGTGTTAATAGAATTAGACGGTTAAATCGTGTTTATAAATTTTTAAAACTTGCACTACGCGTAACACATCACATGGAAAAAGTGGCATTTGACAGATAAATGTAGACATATAATTATGAGAAAATTAGTATTGAAAATTCAAAGCATTTTACATATAAATGTTGGCAAATAATCCAAAGTACCATATGATGAGAAAAAACACTTAGAGAAAATTGGTATTGAAAATATGAATATGTTTTTTAAGAAATGTCACAATCACGTAAAATTTGCAAAACCGTTTTTATGAAATGATGTGGCATGATAAATTTAACTTTGGATATTACCTCTCTACTTTTAATTGCCCAATAGATGTAACAGTTACAACGACACATCATTTAGTGAAAATATTTTTATTAATTTTATGTGGATAGAGCATTCATCGAATCTAAAATTAATTTCAATAGAAGCAGAAGTACATTGAGATGTGAATCAAATAGCGGTATAAAATCCCAATATATTGGTTTTTCAAAACCAAGATAGGGAGGTGGCTTTGGACCAATTCCTAAACTTTTTTACTAATCTTCATTTCCTTTTCCCTAAAAAACATAACGTATTGCAATAACTAGGCCTTTTAGACACAACTCAAAGTCGTGGCTATTCATGTTTATCACAATATAGTGTATAGTGTCTAGTATAGAATCTAGTAAGATTGGCATCAATCATTAATAACTTGACTTGTGTGAACATCACATATGAAATGCAATGATTCCTCTATATTGAATAGTATAACACTAGTGCAACTGTTGATCATTCGTTACTAGCTAATTAACCACCGTCATGTATTATTGAAGATCGCACATTCATTATCGCTTAAAGTATATTGTAAAGGAATCGTTGCATTTTAATGATTGCATGCATTGAGAAAGCATTCAAAATATATTGATGATACAAATGAAAAGCTAAGTATAATTCGAAAGTGTCATCTTTGTAAACAAGTGTTATCACATCCGATACTATTTAAGTTAAACATGTTAATCAAATGTCTATTATATCTCGATTTTCATTAACCCGACTTACGTGATCAAAAGGTATAATCCCGATTATCAACTACCACTGAATTACCGTTAGATATTATGAAAGATCACATGTATAATCTCGTAGTACGTATATCGTTCCCTATACCATATATATAATCTCGGTTATCAATAACCCGATTTACATGAGTCGCATTATTTTATAAGAAACATGACGAATACAAGTTAAACTTGTTATTAAGTTTTCAACGATATAATCCGAGAAAAATATTAATAAAATTTAATAAATTAATAAATTTTAGTTTTGCGTATACCAAAATGCTTTTTTTATTTAAAATCATATATAGTAAATAATTATATTTCATTTTAAGTATTAATTGGAATATATTGTTTTATATTAAACCTTTAGCCATGACGTGTCGTCTCTAAAGGTTGAGCGAATATACATTTTTGAGCCACTTTTTTTAGGCAATTTTAGTTTTGCCAAAAGTATTATATTTTTACGTTTAGCTACGATTTTTTCGTCAGCAATTTAAAATTTTTAATGTTTTTTTTGCCATTAACTAATTAACAATAAAATAACATTTTTTTACTTTTAGCCACAACTTGTGTTGTGGCTAAAGATTTTAACATTTTTTATTTATTTCCTCTCCAGTCATCATAATAAAATTATAATTTCATACTTTTAACAAAGACTGTATTTTCATGATTGTAGTGTTTGATTGGGCAACGGGCATTCTTGTCCATACTTAGAGGTCAATTTGCCACCAATCTATCGAAGGGGGATTTCCAAGCCTATCTCAGTATATTTTGTTGAAAGAAGAAAGAAGGAAGAAGAATATAATGATTACCCTAATTTTGTGAGAACGAAAACCAGTTTGTTAGAGTTGGGGCAAAGAAGCAATCAACAGAATCGGTCCATGTTGTTCACAAGTGAAGGCACTCAACGGATTAAGATCTCGTAAATTCATAGTCTTTCTTGATTCAAATAAAAAAGAACTTCTTTCGTTATTGAAGCCATGTTGGAGATGTTAGCTTATTAGCATCCCTCTTCTGTTAGAAAAGTTTTCACTGAATCACATGCTTTCATGGTCCCTATCTCATACGACACTGGCCGACACGTAGGTATATTCTGCGATTTCCTAGGTGCACATCTTCATGTCCTAAGGGTTGGTTTCCATAAATAGACATGGTGGCCCCTAAAGGCCTAACTGATAGGTTCTCTTTTAACTGCCCATCCAGAAAAAGCAGATCTAAGGTCTGGAGAGTGGGACAGATCTACCTGGCTAAGGTGCTAATGTCAAGGGGTCATTCGAAGTGTTGGAATATGCTCTACCTACGGTACTTAACTAGTCTTTCTTTTCGGTAAGTAAGAATATATTGACCGATGGAGGAATAAGAAACCAAGCGGGATAAAAGAAGAGCGAGGTATATTGAGAAAGTTCACCCTTACATTTAGACGATAAAGCCCTCTTTTACATCCCATCCCCTAGACAAATGAATAGGAAATGCTACAAGCCATTCTTGTTCTTTTTGACGATGAACCACTCCACTACAAGCTAAAGTGACTTATACGCTTCGTCCCCGATGCGTAGGGCCGAGAAAGTTCCTCTTCATTTATTTGACCAAATATATGCGTTGAAAGTAATAGTCAAAGTTTGAAAAAGTTTTAACGACGGTATTATCGTTTTAAAAGTGGTTCTCAAAGTCAAGCGTTGAAAATCGTTTATTTTGTCGTTTAGTGGACTTTTAACCATTACTTTGGTCGTGGCTAGATTGTGTTTCTTGACTAAAATTCCGATTCTAGTAGTAATATTACTTTTTTATATTGGTAGTGACATGAGACCAAGCTTAAACCATCTTTTTTTCTAGTAGTAAATAAAAAAGGCATTTCCTATAAAATGATAAAGCAAACATCACTAAAAAAGCAACTATGCCACGAAAACCAAAGAAACATTAGAAAATAATATACGAATCAAAGCGTACCTAATAAGAGAACCACTAATTTCATATTCACACAGCTTTTTTTGCGACAAAATGGGTACATTATTTAATAAGAACTTTTGAGTGACGACTTTGTTGTCAAGTAAACTACTAAAGTTATAATGAAACTTACCTATATGATTGTACATTATTACTCGATAACAAGTTGAGGTTCATGAATAAAAAACAATGTTGAGGATTAAATTGGAAGTTTCAATGGATGTCAAGCGCGTTAGATGCAAGTAGATAGAGTTTACAAGACCAAAAACAAAATAACACATTGAAATAAAGTGTTAAAGTGTTGGCTTGAATTTTGAGAGCAAAGTAATAAGCATAAACGAGGTAAAGAGGTGACATGTACACTCAAAAAAGTGATATATATTATACAAATTCCATTTGAACAAGTAAGGATGTTAATCAATATCTAGTAATGTTACTTTTCGACGTTGGTTTGGATTTTACTTTGCAGTTTTAAGTAAATTTACAAATCAGTGTCATCGTGATCACACATTTTGATCGGTGTCATTGTCATTGTTACTTTAAGTAAATTTACTTGGCAATGTTGGCTTTGATAGGTGTCATTGTCATTACGCATTTCTAATTAAATTTACAAATCAAAATCAATTATTAGAAATCGTTGAAAAATGTAAGAATCTATTCACTTGTCAAAAGTCATCACATCAAGGGAAACATTGTACTTCTATACACTACTACACAACAGGTCTTTACCGACGGACTTTTCTGTCGGAAATCCGTCGGTATAAGTGTTTTCTGACAGAATCGTGACAAAAACAGTTTGTCGGGAAAACCATGGTCGGTAATTACTATCCGTCGAATTCCTTGGAAACTCCGACAAAGAACATGCGCCGGAAATTTGTTGGTAATTGTTCCGTCGAAATCGGTCGGTATATATTATGTCGAAACCTCGCCGGTAAAACTTCAATTGAAATTCGCCGAAAGTTGCATTAGGTAAAGGGTCACATTTGCGCCAGAAAGATACAATTATTTCAAGCTTAAACCTCACTTTATGCAATCATGTATGTAAAATAGCTGAATGGAAACTAATAAATATAATGGATAGTTCAAAATCAAATGAATCAATTATGAAACTTTAGCATTCAAATTACAAAAGTTGTATTCAAATCGAACCATTCAAAACATTCAAGAGTATATAATCCAAATATTCAAAATGATACAACATCATCCAGCTACGGAGGGGGCCATGAATTGGTAAACTTTTTATCTTTTGCTGCCACTATCGCACTATCTCGAGCTTTTTCGCGAGCACTCGCCTCGAATACCTGTTGTATGTGTTCATGCGCTTGACGTTCCACTTGTCTTTCTAACTACACTTGCATGTCTCTTTCCACTCGTGCTCTCATCTTTTCTAATGTTTGTGCCTACGTTATATTCTCGTCCGTAAGAAACTTCATACAGCTTGATCAAACACAACATTCTTTCACACCATTCTATCGCATATGTGTGTGTGTATATATATATATATATATATATATATATATATTAGGTTTGGGTTATTATGAAAAGTTTCTTAGAATGAAAAGAATGAGAAGGCGTGTGGAAGTGACATGTGTCACCTTGCCACATCACCATGCCCCACCCCACCCCATTCCTCCCTCTCAATTTTTTTCCACCAAACAAAAAAATTTTTACCGCATCACGCTTATAAAGATACTGCATCACAATAATGAATTTAGTGCATTAAAGTTATAAATTACTGCATCACAATTATAAAGTTACTGCATCACAATTATGATTTTAGTGCATTAAGGTTATAACCTTGATTTTAGTGCATCATAGTTGATGCACTTAACTATTAACTATGATGCAGTAACTTATAATAAAGATGCACCAAAACTTATTAGTGCATTAAGGTTATAAGTTACTGGATCACAATTATGATTTGATTGCATTATGGTTATAAATGACTGCATCACTGTTATAAAGTTACTGCATCACAATCATGATTTTAGTGTATTTAAGGTTATAACCTTGATTTTAGTGCATTATAGTTGATGCACTGAACTATTAACTATGATCTAGTAACTTATAATAAAGATGCACCAAAACTTATTAGTGCATTAAGGTTATAAGTTACTGTATCACGATTATGATTGTGATGCAGTAAATTTATAACTGTGATGCAGTAATAAATTTTGACGGGAAAAAAAACTTTTTTTGCCCAAAAAAATTTTTTTTGGCCCCAAAATAATTTTTCGCGGGGGGTGGTGGGGTGACACATGTCACCTTCACATGTCTTCTCATTCTTTTCTTTATAAAAAACTTTTCATTTTAACCTTACCCTATATATACATATACTAGCCGAGTACCCGCGCCTAGCGGCATCGGTTTCAAGTTTCGATGGCAAATAATTTTTTCAACATATTGTTTTGTAGCGTAAGGGAATCATTTTTTGGTAATATAGTTTTAAATTGAAATGTTTTTCTAATGGCTTGGTTGCATTGGTTTTCTGATAGCGTTGTATTTAATAGCCGAGTACTCGTGCCTAACGGCAATGGTATATTGTTTTTGATAAATTTTGGTTGTATCAATATTGGTGTCTGTGTTTTCTTAAGACAAACTATTATGGCCACGATTAAATAGTATAACGATATTTTTGGTTTGATTTGGCGATGGTGCAATGATAACTCAATGATGGTAGTACATGTCAATTTGTACTTGGTGCAATTTCGTTTCTCATTTCACTTCTTTATAAATGTACATCCAGTTCACGGGTTAGTTATTGATGTTGCAAGAGTTAACTTGCGCAATAACAAAATTTAATAACATAAATAAGTGTGTTTTTTGTTATTTTATTTGTATTTTCGTATGTTACAGAGTATATTACAATAGTCGCGCATAACAACAATTACCAATAACTCAACTGAAAGGACAAATTTGCGTTCGGCTACAACCTTTTTGTTACAAAGTAAGAGGCTTTAAATTTTATAGAAATCTATACAAATAATACCACTTATTTAATGTATTCTTAAAGTTTATAACACTTTTTACGAATCGTCCATATTTATAGGTTGTCAGTGCCAATCGTTCAAATTTATTACACTTTTTGTACTAAATAATCAAGAAGTAAAAATTAATTATCTGATCATTTTGATATAAAGTAGTCCCCATACTTAAAAGCTTCATTCTTTATGTTAGTATATTTTATGCACTTAGACGTTAAATGTGTGGTTTTTTTTTTAATTGTGTCAAGTCTCATCTTATGGAAAACTTACTTTTGTGAGACTCAATGAAAATTTTCAAATTTCAAAATTTTAGACTTTACCTCTTTTTATTTTGTCTTTTTCAATGACAATAAGATTCCGTATAAACCACTAGGTCATGCGATTAGTGGGGATGTTCTATTTACACTTTAAATCTTCTATATGCACTATTGACGTTGATGGATTTGATTGATAGGGAATGGCACATGATGTATAAAAGCGATCTTGTAACTTTTTTTTTCCTCTTGTATTAATCCCATACAGTAACATCTTATCTTTTATAAAAGCGATCTTGTAACTTTTTTATCTTTTTATCTTCAAAGTAGAGGAATGGCACATGATGTACAATGCCCATACATTAACATAATGCAATCTTGTAACTTTTTTTTCTTCCAACTTGTATTAATTGAAAAATGCAATAGCCATCATGTATAATACTTTTTATCTTTTTACATTAAAATGTACAATGCAATCATGAAAAAAATGGGCATTCTATACTTTTTATCCTTTTACATTGAAATGTACAATTCAATCAAGAAATAAAATGGGCACTTCTACACTTTTTATCTTTTTACATTAAAATATACAATTCAATCATAAAACAAAATGGACAATTCAATCATAAGAAACTTTCAATTATAAGAATTTTTCTTTTACAAAAGTTATAAATATGTAATCATGACCAAGAGTTACGCATCTACTATGACCAATACGTTGTTATGTGCTATGTATGTCTTTATTTTATTTGTGTCGTTTATGTTGTATTGTCTAATGTTTGTTTGATGTAATAAATATGTTTTTAATATGCAATGAATTTAGTTATCATATTGTTTACATCTCTTACTAAAAATTTATTTTAAAAAGTTATTGCATGCTATTAAACACGTAAAGATTATACTTTTTGCAACTATGCTCCGTTCAACCTTCCATCTCTTTATTGCTCTATTTTCAACTATTTAAATGACTAAGGGTGTTTTTGGCTAAGGGCTTATGAGTTTAAATTTAAAAAGCCCATTATAAGCCTCGTTTGGCGTAAAGGCTTATAAGAGGACTTTTAAAATTATAAGCCTAAGCCTCAACCCCAACCTAAAAAATGAGGCTAAAATTTGTATAAGCCTTGTTGGTAACAAATTACTTAATTACCCACAAAAATATATAATATATATATGTGTGTATGTGTTTGCTTCGTAGACCGGAAAACATATTACGCCTATTGAGATAGTTTTACAAATATGACTAAATGTATTTGCTTTGGTGACAAAACACGCAAGAAGAAACTGTAACTAGTCGACAAATATTATTTTAATTCACATTATATATATATATATATATATATATATATATATATATATATATATATATATATATATATATATATATATATATATATATATATGACAAGTGAACATGAAATGACTTTTGATTTGATAGAGTGTAAATAGCAACACCCCAATTAGTGTTGTTACATATTACCAAAAAAACTCTTAAAAGGATAGCTGCAACAAAGGAAAAAGGCAGCCTAAAAAACATTTTCATAATTTAAAAAAATGCCGTGTACGTATCATTTCCCTATCAAGAATCAACCTAGTGTCCTCGCTACTTTTTGTAGTGTCCTTAAAATACAACTCCCAATACTTATTTCAAGCTTATGGAAATTTGATACAAATTTATTAATAACTTTTTTGCTACTCGAAAACTACTTTTTCTCTCATGTCTCTTTCTATAATATTTTTATGAGTTTTTTTTACCAAACCCACTGTCTTAAAAAAAGTATTTCCCAAACCCAAAGACTATTAAAAATAATGTCTAAAGTATTTCCCCACTCACTGATTGAATAATGTCTAAAGTATTTCCGTCACACTCACGCTGATCATTCACCATTTCATCCACTTGTTCCACAACAATAATTTAATTTCAATATCTATTTATTCAACAACAATAATTTGGAATTATTACAATCGTTGTCATCATCGATATATCCTGCTGCTGGATCGCAAATTAAAGAAACACATTCACAGAGTCGGTTCTCTCTCTCCCTCCCATACCCTGCTGCCGGATCGGAAAACCACCCACCGCCGCTTCACCGCCAGCCATCTAACCTAACCGCCTACACCAAAACGTTTCTCTCCATCTCCTCTTCCTGATCCGCTACAACATGCGCCCGAACACACCTTTTCACCCGTTTTAAACCACCCCACGCGCCAACTTCATATCAGTGATAATAATGATGTTGGAAGACATTGAACCACGCCGTGAAGAGATTGAATCACGCCGTGAAGAGATGGCACCCGGGTATTACAGTAATTGCATAACTCAAAATTCAGTTTTGGTTGACGAAGAAAGGAGCAATGATGTGAGACATATTAATGTCGTGGAAGACATGATTCGAAATGAGAACTTCAATGAAATATATAAATCTGCTGTTGTGAACAACGAGATGTGTAACGAGATTGACATAGCGAATGAAGTTGATGTGAATGATACATTAGAAGAAGGAACTGAAGAAGATGATGAACCTCTTGATAACTATCAAGTATCTTCAAATTTTACAAGTTTTGATGGAATAGAATTGGCTACTGTTGACAATTGGACGGTGACATATGCAAAGAGTATGGCCCAATGATTTAGTTAATTAATGCTTTCCTAAATAAACAATTAAATTGGTTTAGATAATAAGTTTTAAACTCCTTTGGTTTGGGAAATACTTTTTAAAATCCTTATAGGATGGTAAAAAACTCATATTTTTACTCCCAAAACTCAATCTCATCTTTCTACAATATTTAACTCTATGTCCAAATTCAAACTCCATCTTTGTGAGTATCAAATTTCCAGACTCTCACTTGGTCAAAACAGAAACCGAAAAAGTAGAATCCAAAACCACATTACAATAACAAATCTAACAACAAACAGATCTGAGTTTTAAAAATCCCGTTGCGAAAACAGATGTAAAAAAAAAACACAAATATGCAAAACACAATCTCAAAAGATCTTCACAACCAAAACCACAATAAAGCCAGCTCTCACAATTGAATTCACGATGATAGTTCACCATGGATAAAGGCCTAAAAAAACATTGCAAACTCAGGAACAAATCTCGAATCAAGACCACCAACACTGCAAAAATGCTAAAACCGATCAGATCCAAAACAAAACCAGTGGACTTCTAAAAGAAAATCCCACTAAAACTGAGGCTACAAAGAAAACGTCATCAGTTGGCTTATAAACGAAACCACCTCCTCTACTCCAATATCAAGACATAACATAAACCACAAATCGACGCTAAACGAATCTAGCAACCGTTCTCAAAAGATAAATGAACGAAAGGATAAAAGAATACAAACAAAAACATCAACCATTTTTTAAACCAACAAAACACCAACACCACGAACCCCACTTTTGTTTACCATATATCCAAGAAAACATTAAACCGTATTTCGGCAACAGAGGCAGTGGCGGCAGCAGATCTACAAATATTTTTAGTCAAAAATGTTATAAAAACACAGTTTTATTAAAGAACACCTTCAATACTCGAAGCACTGATGGATAGATAAAATAATAAAAAAAAATCCTTAAAAACTCAAAAGATATATTTAGATTTATAAATAAAAAACTTACAAAACTAAAAAATGTTATAATAGCAGCAGAATCGGTAGTAGGCTTCCGGTTTGATAGGTTTCGTCGTGGGCTTCGGTGGTAGTGATGGTTTTGGTGCTGAAGAAGGCAGAGGTAGTGGTGGCGACGTAGTTAATGGTGACACAGGTTTGAGAGTTTGTGTTTGTGCGCCTGGTGTTTAGAGAGAGAGAGACACTTGTGCTAATGTGTGTTTTTAGAGAGAGAGTGTGGTTATCAGGTTTGAGAGTTTGTGTGTGAGTTTTTTTTATATCTCTCAGGTTCGGGGCTAGGCTTGGGTGGCTGAATCTTAAACCTAAGTTTGGTGTAAGGCTCGGAGTTAGGATGTGTTTATTGCTCCTTTATAAGGGAGTATAGATATATATAATTATATATAACTCGTTGTCAGGGGAGCCAGGAATACAAGGATAGATGATTGTAGCTAAACACAAACTTCTATTCTGAACCAGCATATTTCCAGATAACAACTGAGTTTTGTAAATCAAAAGTAGCTAACTCAAAGCAACAACAAGGACTGATTCATTATTAACTTTTTATTCCATAGTTTGTATTATGATCTTTACGTTTAATAACTGATGAGCACAATAGCATTTGTCAGTTTCAAGATTCATATATATATACAAGATTCACTGGGCGAGGTTGGGAATTATAGTACTAATCTAACTGTTGTGTTTCCTTGTCGTATTATGGCAATTATTTACCTTCTAAGTGCTTCAATAATCATATCTCTCATACATTTGACTCATAATTAAAAGGCATGAATGAAACGGTATTGGGTACCCATAACCCGTGGAAGACGGCATTGGGCGTTACTTTACTTTACTTTTAATGAAATGGACGAGCTAACAGGTAAAATGGGTACTTTAAGAACGGGTCAAAACAGGTATTACTGAAACGGGTCAACATGGGCAATTTTGGTAACAGGTCTAAATGGTTACTTTTTGGTACAAGTTAATATGGGCCGGGCTGTGTTAGGTTTACCGGATATATCTTGGTTTTCCTTAAGAAGAACACAACGATTCATAATCACCACAAAATTATCAAGCCAAACACATACTTATCACCATTAAAAAAACCTAAGGATATATGAGATTATAAACCAAATAGAGATCATTCTTCGTTGTGCACAACACACTATGTACGTATTAACCAAATGTATGTCAGTATTTTGAATTTTATCACTTTTATGACAACAGTACCAAGTACGCATACTTTTCATGCTGGTACATTGGCAATAGATTCATGGTAACTAAAATAAATTACAATATGCATTGCCCACATAGCCACACCACCTACAAGAAGAATGACTAAGTGACTGAGTGTCGAATATGGTAATATCCTTCATATATGCACTATACACAAGCGTCTACAAATTCCTATCCTCAGAATAAAAATCCAGATGTACAATTAAAGAGCTCGTTTAATTTTGCACCTAGAACAAGGACATTTGGTACGGAAAACTACATTACTTCCGAAACTTCTGCTTTCAAACACTCTTTCAATTGAAAACGTGAAATTTAGGAACTCGATCACTTTTGATTGGTAATAAGAGCTAAGAAGACCATTACTATTTTTTCTCTTGTACATACATTTTCTGTCCCTACTCGCCGACATAACTAAACTCAATGGTATCAAATGAGTTCACATTATCTACAGGTAAGTTAGCCACGAAAAGACCACGAAGGAAGAATGCAAACGAGTAATTGGGTAGCTGAGTCTCAAGTTGAACTTATCTATATAGATTCACTACATCTACTTACACATGGATGTTTGGTTTAATAGCCTTAGGTAAGCTGTAAACAAGAACACTAAGGGACTAAATGGGTGTTTGGTTTAGCTTATTTTCTAAAGGAGACTAGTTATCTACAAGCACAATTTTACTAAACATTATCTACCAGTAATTTAGGCAATAAAACCAATGGTTCTCTTTATCCAATTAGCGAAAAGTCGCGAATCAAAATCCGTCAAACAATGACTTGTCACACTATCACAATCGATTAATTAACACTCAAAACACACTTATCACAACTTAGATGATTCAGCTCTCAGAATCCAGAAAATCACACATCACATAATCAGTTTCAAAACACGATACCTAAATCCATTCGCAATTAGCCAACGAAACACCAAAGCAAAATATGTACGAATCACAACAACACAAATCGAATTATAATTTGAATTCATTCAATCATAATAGCGCAAATCGAATTTTAATTTGGATATGATATTTTTAATGTTTTTGGGGGAAAGCTAAAAGTGTTTTTGCTTTTAGAGGGAAAAGGAAAAGCATAGGCGGGAAGAGAAAAGTTCAATATAGAACTCATGAGTTGAGATCCATATAGAACTCATATTTGTCATAGAAACCGATGGGCCGATCATACCATCCATTTTTATCTAAATCATTTCACCTTTTTAAAACAACATATCTTAAAGCGGTAAATCTGTTACAAAAATACACCATCATGACGAATTAAATTATCTTTCTATAGATATGCATTGTTATATACTTTCGACGAAGTTTTTTTTTTTAAATTTCTCCCAGAAAAATCACATGTGATTTGTAAAAATCACATGTGATCTTTAAAAATCACATGTGATTCGTAAAAATCAAATCACATGTGATTTTTACAAATATATTATCTTAAAACCAAATATATTTTAACAAATCATATGTGATTTTTACAAATATATTATCTTAAAACCAAATATATTTTAACAAATCACATGTGATTTGATTTTACGAATCACATGTGATTTTAAAGATCACATGTGATTTTTACAAATCACATGTGATTTTTCCGCTTAAATTTAAAAAAACTTCGTCGAAAGTATATAACAATGCATATCTATGAAAGATAATTTAATTCTCGCCATGATGGTGTATTTTTGTAGCTTGAAGATTTACCGCTTGCAAGATATGTTGTTTTAAAAAAGGTGGAAAATGATTTAGATAAAAAATGGATGGCTATAATTCCATTCATCGATTCTACGACAAATATGAGTTATCTCAACTCTAGGCGGGAATGACTCAGAAAGGTTTATTTTTATTTTGACTTTGTCGAGTACATTATTGATGATGTAGTTTGTATTCTTATGTATATGTAATTTGAGATTAAATGATTTATATAATCGATCTACTTCCATTGTGACTACTTACATGTCGATATTTGATTAGCCAATTCTCATTATAAGTTAATTACTCAATTTTTGATATCACCAATCAGATGTTAGCATATTGCTAATAAATTTCCTATATGACCAATTAACTTTCAATTTAACTACATAAGTAATATATTTACATAGATGGCCCGCGCCTAGTGGCAACGGGGTTTAGTATTCTGCGAAATTCCAACGACCTATAAGTTTCTTTCAACAGACTGTATTTGTAGCGTCAGAGAATCATTTTCGAATAACTACAATTCTGATGTATGGTTGCATACCAGCAGAAATATACACTTTTAAGAAAATTATGTGGAGTCGATCTAAGTGTGGGAGTATATTTCTAACAGGATTGTTTTAACTTTTAAGTTATTAAGATTTTAGTAATAATAAATTCAAACATTACAAAAAGCAACAGTATTATGTAATTGACTATATTATATTGTAGTTTAGAGGTATAGCCAACGTAGGTGACCGCATTTTCTTGTTTTGTCAGTAATTTAGGCAGTGATAATTTTTTTTTTTTTTTTTTTTACATGTGTAGCATTTATTATTTGGTGTGTGGCTTTTAAACTTGTAACCTTACAAATTTAATATCACCATAATAAAATTATCTTGTAGTATCAATTTGTATAGATATTTAAGCATTGGTCAAAGCTATTTGTTTTGGGTACAAATAATTATTGCTAAAGATAACAATACTATTTAATTTTTGTGATTCTAATAAACTTACATAACATTATTGATATACCGGACAAAGGGCTATACAATATATATTAACTTTTAAAAGACGATTCATATATGTTAGTCCCTTAAGTGGTGCAAGACCAACATTTTTCAAAATAATGTTATACAAATGACAACATACATGTGTCAAAGCAAAATAAACAACAAAAAACTACAATTACTTAATTTGTCATGGGCTCCACAATTACTTCATCATTTCTCATAATTTTGTCAAATTTGAAACTTAGTTCGACTCGGGTGGTTCAATCGGTTGAACCGTTCCAGTCAAAAAAACAAGTAGATTTAAACCGAGTCAACCCGACAGGTTGGGTCGAAAACAAGTCAAATTAAATCGGGTCAACTCACCGGATTTGAAGCGTCCCGGGTCAACCCGGTTTTGAAATATATGTCTTCAACATTTCCACTTTTAGTTTCAACTTTTCACTTTTCACTTTTTGGTTTTTCCTTTTTATATAGTATATAGCATGGTACTCACGCGTTTTGGCGGCGGGTACCCTGTGACGATTAACTGCAGAAATAGGTCTCATAAGATCTCGATGAGACCTGATTCCGGTTTGTATCGGTTTCAACGAGTCCTCTCTGGTTCGTTTTCGGATGGCTTTAATTGGTTAGCCGAACCGGTGGCGACACCGGTTCCCTGTTGAACACGTTAGTCCGGTCCGGTCTAGTTTTCAAAACTATATGTAACATCAACTTGTTAGCTTGTATGAAGTTTTGCGTGTTTTATTAATGTGTATAATGCGTATAATAACATGTAGTTTTTATTTTAGGGTGTTTTAAAAATATTATTAATTAGTGTGTTTAATTATTTTATATTTTGGATTATGTTGTAGCTTCTTTAAATTGTATGTTATGAAAATTTTATTGTACTTTTTAGTAAAGTGTGTTTTAATTGGTTGTTTTTAATTTGGTAGATGTGCTTTTAGTTGGTTGTACAATGTGAAAAATTATTGTACTTTTAAGTAATTGAGTGTTTTAATAAGAGTATTAATTACACTATGCATTTCTCTCTCATTTGACCAATTTCAATAATTCAACTTTTCAACTTTTCAGCTTTGACCGTTTTTCTATTATATGTAGTATAGATATATGCATTAACCCAATCACTAGTTAATGGGTTTTCAGCTTTTCATATATCCATCAGAAATCTCTCGGAATCAGTATTAATTACCGATGATATAGCGAGGGAAATATTAAAATTTTAAAAAATAGTGACAAACTAAACTTTTTCCGACGGATTAACAACGAATATGCATGGTTGTCAGTTTGGCATCAGAAAGTTGTTGGTAGGTGAAGTATATTATCGACGGATTTCTGACAAAAACCTTATCCCTCGGAAATCTGCTGGAAGTTTGTCGGAAAATAGCCAGTCTAATAATCCGTCGTTAACCTGACAAAACATCGTCGGTAATTAGCGACGAAATTTCATCTGTCGGAAAATCTGTCGGTGAAAGTCAAAATTCTAGTAGTGCATGGCACTTTGCAAAAACATATAAGTATTCAACACACTTTAGTTTCACAATGTCCGGTAAAGCTCCATCTTTTTCAGCTGTCGTGAGGTCTAGCTCTAGCTTCTTCTACTTCCTCCAATGTTAATACCGGTAACAATAAACCGGTATCCATGCAGTATAAGCTAAGCGACGGGCTCCCAACTATTTCGGATGCTGATCGACGTGCAAAGAATTCGAACGTTGACCAGACTGAAGATTCTGGAACCCCGGATGATAAGCCGCCATCCTAGGACCTTTTGGTCGTGGTGACAGTAGCTGATATTGTATCTTTCTAATACTTGTTTTGTTTGTATCTTCTATATATGACGTTTTTTAATTGCAAGTTTATCATGTTTAAAATCTTATGTACGTCGCTTCTATGATAAATAAGATTAGATCGATATTCATGGCTATCATTTAAGTTGACTTTAACATAACACATTGGATTATATTTCACCCCATCAGGTTACTAGTTTTTCATACTTGCCTGTTTTTACCCAAACTCGTTTTGACCGTGATAGCGTGATATTACATGTTTAAATTAAAGCTCACATATAGATCTAAACCCCCAAAAAAAAAAAAAAAAAAAAAAAGTGGGAGTTGAATACCGTAAAACCCTAAAACTATGAAGAGTATATCACAACCCTTGGCTCATGTATCATTGTTGTGTTTGGGATGAGGCTTATGGGGCTTAAACTTCAAAAATAAGTCGGACTTATATTGTTAGCCTCGTCTGACGTAGAAACTTATAAGGGATTTTGAAGTTATAAGCCCCAGCCAAAAAATGAAGCTAAAATTTTTAGACAGGGCTTTTAATATGTTAAATTACTTAATTACCGATAAAAATATCTAATACATTAATATGTTAATTTAACTATATGTCCTTTTTGGTAATTTTACAATAATAAGATTCAGCTTAAACTAATTTGTCAAACAAGTTTATGAAAATAAAAATTCTAGTTTCAGCTTACAATAAGCCCCGACCCATTTTGCCAAACATACCCAAAGTTTTTAAGCCAGGTGCTTTTGCCTAAAATCGTTAATACAAAATTTACTTCTTTTTTCCGCAACAACTTTCACCTAAATGGTTAACATTATTTGTACGCCTTATAAGCATCAGGGAAAGAGCTTAGATTTGTAATATGTATAAGTATATCAATCGGTGTAGCATTTGTACATGTATAATTTCTATCCAACTCTTGGTTCCAAAATTAAATTTAGAGTTAACTATATAAATGGTCCATGTGGGTTTGCCGCATTTTACGGATGCAACCCATTTTTCATTTTTGTTACGGGTCCAATCACTAATCACTGTGGTTTTGACCCATCATGTATCAGTCCAAAACCATCGGTAACGAAGATGAAAATGGACCGAATCCATAACACTCGACAAACCACATGGACCATTTATGTAGCATTGTGAACTAGATCCATGACGGGTCAAAACCACAATGAAAATGGACGGAATCTGTAAAATCCGGCAAACCACAGGGACCATTTATGTAGTTAACTCTTAAATTTATGTCGTTAATATTCGAATAATTATGGCTTAAAGTACTTTCAAGGTTCAGACAACTATTTTTTCCTTTTTATCATCAAGTAACTTTAAATTTCAATGTTAAATGGTAAACTAAATATACCTTTATACAATCAAAATTGGTCAAAATTACTTCAAGTGATGAAATAACTTGATTACTATGTATAAGAAATAATCATCAAAGAGTCTCTTTGTAAGTTTAACACTTAATAGTTGGAAAACGACTATCTTATAATCTAGTTTATTTAATTTAATTTAACTTATATACAGGAAACTTTATGAATATTGAGTTACTATTCAAAAAATTTATGAATAACAACTTACCATTCATAAGTTACTTTTCATAGCAATTTTGAAATACTCCCTCAAATTATAAAACGTTTTCACAAAATCCTTTAACATATAAAAAAGTTTAGCAGTTTTAAAAATACCCCTTTAAACTATAAAACCTTTTCGTAAAATCCCCTGGCATATAAACATTTTCATAAAAGCCTAAAATCTATATATATTTGGGCTAATTTATTCTTAATATATCTTACTTGTCACTTTATCTAATTTCATAAAATCCACTGTTTTGTCCTTTACTATAACCAAACTCCGTATCTCCTTAAAATGTTATTTTTACTATAATATATACACTTTTATCCAAACACCCAAATTTGCTTATCAACTTTAAAAACCATACAAAGTCAGATAAGCAATCCCACACACGTCCCTCATTACTCGTTTGACATGTTATCAATAAAATGTTTCTCAAATTGACGCATTTGATTTAACCAGTATGTTTAGGGTAAGCATGATTTTAATAATCTCTTCATATTGTTTCTCAGTAATGAGTAATGCTTATATGACTTTATTTACTGCGTTTTCTTAAAATTTCCTTATAGAAACATGCATATGCTACTCAGTTTATAACTTAACCATTTCCCATTACAACAAGCTTTGTATTATCTTCTGTAAGGACATAGCTAAGCATCATCAAGTAGACAGTACCGGAGGTGGAGATGAAGGCGTAGTAGATGAAATTGAAATAAACCTGTGTTTGGAAGCTAAAGACTCGCACGATATTAATACGAACCTTATTAAAACTCGTTACCTTAATTATAGTGAGTAAGGATCAAATGAGAAGTAAAATTAAAATGAGAAGGGTGAGAAGAAATCACAGCCGCACATTTTAGATGCATCTAAAAAAATAGATGCATCTCCCCTTAAATTTCTCCTCCTTATTTGAAATATGTGGCTCAAATTTCTTTTCATTCTTCTTATTTCAATTTCTCTTCTCACTAGATCTCTTCCCTAATTATATTTGCTAAAATCATGTATTCATAAAAATGATGAGTTTTATTTGAGAAACATTATTAATTAACGAATGGTTAAACAAAATCCATAGGATTATTGTTAGCTAATCCTACTAAATCGCTTGACAATAATAATTATCACGTCATTCAAGTTTTATTACCCGCACTTTCTCGATACTTATTAGCTTAATATTTTGTATAACTTGGCAAAACAACTCATTTGTCATTTTATCTGCTATACTAAGTCCATTAGACAATGATGATAATGAATTAATAGACTACAAGTTTGTTATTTAAAAATGTGTAAATTGGAATAACGACGTGGTTTGTTTAAATGGCAAGCACAATTTACAAAAATTTGAAAGTACATGTCTCGGTTTGTGGAAAAATTTTGGTCATTTTTCCGTCCTTTTATAAGTGAAATGACTCAAAATATCGTCATTTGGGAAAAATGTTTGCATCTAGGTATTTGAGTCATATCACTACTGTCAAGAACGAAAAGTGAATCAAAATTTCTTTACACAACTGCACTTGTATTTCTTAAGTTATGGGATGTGCGTCTATGATTTGAACAAATTACAAGACGGATGTTGCAATTTACTTGTATGCATATTATGAAATCACACTCGTAATGCATATGGTATAACATCATATATGCATGTTTGATGAGTCTCGTATTATACATATTTATACCCCTAATATTAGGGAGTTTATATATCTATTTCTACTTATTTATAAAACTTTTGATACTTAATAGATGAATAATCACGCAGGACTAATGATTCAAGGAATGAAGCATAAAAGAACGTGGAAGGAATGATTAAAAGACTCAAAAGAAATAATACATAGTTTGGCTAGAATACCGCCTGTCTTACGTAAAAGTATGCTTGTTACGGGCGCCATTGGTCAACTATATACCTACGAGTTAATGCTAAAGTACGCCGATTTATTAATAAATCACGCCGGATATGCGAGGAAAAGCCCACCGGTTATGTCAAAAGTACGGCTTACTTATTATGACACTTATACTTCTCTATTAATGAGATACTTCAATGATGAGGCTGATCACTTGCCCATCATAACTCACCATACACGTTCTTAGGTCACTCTTGTACCTATAAATACAACCCAAAACGCAGAGGAAGGGAACATCTCATCATCGATCAATAACAAATCATCATTTGAAGTTCATAGAGTTGTTAGGAGGGGTTAAACACCATAACCACTTGCTAAAGAGTCTAAGGTTGCAAGTTAGTTGGATAGTACCAGTTTATTGGTCAGTAATTCGTGAGAACTTGAGTTCATCTCTGTAACCATTGGTATATCCCTTATTCTTGATATGAATATTGTTACACCCGAATCCTGTTTTCAAATGGCTATGACCCTAGACGAATTGACCGGGTCTAAATGTGTTTGACTAAGAATTGTTGGTAGATTATGTAAGTGTGAAAAATAGAGCAGACATGTTTAGGTCCAATATGGCGTATTGGAGAAAGTAAATACAGTGTATTAAGAAGCAGCCTGGATACGGCGTATCTAGGATTGTGAATACGGAGTATAGGTACGTTAGCATGGATACGGCGTATCCATGGAAATGAATACGACGTATCAGTCTAAAATGAGCAAAATGACCAAATTGCCCTTTTTGCTAAGTCACCAATTGTCTAATATATCTTAGACTTCTAGACATTTCCTTATGCTTCTGGTGTGTTCTGAGTGTCGAGCTAAGAGAAAAGAAAGAATAAGAGAAATGGGAGTTATGATGATTTGGTGGTGATTTAAAAGTTGCAATCTAATGGGTTATTATTAGCAATGATCATAGCAAGTAAGTAACAGTTAATTTGTGTTTAGTTACGAATTAAGAAGTTAGGGTTTATGAACCCTAATTTGGGGATTGGGTAAAAGATGTTTATAAGTTAATTAAAAAGGTTATAATGATTATGAAATAAGGTTTTATGATATTAAGTTAATAAATTCATGGATTAATTATCATGTGATGAATATAGGATTATATGATAATTAGAGATGTTAAAAATAAAATATGGTTGTATTAACCATGTTTTAGTATTTTGATTAGAGCACCGGGTACCATTACACGAAATAACACCAAAAATCTCGTCACGTCAGCGTCACATCATTTTAACACCAAATAGCATAACAAAAAAAATCACCATTTATCATAACAGCAAATAACACCACCTTTGGGGACCCACAATTTTTAAAATATTACAATTTACAACTTAACCCCTTAACTAGTATTTCAATCCTTAAATAAACCATTCACTAATATTTCATTCATTAAATAGTAATACAAATTACAAATACTTAAAAAACATACTTCAATTTAGAAAACATGCGTAAATTTAAAAACTAATACATAATCAAAATTAACATGACTAATCTTCATCTACTTCCTCCAAATCGTCACGTGCACACTAAATATGCTCCATAAGCTGTTGTTGGAGATTAAGATGAACAATTTTGTCACATATTTCTTTTGCCTTTCGACAATGCATATCACATATGTCAATCCATCTTTGTTGCCTATGTCGTACCGGATTAATCCGTAGTTCTTTGTATTCACTTAATGCAAACTTTTGATCTTTTAAAATCATGTTATGCAATATTGATGCGGATTCTTGCAAACCTCATAACGAGTTTTCCAATCCTCCTAGACAATGTACCTAACCGTTGTAGTGTAGTATAGGTAAGACATTAGGGATTGATCTGTTAGGAAGGTCGAGATGTATGACGAATAGGTCTAAGGTGAGGGATGATTTTTTTTTATCTTTTATATTTTATAAAAGCAATTAAAATCTCGATGTTTGATTGGGGGTTTGATTATCAACTTCTTAAAACTATTAATTAAACTAATTAAACTAAATGACAAGTAAATTAAAATGAGATTCTTATGATAGGTAAAAGCGTGTTCACTTAGATTTCACCACTCCCTAGTTATCTCATATTGATTAATCAAATTGTCACTTTCTTGTTTAATTGGCGTGTCATATTCCTAAGTTCGTAGGGAGGTGCCAAATACCCTATTTCCATGAATGTAATTGATAACAACCACAATTCCTGCAATCAACACAATGAAAAGTTAACTAGTGCACTCTAGGACATTAATACATTTTTTAGGACGTTCAAGCTCGTAATACTCACGGAAGAAGCAAGTTTTCATAGCCTAACGTGTAACAACCACTTAAACAGAAGACGAAAATAAATAGTTAACAACTAGGCTTCATTAGATCTAAGCAAACACTGTATTAAATTAGCTAGACATGAAAAAGATAATGAAATAAGTAAGGATAATGAAACTTGAATTAAACATAATAATAGAATTAAACAAGAGACTTTATAATTGTGACACCGTCAAGTCGCCGCCATTAGGGTTTCGTCTGTTCCAAGTCAAGCTTGTTATGGGGTCGCTTTATGCCTTCAAACGCCGTCCCAGAATCTTTGACGCCGTCCCATTATGATTTTTACAGGCCATCACCTTATAATTTTTACAGAGAATTCCAGCTGCTTTAACAAGTGACGGCGTCACTTGTTATTTCTTCATTTTTCCACTGAGCTGTCTCTAGTAAAATTTGGGCAATTTTGATACTTTTATTTGCATGTGACGGTGTCACCTTGTAGGTTGTGACGCTATCTGGTGCCTTTTCCATACTTTTCATGACTTGGTTGTTTTCTTCACATTTTCATCCATTTTCATCCAAATATGCATGATTTCCAGTTTAAGGCATAAATGACCCCCTAAAAACATACGTTTTAAATCCTTATCAAATATGATGTAAGAATACATGATTCGTTGTATCATGGTAACCCGGTAGGCGCGTGTTGGTTGTTGTATTATTCCCTAGCGCCCTTGGAGAACACCAAAAGCACGTTTGATATCCTTTCGTGCACTTTCTTTTCACTTTTTAAAGAAAGTGTGTTTATCGTCTAAGGTATTTGATAACGATTTGATGAAAGTAGCCCACTGTGGGTAAATTCCACCGGCTAAGTAATACCCCTTTTCAAACGCTACTCCATTGACCACATACGGAGCTGCAGGGCCGACATCATCAAGAATGTCGTTGAATAACGACGAATTATCTAAAACATTGTTATCGTTAATCGTACCCGTCACCCCAAAAAATGCATGCCAAATCCACAAATTGTGCGACACAACAACTTCAAGCATTATAGTCGGGAATTTTTTATCACCCCTACCATATTGCCCATGCCATGATACCGGACAGTTTTTTCATTCCCAATGCATACAGTAGATGCTACCAAGCATTCCCAGAAAACTATGAACATGCTCATGTGCTGCATATAGATTTTGAATTTCTTGCATAGTTGGCTTTATTAAAAGCTCTGGACTAAACAAATGAATAACGCACATATTGAAATTATCCAGACATCACGCCGGTACGCTCACTCATTTGCAAATATTCATCAAAAACATCAAGTGAGGTGCCGTATGCCAATTGGCGTATGGCCATAGTGCATTTCATGATAACACTAATACTCATTCGACCTGTAGCATCGGGTCCTTGGCTAAAGTATTTAAAATAAGCTGGAAGAGGATCGGCAATATAAGAATCAATACCTTTGACTATTTCTAGAAATAGTTTCTGTCTCATACGATATCTTCTTCTAAAGTTTGAATGCGGATACTTACAACCTGGATTGAAATAGACGGCCATCAAATGCTCCTATGGAAGCTCACGTTCACGGTTAATTGGGTTACGGGTTAACCGGAAAGATGATTGCGCTTCTTTTTCCTGTATTCATTGGTGCTTGTAGGCGGGCATAATTGTTAAAGCGTCGGTTTCGTCTTCGATATCGGAAGGGTCACATGTGCGGCGTAAGTTGGATGCGGATCTATTGTGAAAGATTTTTTTTGTATGTAAAGAGGGTTTTATTTTTGTTTGTGAAAAATGGTTAGATGGTGGGGGTTTATATAGGTGGTTTTTTGAAAAGAATTTTTTTTGAGAAATAAAAACTAGTCGTTGGTTAGTAAATGGTTATTTTTATTTTTTTGAATTAAAAAAGGATTCTAAGTTTGAGGGGGTACTCTTGTAATTTTTTTAATTTCATACATATACCTGTTTGAGGCTTTTTGGCATGTAGTAGGTGATAACTTGCGTTGATAGAACAACGCAAATCATAACGCCAACCCAACACTCGTAGCCTCGGCATCATAACCTAACGTTTGCCACATCTGATGAAACGGCGTACTCCCGTTATCACTCCGAGTGCTCTTATGTGTTTATGACTATAATGATTTGACCTAGATTGCATGTAAGGATGATGATGGTGATGATGATACTGTTAGCTTAGCTTGGATGCTAAGGTAAAGTAATTTTGGTTATGATATACTTAACATGAAAGTTGTTATGTTATGTGATTATGAATGAAAGTGTTAAGGAAGGTTATAGTTGCTTAGAAAGTATGACGAATTAAGAGACCTGATAAGTTGGATGATATAGAACTAGCTATGAATTAAGGAAGGATTAAGGTATGTGTAATGCTTCTATGTGATTTTATAATGTTAACATAGGAAGTGAATTGAGTAGTTGTTAATTGTTCATATTGCTAATTGATGATTGGCGTGTTAATTATGCATTAACCAATCACTTACTAAGCGTAATCGCTTACCGTTATAGATGTTAATGTTCTGTAGGTCCTCGTTGGAGGTATTCTTGGATTAAGACTTAAGAGGCTTGGAAGTGCGCCCTTGAAGAGTAATGGAGTATGTAGAGCTTAGGTTAGATACCGATCTCGATTAAAGGTTGTGCCCCCGAGAGTCTTTAAACGGTTATTATTTCGTTTGTTAAATGTAATGCCAAGGTCAAGTGTATGTCAATGTGAAATATTGGTAATGAGGAAAAGTGTTTATAAAGGGTTAAAGGAGTGTTTAGATTAATGTGTATTTCTACTCATTTTGGAGTCAAACGGGTTATTTACCGTAAGGCATGTTATAGAATGGTTGGGTAAAGTTTGAATGATAAATGAATGGTTTATGTACAGGTTATGGTATTGATTTTGGTTAAATGGATTGAGTTTAAGTCTTTTCCTGAGATTTGGTGTCTGCAAGTCCAATACGGCGCATCCATGAATTGGATACGGCGTATTGAAAGTCAAGGATGATACAACGTATTCATTTCCATGATACGGCGTATCAACCTCTAAACCAATACAGCGTATCTACTACGTGGATACGGCATATTGGTGTTGCAGAGAAGGTTTTTTGTGGTTTCATAGTTTGCTTGAATTGCGTCGAAAAGGTTTTCAAGTATATTTTCTGGTAAGAAGTTACAAAGTGTCGATCATTATAGAACCTTGTCACTCTATGTAAGAGTTATAGTGAGTCGTCATGGTCAATGCGTTTTCGTGTAAAGGCTTTTTAAATATCGGTCAAATCGGGCACGGGGCGTCAAATATGGTTAAAGTTTACATGTGTGTTACTTGTGTTCTTTGTTTGAATATGGAGTGGTCGTTTTATGTGTGTTTAGGCATTTTAGCCATGTGATATGAATATGTGATTTGCATAAATACACATGAATATATAATGTGTATACTTGATATATTATAATTCGGTTAACTATCTCTTGTTTGAATAATCGTTGCAATTGTCATAGGTCGAAAGATTCAATTGTCTTGGTTAATTATGAATTGTTTGTCCATAATGAGTCATTGCTATACTTGTGAGAATTTGATAGTAAAGCACTTGATAACCCGAATTGTAGTATGTTTAAGACCTAATCTTATGTTGACCGAGTTGATTAGGAGAAGTGTACTTATCATATTTCATCAATAGACGAACCTTTATGCACTTGATATGCTTAGGATTATAGGCCGAAAGGATCCCTTCTTATGTCCAGTAGATATATTTGCTTATATGATTACCCATCATATCTTGCTCATATGTATTGTCTGTGTGTATCTTTATCATGATATATGATTTGTCTCATGTTACTTAGCCTAAACAAACATACTTACAATTATCTTGGTAAAACATCAAAAATATTAATTTCAACAAAGACAGGTAGATAGTTGTATTGTTTATTATATTTTAGTTTGTAATGTCTAGTTATTAAATGAAGGAAACAGTCTTTCTCATTATATGTGGTTTAGATAGGTAGATCACCTTACTTATCACTACTACTTATAATGTATGCATATGCGTTCTTTAATTTTAAATTGCTTAAAATATTAACATTTCACAAAAATCGTTCTTTCTCTTCCTTACTAGTACGACACGTTACTAAAAGGAATTAATATTGGTATGGTTTTGATTAAAGGGTGGTATGTTATTATGGATATCAATTTAATTGATATTATGTGGCATCAATTTTTATATGCGGGTATTAAAATTTTAGTGGGCCCTAAAAACCTGCAATAATTGTTGTAAATTATATTATAATATGAAGATGACAAAAAAAATATTATAATATATCAAATTATATCGAATTACTATTTTAAAAAAAAAGGAATTGTGAGACCCACTATTATGATATGATTTGGATACCTTCCGTTTATAGGTTTGCAGAAACCATTACCCTACGCCAAACATTTTTAATGATTGTCATATCCATTCCTCATTCCCCATATGCACATACCAAACGGACCCTAAATCCCCCAAATTTTCCCTCTAAAAAAACCCAAAATTTCAACCAATTCAAATTCCCTCCATTTTTCCTCCAAATCAAATTCTAACCCTAACTTTTAAATCCTACAAAATTAACCTTCAATTTGTAACAAGTTCACATTTTTATGTAATGATTCCACTTCTTATTATACAAACCGCAAATCTTTTAGGGTGCGTTTGGTATGATGCCATGAATCACAATCGGTATCGATTTCGGTATAAGATGGGTCTCTCACCTATGATAGATTCATTCCTCCCCTTTTGAACTCCCGTTGAGTATGGAAAATATTCATATTTCATTCCCATATAATGTAAGCCCCGCATCTCAACCAAACACTTAGAATCATTACCACTATCATTCCTTGTTCCCATAAGGGATACAAAACGCACCCTTAGTATATAAGCATGACCACTTAACAATAAATATACAAAACTAAGGGCCCGTTTAGTTTGTATATATGTTTAGAATTGGATTTGAATTTGAGAATTGTTTGAAAGATTTGAGAAATGTTTGAGAAAAAGTAAGAGAGAGAAAATATATTATTATTATATAAAATTTATTATATTTAACTTTAACTTTATTAAATTTTTTTAAATATGTTTGTGAGAGGGAGAAATTCGTGTGGAGGTCTGGATTTGCTGAAAGATATATCACCTGAAGGGAATCATATTTTGATAACTAGGCCCACATTTATTCCTTACAAAAAGGTAACAAACAATTGTTTTAAAGATTGAAAGGATTACTTGAATCCTAAAGTGCCCAACCAAACGGGCCCTAAATCTTTTACTATCTCCGTCCTAAAATTATAGTCCTCTATTTACTTTTTTTTGTCTTTTTTTTTTTTAACTTTGACCTTAATTATTTTTATTTGTGTTATACAATAGTTGATGAAAAATATACCAATGAAAATACATTTAAACTTCAATCCATTCGTATATTTTTCATCAAGTATTATATAACAAAATCAAAAATACATACGGTCAAAGTTGTAAAAAAAGACCGAAAAAGTCAATAGGGGCCTATAGTTTTGGGACAAAAGGAGTAGTATATAAGATTTTAGTTTATAACACATAACCCATATTATTTTCATTCAGTTTAAATATGTTTAATACTCAAAATTTTAAACTTTTATTATTTTTCATTTATAACTAACATTTTTTTTCTTTTTAAGTACTCATATTAACATTTCACAAAGATCATTCTTTCTCTTCGGTTGCGTTTGTTTTTATGAAAAACCTCTTAATAACATCCTAATCTGACTTAGTCAGACGTAATTAGATGTTTAGAAAAAAAAATGTGTTTGTTTTTTCCCTATTATTAAGAGGCAGTAAGAGACAATCAAGACTAAGGGTTTGTTTGTTTATTTTTTTCATTAAGTCATGTTAATTAACAAATGACTTAATGTGGAGGACCTCACTTTTATCACTTATTATTTTAAGTCATTTATTTTGATTAAGTGAAAAACAAACAACTTTTTATATGACTTAATAAATTAAGTTTTTTTCATATTAAGTCAATTAAGTTGCATTCAAACACCACCTAAGAGTATTTGTTTTTTTACGATCATTAAGAGACGCTAAGAGGTAAAAACATCTTATTGAACCAGATATTGAGGGGTGTCTTAACACCTCTTAATGTCTAACACCTTCAAATATTTTTACAAAAAACAAACACTTTTATATCAGTCAGATTCAGATTTCTCAACCACTTATTCATATTAAGTTGAAATCAGATTCAGATTTTTCAATCACACATTCAGACACAGATATGCGAATCAGATTCAGAGCCTCTTAACAAACAACCAAACTAGTAGAACAAACAGTTAAAAAAAAATCCCAACATCACGCACGTGCAAAAACTAAAATCCCCAAATTAATTCAATTTCCGTCCATTTTACCATAACCCTAACTTTTCAATCCCACAAAATTAACCTTCATTTCATAAAAAGTTCACATTTTTATGTAATATCTCCACTCTTTTCACAAAACCCATCTTTTAATTTCATCAATTTGAAAGGAAAAAAAAGCTTAGGATAATTTGAGCTTATATAAAGTAAGCCGAAATCATATAAGCCCACAAATAAGCTTAGGATAAGCAGTTTTAAATGTATGGGCTATGGACATGATTATATGCTTATTTGGGGGTGGAATAAGCTAATTGGCAATCGCTTGTTCAGATTGTTTATTTGCTGTTATTTTGAAATAACAAATTTGCTCATATGGTGAATTAAGCTGTTTTCTTAGGGCGTAATATGCTGATCATCTGTTTACAAGTTGTTTGAGATAGTAATCCCAAGCACCCCCTTATTGTGTTTTGATATTGTGGATAAGGTTTGAGTGTCTGGATAGGTATGTCTTTGACAGCGATTACGATTTTGTACAAATTTTGAGTATATATTATACATTCACTTTCAAAAAAAAAAAAGAAAAGGTTTGAGTGTCTTGTAACCACTGTAAATTTCCTACCGGTTTCATGGCTATATTTTTTTCTTTCTTTCATCGCGACAAGATACGGATTATTTTTTCAAACTTACATGACCTCGATAGTTTTTTTTCTTTATATAAATTATATAAATAATATATAATAAACTTTTATATTTTTTTTATTTACCGGGCCTCTAAACCCGACCCACTCTTAATTCTCTTCTTGGGCTCGCTCCACTGTTCAACTCAACCCACTATTTGTTCTTTTTCGTTGGCCTATCTATCCTATGTTCTGTCCAAATTGCACACCCAATAATAAAAGCAATACTTGTATTGGTGTCCTATGCTTTCTGTGAACCTCAACGACAACCAAAGCAAACCAAACTCGAAGCAACCTCAATTTTGACTTAATATATGTACGTGAATCAAAAGCCACCCTACATTCTATATTATAACTCAAAATGTAAAAAGTACTTTTGGAAATGTTGTTTTAGTTTCACATGAGCATGAGCGAAGCATCAAAACAAAACCCATCTCAACTTTGCTTTCTACTTCTTACTATGTATATGCATGCATGTTTTTTTATAAACAACTACACACAAACATTATATATTTATTTTGCTCTTTGCATGTGAGTAGCCTAAACCCATCACAACTTTTATTATTTCCTTCCCACATGTTGAAAATGACTAGACCATATTAAAACCAATGGCTTCTTTGTGATCGAGACAAACAAGAACCAAGCACACTCAGTTTAATATTTGAAAACTTTGCTTTATACTTGATGTTGACACAACAAAAGCAAACTCAAAAATCCTCACAATGGACTTTATATATCATGTGTAGACCAAGGCCTTCCTCCTTCTTTTGTTTCTTTGTGACCATCGGAACAAAGCAAAAGCCAAAACATTCAACTTGGTCAACCCCTACTTTGGCGATATGTCCTACTTACTCGTGATCCCACGTGAATGCCTGCTACTCTTCACCTCCAGGACGACCATTGTATCTTAACCCAAAGTAGACACACAACAAATTTAGTATGGTTGGTCAAAACCTTCCTTCCTTGCCTCCTTGATAATATGATCGAACCATGTGAACTTCACGTGGCACACAGGCAAAACGACATCAACTCTACCATGCAAATCTCGTGTAAGTCATACACATTTCCTTTATATAGACTAACACATAACTCATACACACTCACATTTAAACTCATCACCTCATCCTCACTATCTTAAAAAAAAAAGAACACCGCCAGTGTGGAAGCTAAGGAAGAAAAGGAAAAAGAAAGGTTTTGGGTTTCATTTTCATAAGCTAAGCGTTCACTTCGGGTTAGTTTCTAGTCGGGTATAAGCTTTTGAAAGCTAGTTGGCATGTCGGGTTCCTTCCATCTCGAGCCTTTCTCACTCATTCACTCGACATCTCATTCGAAACCCACTGTGAGCCTCGACATCTCTCAATCTCATTTACCACCTTGTTTCTTTTATGCACGTACACATTTACAATTTTTACCTTTGCAAGTTTGGTTGTTGTGGTCTAAAACTTGTGTGGAAAACCTTTAGTCTCGCAACACACATAAACATCTTGAAGATAAACTTGTATCGTGTGGTTTCCAAATCGACATACACCACCACTACCACATTTACCACTTTCCCCATCGCTGTTTTCCCCGGCGACAATTGTCGCTGGGGAATCCTCACTAAACGACAAAAATATATCCTACGTGGCACGAAGTCTCGAGAAAAGTCAACAAAATTATCTCTCATTTTTCCCCGACATGTCACGGGATTCAACGATAATATTTTGACCGAATATTTCATGGTAAAACGTGGCGGAAATTTTCCGCTTCGTTTCCGGCGACATGTCGCCGGGATTCTTTGTTTATTAAAAAAACGTAATTAGTGTTAATATATCTTAACGTGACGTAAACATTTTCCCGGCGACGGTCGCCGATTCTCTGTTTATTAAAAATTCGTAATTTTGCATGCCATATTTAATTGGATCAAGCCAAACGATGCATAGTTGAATGTGTTTTATAAATCTATGATTCACCAAAGTTACTCTCCTAATATTTTTCTTAAATTGGGATAAAATGGAGTGATAAAATCGTATTCTTTTGAAGTCGTTAACAACATAAAGTAATTAAATTGAACGTCCAATGTGTAACCATAACATATCGACTCATCCGTTGAACGCCTAATGTGTAACCATAACATACCGACTCATTCGTTGAACGCCTAATGTGTAACCATAACATATCGACTCATCCGTTGAACGTCCAATGTAACCATAACATATCGACTCATCCGTTGAACGCCTAATGTAACCATAACATACCGACTAATTCGTTGAACGTCCAATGTGTAACCATAACATACCGACTCATCCGTTGAACGTCTAATGTAACCATAACATACCGACTCATCCGCTGAACGCCTAATGTGTAACCATAACATACCGACTCATCCGTTGAACGTCTAATGTAACCCTAACATACCGACTCATCCATTGAACGTCCAATGTGTAACCAAAACATATCGACTCATCCGTTGAACGCCTAATGTAACCATAACATACCGACTCATTCGTTGAACGTCTAAATTGTAACCATAACATATCGACTCATCCGTTGAACGTCCAATGTGTAACCATAACATATCGACTCATCCGTTGAACGTTCAATGTGTAACCATAACATACCGACTCATTCGTTGAACGTCCAATGTGTAACCATAACATACCGACTCATCCGTTGAACGTCTAATGTGTAACCATAACATACCGACTCATCCGTTGAACGTCTAATGTGTAACCATAACATACCGACTCATCCGTTGAACGTCTAATGTGTAACCCTAACATACCGACTCATCCGTTGAACGTCTAATGTGTAACCATAACATACCGACTCATCCGTTGAACGTCTAATGTGTAACCATAACATACCGACTCATCCGTTGAACGTCTAATGTGTAACCATAACATACCGACTCATCCGTTAAACGTCTAATGTGTAACCATAACATACGGACTCATCCGTTGAACGTCTAATGTGTAACCATAACATACCGACTCATCCGTTGAACGTCTAATGTGTAACCATAACATACCGACTCATCCGTTGAACGTCTAATGTGTAACCATAACATACCGACTCATCCGTTGAACGTCTAATGTGTAACCATAACATACCGACTCATTAGTTGAACGTCTAATGTGTAAGCATAACATACCGACTCATCCGCTGAACGTCTAATGTGTAACCATAATATACCGACTCATTCGTTGAACGCCTAATGTGTAACCATAACATACCGACTCATCCGTTGAACGCCTAATGTGTAACCATAACATACCGACTCATCCGTTGAACGCCTAATGTGTAACCATAACATACCGACTCATTCGTTGAACGTCCAATGTGTAACCATAACATATCGACTCATCCGCTGAACGCCTAATGTGTAACCATAACATATCGACTCATCCGTTGAACGCCTAATGTGTAACCATAACATACCGACTCATTCGCTTGAACGCCTAATGTGTAAGCATAACATACCGACTCATCCGTTGAACATCTGATGTGTAACCATAACATACCGACCCATCCGTTGAACGTCTAATGTGTAACCATAACATACCGACTCATCCGTTGAACATCTAATGTGTAAGCATAACATACCGACTCATCCGTTGAACGTCTAATGTGTAACCATAACATACCGACTCGGATGTTGAACGTCTAATGTGTAACCCTAACATACGGACTCATCCGTTGAACGTCTAATGTGTAACCCTAACATACGGACTCATCCGTTGAACGTCTAATGTGTAACCATAACATACCGACTCATCCGTTGAACGCCTAATGTGTAATCATAACATACCGACTCATTCGTTGAACGCCTAATGTGTAACCATAACATACCGACTCATCCGTTGAGCGCCTAATGTGTAACCATAATTATTCTTCGTGAATCATAGATTTATAAAACACATTCAACTATGCATCGTTTGGCTTGATCCAATTAAATATTGCATGCAACATTTTGATGTAATATGTTCTTGTTCCTCTAGCCCGTTACTAGATTGTAAATCTAACTCTCATATAAGAATATAAAGATGCGAATGGTAACTTTTTGTTCGAGTTTATATTAAAAGAAAGGAAATATTTAGGATTATAATAAAATAAAAGATAAAATCGTATTCTTTTGAAGTCGTTAACAACATAAAGTAATTAAATTTTACCAAAAAAAAAAAAAAAAAAAAAAAGCAGTTTTCCCCGCGACGTGTCGTGGGATTATAATAAAAAATTAATTAGTTTTCCCGCGACATGTCGCCGATACCTACCCACCAAAATTTTCGTTATCGCGCCATTTACGCTAAACGACAAAACTATATCTTTCCCAATGACATGTCGCGAGGATTGTCGCCGGGAAAAGTTTGTAGATAAAGCGATCCGGTCAAGATATCTCTTCACAAAACGAAATAAAACATATCTTCTTCTCCACAAGGCAATTTCGCAACAAAACGAAATAAACATCATCAACAATCATCAACCATCATCACCACCGCATCCACCATCACCACCACCGCATCCACCATCACCACCACCACACGTTACGGTTTGTTTTACAAATTTTAAATATTATTCAACTAAATTAGTTAATTATATTATGATTTTGGAGATTATTATTGTTGTAAGTTGTTGTAAATTAGATGATAAAGTAAAGTTCTTTTTTTTTTTTTTTTTTTTTTTTTTTTTTTTGATAGCGATTTAGGACCGACGAGGAGCAAGAGCGAGGTATGTTATAATTTTTGCAGATTATTATTGTTGTAAGTTGTTAATTAGAAAAGTTAAGTTTTTTTTTTTTTTTTTTTTTTTTTTTTTTTTTTTGGCGTTGGCTACGAGGAGCTAGCTAGACAAGGTATGTAATAATTTTTTTTTCTCCTTTTGGTATCCCGGGTGACATGTCGCTGGGGAATGTTTATTCATGTCGCTGGGGAATGTTTATTGTTTAAATTTTGTTAGTTTATAGTTATTATTAGTTCAATTGCCTTGAAATGTGCTCGTTTATAATTATAATAATTAGTTGTTTAAATTTTGTTAGTTTATAGTTATTATTTGGTGAAAAAGTGAAATGGTATATGTATGTTAAAATAATGGTATGTATGTTAAAAAGTGAAATGATATGTATGTTAAAAAGTGAAATGGTATGTATGTTAAAAGTGAAATGGTATGTATGTTAAAACTCTTAGCAACATACATACCATTTCACTTTTTTCAACTCTTGAGCCGTTTATAATAATTTTGTTAGTTTATAGTTTATAGTTATTATTTGTTGACATGTGCTCGTTTATATTATTTTGTTAGTTTATAGTTATTATTTGTTGATATGAGCCGTTTATAGTTTATAATAATTAGTTGTTTTAGGATTTTAGTGATTAATTTTGGAAAATCCCCGTCTAAAATTAATCATCCTATAGAACTCCGTCCAAATTAATTTATTAGAAATTAATTTGGAAAGTCCCCGCTTGGGACCGCTTTTGAATGTTTTGTCTCATTTAGGATATGAATGCGTATAATTGGATTACTATTTGAGATGATTTCGACAGTGTTTCTCCTTTACTCCTACGAATATGTCTTCTCGCAACACAAGTCAAACAAGTCTTCTACCTTGAAGATAAGACCAAACCCCACCGGAAGGTCGTCGAACATGTTAATCATAAAAAGTTTTCGGCGGGGTGTCATCGTGGTAGAGGACGATCCCGATATTATACATTTGACAACTCATCGATCTCCCACTTTCTACTAGTTTGAATGACTTGGATAATGCGACCTTGCATATAGATGGTCAATCAACGGTTGTTGACGCACCGCCGATATCATTGATGTTCCCGACGAAGACGATGATATTATTGCGATGAAGACGCCCTTCCTCATGATTTAGCGATTCGATGTTGAAGCCCTCATCAATGTTGATGATGATGGTGTTGAGAAAGTTTATTCTAGTGAAGAAGAAGATTGATCTTGAGTTGTAACTTGCAAAATACACTTATATATTTGAATGAATGAATGAAATTGTTGTGGATTGTTTAAATGTGTATATTTATTTGGATGTGTATGTATTTGGATGTGTGCATGCTTATATTATTTTGTTCATGAATTTCTATATCTTATGCTAATTGTACTTGTACGGATGTCGACAGATGTTGCACGGTCCCATCGGCGGTGACGGTGGCGGGAGGATCGTCCCCTCCGCACCAGCGTACCCACCGGTTCTTTGGGCAAGCTTCATTAACAAAGGTAAGAATTTCCGGATTATTGTAATACAAGCATAAATTTGATACATATTTATGACTTTTATCACTAACTTGATTTTGCGAGCAAAGGTAAACGAAGCCCAATTTGGGCGGCAGGGGCAACAGGCGGTGAATACCATGACAAGACCGGAACCTTCATTGAAGGCAATCGCAGAAGAAAAAGGTCCGTGTCGATCACTTTTGAGGTGGGTGACAAACAAACCTTAAACCTCTCGGCCCCATGCGGCGCATTGGTCTAACTACATCGGGAGGTCGTTAGGAAGGTGCCGCTTTACTACCCTTCTTGGGAGAAGGTCCCGAAGGAGAAGAAGGCGGGAATCATTTTATATTGGGGTGATTATCCTTTTATGTTTATTTCATTATCGTGTTCATTTATTTAATTGTGTATATTTATCTAAATTCGCTTATTTATTTATATCATATAAATAAATAAACAAATTTAAATAAATATATAAATTATATCTCTAACTCTGTTTTCGTTTTGTTGTATATGATTGCGACCTATTTGACCTAAGGCCGCACATTGACTCCCCATTGGCCCCGGATCTCTGAAGGCATAAACTCGCACTTGCAAAAGCCTACAATACTAACAAGGCTTCTTTCAAGGCCAAACATTGGAAGGTAGACCCCACCACGGGGATTACGATGTGGAGGCGATTAGGCGGGCACGTCCCGAGGAAATTACAACGGTGATTGGGATGAATACATTAAGTTTGGAATGATCCCAGAACATTTCTCGAGCCGCTACAAATCGGCTTAACCGGCAAAAAGCAAGGTCATATCTAGACAGGGATCCCGGTCATTGTCTCGCCTTCGAGATGATATGGTAATAAACATTATAATTATTTTACATGCATATATATATATATATATATATATATATATATATATATATATATATATATATATATATATATATATATATATATATATATATATATATATATATATATATATATATATATATATATATATATCGATTATACGCTTTGGTGTGTTGTGATTTGTCGTTTTTAAAATTATTCATCTTATATGCGTGTGTATGTACAGATGCGGCATCGAGACTCATGAATACCCGTCACCATCGACACTTTTGGCGAACACATACGTTGATGGGGTATTCCTAACGATGAGGACCACGGATATATGTAAGTTTTGTTTCAAACACACTTTAATGAATTATAGAGAAATAATGTAGCAACCCGACTAATATATTTACTATCTTGTGTTTTTGTCACTACATAGGACGAGATGAAAAGCTTGAGGCCACGGGTCAATACACGGAGGATCAAATCAATGCGTTGGCAAGAGGGTAAGCTTCAGGGCATATTCCCGTGTGGGTCGCAGATTGCCATCACGGGCCACATCCAGTTAAGTATGCCCGCCCCCGCGAGTCGGTCACCAAAGATGTAGGCTTTATCATGAGTCTCCTCGGCGACGATGACACGCGGATATGTTTAGGGAGTATGACTCGGGTGGTGCTAGCGGGAGTGGTGGGTGTGGTGACGAGGAGAATGGCGGTGATGAGGATAACAACGCGAGAGTAGTTGTGTATATATTATTAGTATGTTACATTGGTACTAGCTTTAGGTAGTTGTTATATATTATTAGTATGCTACATTGGTACTTTAGGTAGTTGTGTTATATATTATTAGGTTTATCTTGGCGCCATTTAAACACTTGTTTCCTATCTATCAATGCACATATTGACTTTTGAGTCGTGTTTATGTAAAAGTTGTGATCTATTTGTATTCGTTGATCCGTTATATGGTATTTGTGTTTTGGTACAAGTTGTGGCGAGTCTATCTGGGTTTTAGTACAGGTTTATTTGGTAGATTTTTCCGGAAAATTCGGAAAAATCTGAAATCGCCACCGCAGTGCATTAAAAAAATGAGACCTTTCCCGTGACAGTCGCCGGATAACACACTAGCGTTGACAAGTCAGCGAGAAAACTAGGTTTCCCAATGACATGTCGCCGGGATAGTAGGCTAACTCGTTGACTTGTCAACAAGTAACCATAGTATCCCCACGACATGTCGCCGGGATACTTAATCACTATAATTAGTGTCTTAATCATTTTGCTTAATTGATTATTCCCATGACATGTCACAGGGGGATAATGTCTGTGCTGGTATGCTTCTTTGACTTAAATTTGAGTGGGACCCACGTCGTCGCTGGGATGGTCAGCCGGGATACAATCCTCACGAGACTTCCCAGCTAGGATTCCCCGACATGTCGTGAGATATACTTCCCAACAACATGTCATTGGGAATCCCCCCATATGTCATTGGGGTAGCGGTGAATGTTGTAGTGCACCAATATACATGTCGAACTTATTCGAAATGTAGAGCTCGTAATGACCAAAGAAAACATAAACGAAAACTTACATATAAACACAAGTCTTGGCCTTTTTTCATATACATGATATGCTTATTTGAGAAATGTGGTAATAAACTGTTTTGGAAATGAAACACAAAAACTATTCATGCAAATTGCATATACACGACTACAGGTCTTGAGTGAAAAGATAAATATAACACGAGACAATTGTTAAATAAATTTAACTGTAAAGTAAAACATAATAAGTAGCCCAGCTCGGTTGGTTGGGGCGTTGGGCTGCTCAGCGAATGGTCACAAGTTCGAGCCACAAGCAAGGCGGTTTGCATCTTTTGTTATTTTGCCACTTCCACCATTTGAGTTTGCCCCTCCAATTTAATAGACTTGTCGCTTTCTTAAAACTCATGTATAAGTTGTAACTTATAAGAACTTTTACACTTTCAATCCTTAACTTTGAATAGCTCATCATTTTCTTAAAAACTTTTATAAGTTTATAACTCGTATAACTTTACAATATTAAATCCTCAAGATTAACTTTGGAACTTTTCACCTTAAACCTTTATAAGATTGATAAGACTTATAATATTTAGCATGTTTAGCTAAATAAATATGTTTAGCATATATTTGTTTGACGACCACATTCGCGTAAACTTTAAATGATATATTTGTCCTAGTATATTATTTCCCCCAACTTAAATAAATATAAATTATATATACTTTGACACTCGAAAACCAAACAAATTTAATAATTACTTGTCTACTTATATTTTTTTGACAATACTCTTATATGGTACACTTTATTTTCCCGAAAAGGTTTCTGATTCTATGTCATTTTCTAGACCAACATGGGAAGGTGGTCGGTACTACGGATATGAACAAAGTCGATTGGTTGCTCTTCGATTAGCAATGGAATTAGGAGCTGATCATATCGATGTTGAGCTTAAGGTTTTCTTCTTGTTGGCATAAAATCGGTTTCTTTGTGTCATGGGCCCGTCTAAAGTACTATTATTGACTCATATGTTATATAAAAGTCATCTAGCCCATCTTTTATTGACTCAAATGTTATATAAAAGTACTGTGACTCAGGGCACACATGTGCAAGTGTGTTGATATTTTAAGGGAAAAAACCCTTATTTCTACCTATTTAAATGAGTAAAATGTATCATTATTGTTTGCAGTTGTACCATTCCTCACAAAGAATCTTTACTTCAATGTTGTGATGAGGTTAATCCGGTTGCAAAGGTAATTTTCATTGTCATAAAAAGCTTTACCATCAAACAATATGCACAATGATAAAAGTATGGTGTTTAATGTATTGTGTTATTGATTGTATGTTACGATCAATAGGAGCGGTCATTGTGCCATCGGAGACTAAATGATGGGACATTATATGGGTGTGTCTGAGACTATGTAGGCGCTATTTACGCTATTGAGGAAAGTCTATGAGGTTTCTTTCTATACTTCCTAAAAGAAGTGATAATATGGGTGGTTGGGTCAAAACAATGCCTTTTGTTCACTTATAAAAGTTTCATATCATCATATGATTTCACATGTTACTTTCTGCCCGTTCGACCCATTTGACCCATTTGACATTCACTTAAAGCATAAATTGTTGCAACTGTCTGCAGGTTCAGGTGTTCAAAATGGTGCAACAGAATCACCCTTGGCTGGTAGACTATTTGTGGTTATTGGTGCTAGCGGTGCTAAAAAGCTCTTGCTTATGGAGCAAAAGCGAAGGGTGCAAGAATTGTGATAGCAAATAGGACTTATGGTTAGATTCAACTATCGTTCGCGTTCACATTACCATTCTGTTGCTCGTACTTGATTGCAAATAAAATATTATACTAGTTTTATGGCATTCTTATCAGTTCAGTATGGGAGAAAGTCATGGTTCTCGTCATATTTAGAGGGTGTTTGGATTCAAGTGGTTTATAAAAACATCAAAAATTGATTATTGCGACTTCCAAGTCAGAGTAACCATATGATCAGTTGCAAAAATTAAAAATTGATTATAGTTCTTACCTCTCACATGCATAGTTAGTACATCAACTAAAGTTTTCAGGAGAATGTGGAGCCATAATCGTTCTGAGGGTGGAGATGTTTATAGGACGGTATGAACAATATGAGAGATTCTGAGGTTATCTCGGTAAGGTTTTAAATGCAAAGTTATGATATTTATTATGAGTTTTGTCATAATTTCCAATTGCAGCACCTAAAGAATTATTTAGGGAGATTATGGAAAATTTTAATTGTCTCAGGAGCTGCCGTAGGTATGTATCTTTTTATATCCTATCTATTTTAAGGATAACTGAAGTATAATATTTTTTCTAACTCCATGCTCGAGCAAAAGTGGTCGATCACATCAAATTCCTCAAAATTTAAACGAGTTACAGAACACAAGTGGTCAATTTGATCATGCCAAATAAACAATGGAGTATAAGGTATTCCGAGGAAGATTAATGATGTGACAGAGACAAGTATAACATAAGAATACGAGTATGTGACTGTCAAATCTTTTCATAACTTCATATGATTGGAAAACAGTATCGATGGCCATAACATTTCCAACTATTTTGCTTAGTTTATTGTTCCACGGTGCCCACAAAACTCAAAGTGATTTAGGATTTTGACGCACTTTGGGTGACTTGCATCCAAGTCAAATTATTAAACTTTACCCATTTGACCCATTGGAGATAGGATATTACCCAAATCAGCCCAACTTCTAAGTAAATGGGTCAAAATTTCTACTGCTGCAGACTTTGACTTTGGAAGTGTTATGACCATCGATACCTTGTCCAATCGTATGAAGTTATGAAAAAATGAAAAGATTTATCTGTCACATACTCGCATTCTTATGCTTATCTCTGTCACATCGTTAATCTTCATCGGAATACCATAGGTTACCCCATCTTAATTGACCACTTTTGCTTGAGTATACTTCAGTTATCCTGAAAATAGATATAATGCTTCTAGAGTGTCTGAGATACGCGTGGGTTAAGTAATGAGTCAACCTTCCTCTGTTGTGGAACTTTTCGATATTATTTTATTTAGGGCAAATGATTGAAAAAAGTATCGTACTTGCCACCATTTCCTTTAGTGGGTAGCGAACAAATTTTTTTGCTTTTATGGGTAGTCTTCTTTCAAATTCATCCTTTTTGGGGTAATATGTGACATTTTTGCCCTTCGGGAAAAAAATTCTATTAGCTTAGAGGGGCAAAAATGTCCAAAATACCCTAAAAAGAATAAATTTGAAAGAAAAGTACCCACAAAAGCACAAAAATTTGTTCGCTACCCACAAAAAGAAATGGTGGCAAGTATGATACTTTTTTTTAATCATTTGCCATTTTATTTATTTATTTATTTATTTTTATTTTTTTGTGAATCATTGGTTCTCTTCTCACACAAAAACCCGCTTTTATCTGATCATTAGCCTTAACATAATAATCTAATTATCGCTAAACAAAATGATTTAGGATTTTGACACACTTTGGGTGACTTGCATCTAATCAAATTGTTACTACAACTTTACCCATTTGACCCATTGGAGATAGGATATTACCCAAATCATTAACTTCTAAGTAAATGGGTCAAAATTTCTCTATTAGAGACTTTGATTTTGGATCAAAATTTCTATAAAATTACGTAAAGCTGAAGTATTTGTTACTTTGTGTATAGAAGCAGGAGGCTTGAGAAATGGTACATACAGGAAGCACAGAGGAGGTGATTATAGTTCTTGTTTCTCCATCATTTGTTATTGTATCATTAGTATTTTTGTTGGGACATAATAAGGAATTTTATACTATTTGACAGCCATTGTATTCTAGTTTTTTTATACTAAAGTTAAATTTATTTTTATAAAATGCTACGGGCATAGTACTCATGACTCTCAGAAAATGAATGGACACATTATTTATTTGGATGAATTTTGAATTCCAAGTTATTCTGCTAATAGTAAATTCTTGTGACATGTAAGCTCATGCTGTCAACAATTTTTCATAGATTTGAGAATATAGATCTTTCAATAGTAAATACACGCCTTTATATATGCAAATCTTTGTAGAACATCAAACATTAAGAACATCAACCTTCACTCTTACATGATTTTATAACTATCCGGGTTTCATTCAGCATTTTTTCAATACTCATAGTAAAAAACGAATGTTAATAAGAACATGAAAAATTCTTTAACACCGGTCGAAACTCGAGGCCATATACAATTAGGCGGACATGATTCCTTCATGACTTGTAAACTTCATATCAATAGAAGAGAGTCATCCTTGAATTCATGAGTTGAGTTAAATTTCCACATTTGAATCTCCATCCATCCATCTTCCCTTTTTGGGAACACAGGTGATACCATTTATGTTCAACGGGCTTGGGGTTATAAAATAAACATATTCAGCCTCATTGTTTTCTTTGTGGATTACGTCTCGTACTTTTACTGGACAATGCAGCCCCTGGCATTTTTCTGAAAGCTTGAACACAAGGTAACACACGTATTCTGTATCTCGTGACAACATTTGACTTTTGATCGTGCAATTAAGATGAAATACTTGTTGTGGTAAAAGCTCAAGCACCTCTTGAAATCTGCATGTAGGATAGATTAAGAACGAAGCTATATATAAAGACAGGAAACTACATCCAAGAAGTGAAACTTTTGTCAACCATTTATTCATGAAATTTTAATTGTCAACTACAAATAAAAAACACTAGGTTAGAAAATCTTGTTTTTCGTGTGCATCTACATATCTCGATGTACAATCAAAAAAGTTTTGTGGCTAAAGGTAGGGTTGGCAATTCGTGTGGGATTCAGGTTATTACTCAACCCGAAAATGACATGTTTAAGTAATTGGGTGAGACTTGTCAACCCTAACTTGTTTAAACATAACTTGAACACGACCCATGTAACCCACTTATCTAACTCAGTTAAATATGTTAAATGGGTTGGCAGGTTGCCCCTTTTAACCCATTTAACCCATATAACACCTTTAAACGACCGTAAAATTAGTATTTTTTTTCAAAAAAACTTAAATGGGTTGTCGAGTTGACATATTTAATCCAACCCAACCAGAACACAGCTCGAAACTGGTTTACATCCAACCATAACCCATTTATTTCTGTATCGGTCTCGGGTCGTGTTTCATGTAGTGTCAGGAATTGCCGCCTCTAGTTAAAGGAAATTGTAATAAAAATAGCTATAATGAAGCAAACCTAGACTCGGCTAATGGTTTTGAAGTAAAAAGATCCACATTAGAGAATTTGTATAAAACTTCCTTTGCCGAAAGCACAAGAAGTTTCTTTTCGTTGACCTCGCCCAACCAGAAAAACTCTTCGTAGTTTCTGCATGTCTTAAATATTTCTTCAAAGTTAGTTGGCAATTGTTGCACCTGATCCATATTGAAGTTTGATTTCAAGACTTGTTGGACTTCCTTCACTTTTCCGATTTCTTCATGTTTCACCTGTATACAAACCATGTTTTAGTTTAATTTTTTGGCATGCACCCGACCTCTTTGTATAATGTAAACAAAAGAGTTTAGAATGGAGCTTCGAGATATAATTGCAAACTTACTTTGTCAATTGCTCGAAATTCAATTCCTTCAACATAAACTGCAGTTTCTCCACAATAGTATGATGAAAAGCTCTCAAGTAGAAACTCAAAAACAACATCTTCGTTCTGATTCAAGAATTGGTACAACTCAATCATCATCCAGTCCTTGTCTCTCCATGTTGCAAAATATGCATGTAGACTTTCGATCCCCTTTCTATACTTTAGGTTAACACACATCGGTTTACTTGAAAATTTTCTTGAATCACTAAGTTTGAAGACTAAGTAGACCCCATAAACAACATTTGGAGACAGAAGTTGAGTGTTTGTCTTTATTTTGATGTTCAATTTTGAAATATCTAACATCTCCGCTACTGACTCAAATCTGCACATATTATAAATATTCAAGTCCCGGTCAGTCATAACCATTATTCCCCTGGATGTACACTTCTACTTTACAATTTAGTACAGTATTTCTTTAAACCAAATAAATGAGAAAACAATTTCTTTGGAAATTGGGAAAAAAACTTAAAGTCAAAACTGAAACTTATTGTATCAATAAACACATAATCAACTATGATCATCTTCTTTTAAGTTTTAACCATTAAGTTATCTTATTTTAGAGGGATAATATATTGAAATACACAAGTAAGATGCTAGCAAGATTTATGATTCATAGCCGTGGAAATAGAGGGCGAAAACAGGGCGTACCTCTACCATGTTTTGAAAAAGTAAATAAATACAAAATCAAGCTACATTGTAGATATCGACTACAAGCAACATGTTAATATCATATAACACCCTAGATTCCAAATCTGAGACTATTAGAATCAGTCAAGAAGATACTAAAAATCTTATATAAGAATTCCATAAAGCATACTTTGAAGTAGCTCTACTCATGTTATTCACCTTTCATTAGTGTTATATAGGAAGAATAGTCAATTAAGTTAACATAAAATACAGTTTTTTTTTTTTTTTTTTTTTTTTTTTTTTTTTTTTCAAAACCGGCACTATGTAAATCCAATTCCTATAACAAATGTAGTTTTTCTAAGATTGAATTTCCATTCCTTTTGATGAGCGAAAAGTACATGTCATGCAACCTTAAGCTTTGATTGTTCTTACCTAATTCTTATGTTTTAAACTAAAGAGTTTTTTTTTTTTTTTTTTTTTTTTTTTTTTTTTTTGTGTATTTTCAGTAAATATCAAGGTTCAGTAAATAAACTAAAGCTTGAAGGGACTTTAGAGTTGATAAGAAAAAATCTAAGAAGCTCAAGGACTGAACCTGAAAAAATCTAAGAAGCTTGAAGAAACTTTAGAGTTGAAGAAACTTTAAAGCTTGAAGCATCTACTTTTACTGTTCTCTTCGAGTCTATTAATCATTTGATAAACAAACAATTTTGTATTGTATTTGATTATGAAACTCATTTTTTTATATTTCTTATTCTTAAAGTTGTTGATCATATTAGATTGTTAATTAGAACACAAATTTATGCATCTAACAACAATATATATGTACGAACAGAGGTAGAGAGAATAACCTTGATTCCGGAAGAGATTTCCACTGATGTGGACAGCTATTTTTGTAGGAAAACAATGTTGCTGAAACCATTACATTTCTTTCTCCAATACCATCGAACGACATCAACTGCAATACAACAAAAAAACAAGTTAGACTCAACGTTAGGATCTATAAATGCATGTATGATTTCGATGCATCCCTAAACTAAAGGATACATAGGACACAAGATGCACAAAAATAAATCTGAGATTTGAGAATGAACTGATTACCATTTTGTCCTTTTGAAGGAAGATTCGCTTCGAAAATATGTTGTAAAGATCCTCTTTCTTGATGGTAGAATAAATTTCAGAGCACTTTGACTTTTGGATTATTTCTTTATAGTCTTTAGGCAATTTGGGCTCCCATTTCTCATAATCCTCCTGTACATACATTAATCAGTTAATAAACTCATGTTTCATACATTTACTTTCTTACAGATTATGAAATTGTTAAAGGCCATAGTTTATATATACATGTATAAAAAATTAGCAAATTTTGCTAAAATGTAGAAACTTACCTGAAATTCCAATGCTTTCTTGAGGTGTATGACCACTTCATGAGCTGTTGGTCGTCTGTCTCTCCTTTGATGTAAGCATTTAAGGGCAATCCTTGTAAAGGTAATGTATGACTGTGGCACAATTTGTTCTTTGATACCCTCAAACACTAACTTATCAAGTTTTTCAACATAATAGTGGTGTTTAGCCAAAAGGGTAAATAAAGATACTCATCATCTATCTTTTAGGATGATAGTTTCCCACAATATGTCAAACAAGACCGCACCCAATGAGAATATATCGACTCTTTGGTTAAGAAGCCTGTTTTTGAGTACAGGTGGGTCACGATAGCCAATTGTGCTGTAACATTGTCGATGACATAGTCTACATCCTGATTTTTGGACATACTAAGGAAAGCCGAAATCACTAATTTTGCTTTCCAATCATCAACGATGAGAATATTGCTTTGCTGGCGATGTCCACAATATTACCATTTACATTGGTTTTATGGACAATAAATTAATAGGCGTGTGTTAGGATCGAACTCGAGACTATGGGATTGCACACTTACGTATGAGAATTTAAAGTTAATAATTAAATATAAGCGTTATATTTATTTATTTATTAAGCGAAATAACTAGCAGACGTTAAGTAATTAATGTAATGGACTAACGGTCGTTAAATGTTTATGAAAAGGATCTAATTGCAAAAGTTGGGAAGGTTCCGGAATCCCTTTGAGGGACTCCAAACCGATCGGCCATAGGGACAAAATAAGGAAAGAAAAACCAACTTGTTCACCAAGTTTAGTTGGATATATAAACAAGGCTTGGGGTTTTATTTTTCTAGATCTCTTGTGCTCATTAGCTAAACCCTAAAACAGTTTTGTGTGTGTTTCTTTGATCCAAACCGATCGTACACCACCTCTTGGTGTCGATTCACTCTTTTCCTATAAACCAAGTTATTTGTTTTATAAAAACTAGCATTACTTTAATTCGGTTTAATGCGTGTGTACAAGAACATAGCAATAACATACTTTTGTTATTATCTTGGATTGAATTACAAAAGCGGTGAGGGTAATTCATATAATCCTATAATCCCTAATTAGGGTTCATCCTAATTGCTAGTTTGTGGATTTGGTTCTTGTTCGGCTAGAATCAAGAAAGTGCATATACTTTATTCTTTAGTTAATTAATTATTCATTATATGTTCCTATACACTTCCGCACTTACTTTGATGTTTATTGTTTATATTTATGATATGTCATGTTATATAATTCCAATTGGCATCACGAGTCATTGGTTTTAATGAGTAATTAATTACTAAACACGTAAAAACGGATATTGTATTGTGTTTGATATGATTTATTCTAGGGTTTTGGTTATGATTATATAAACCCTAATTTTAGGGTTAAGGATTTTGCCCTAATTTGGTTTTAAAAATCTATTATGGATCGAAAATTTTTTTGGGTGGAAACCCTAAAATTTTTTAGTCGATTTCTAATTTTTTAGGGTTTATATTAATTGTTATGTTATCAATATCGAAACCTAGATTTAATATATTTGTTACGTGATAAATTCATGAATAAAGTGTTATGTGACATGGAATTGTATCGATCTTGTGACTTAATTGAATACTTGTTATGTTATATCCATGATGATACATGCATGTTTGTCATGGATAGTTGCTATATTATTATTTAATTGTTAAGATTGGATTAATTGTTAAGTTTTATACACATGTATATTTAATTATGATAAATCTTAAATTGGGAAAACTCCAATTATATACATTAATGAATCAATTATGTGCAATTTGGTATATCATTAATTATGGGTTTCTGTAATCGATTAAATCGATGTATGTGGCTCACTTTCAATTGAGAGAGTGAAAGCCTAATTAATATATCGTTAATTTAACCTAGACATTGATTATTAATAGGGTTTTATCGAATAAGTTGCATGTGGCTACTTGTTTACGTATAAATTGTTTATTATGCGCATTGTTTTAGTTGTTTATATTTTTTATTGGTATTACTTGTTTGTTTATTATGTTAAAGCGGTTTTAAGCAAGGGTAATTTTGAATAGAAAAATAATACGGACTAAACAATGGTGAAATTGATTTGTTTGGAAGAGTTGAGTTTTCAATAGTTTAATTGATTGGTGACTTTGGTACAATGGTGAGCAGCTCACCCATTCGAATGAACTATAAAGGGGTTATTTAAAGTGCGCACGATCTGCATGAATGGATGTCTAAGGTTATGCGTTTGCGCTTACGGTCCTCTGCCCTCTGTAAGTTCGAATGGAGCTACTTAGTAAGCCATAAAATGTACAAGCTCATCTTAAGGCGAATTAGTTTTAATTCCATGCGCCCGACGGTGGTAATTATCCGAAACACTAAGTGTTTACACTTATGCAAAATGCGGTATAATGGATGATAATTAACACTAAATTCCTTGATTGGTGAACCCAATACCTCAATCAAAACTTTGATAATTTGATCTTTATGAATTGGTAATAAAAAGTTTTTTTATTAAATTTATGCTACAAGATGAATGCATGACATCTTTGTACATATTTGATTTGACCACATAAAATCAAAACTAGTACCCTTTTAAATTAAGAATATGCCATCTAATTAAAAGGAACACTTGAAGTTGCAATTTACGTCATGAGAGTACTTGGCGAGATTGTGATGGAAAGGTAAATCTCTATGTGAAGTCGGACCTTACATGGACATATTTGCAGTTCTTTAAGTTAGACACTTAAGTTGAGTAGGAAGTGAGACACGGACTCAATGGCATAAGATGGGATGAAACATGTTTATATTTGCAATAGCGTTGGAAAATATAAATCCCATAATGATCTAGGAGTTGGAAATTGTTTGCCAATTAATGTTCGACAGATTACCTTATTATATCGTTCGTTGCTAGCGGATCAAGCGATGTAATGAACCTATGATAATTTGGATCCTAGTTTTCAAGAAAATTCTATGGTTATATGAATATTACCTTGGGTATTTTATTTTCTTGAAAAGTTTAATTATCGAAAATACTAAAATTGAATTTTGCTAATTCTTTAAATGTATTAATGCAACATTAAATCGTAAACGTAGGTTATTCTTGTATTGGTAAATTGATCTACACTGTAAGGGTTTTTTGGTAGAGTCAACTTTACTAAAAGAATAAACCAAGTCCTCTTTTCTAAGAAAGAGTGAGATTCAACCCTATTCCTTTTCATGAATGAAGAAAGGTATGATAGGACAATTAGAATTGTCTAAATTCTAAATACGTAACTTCGTAAGCAAATTTTAATAGTTAAGAAAATTGCATATTTTCGAGTTATTAAATTAGAAGCTAGACTAATTCTTGTATAATTGGTAAAGACAAACTAGCATATTTTATCTAGTTGTTGTGCTTTGACCATTTAAAAGTACTACTTACAATTGTTGGAATAGTAGAACTATTAAGAAAGAAATTGCATGCCCAATTTTCAAGTTAATAGCATTGATGAATAGTTCATCATCTACATAGTAGAATACACTCTTTTAGTACATAAGTAATTGTTATGTATGGACTTTCTCAAAAGTGTAAGGAAGTAAATAATACACTATTTTCTTTCCTTTGGTTAATGAAACACTTTCAATGTTGTCAAATCCGATTGGGAGTGTTGTGTTCTTATTCTTGAATAAGGAATTAATGTAATGATCTCTTATTCGATGGGAATTACAAGCTTGGTCATCTTGGTAGTAACCAGATTATCTCTAGAATGTCTTAAGATAATTACTTTCCACTTGTAGACACTTATGTTTTCAAGGATAGTCGTGTCGTTTCCTTATTAGACAATGAAGTGGTTCTACATCTACTAGTTATGCTAATATCAATGACACAATCATATTAGTCACATAAACAAACATATGTCGTGTTGTTTATACGCTACATGATGTTGTTCCATGCACAAGTGGGAGAAATCTATATTGTGCAGGTACAACATATAGGTATATGATTTAAAGGATTCTCTTGTTGCAAAGTAAGAGACTAACGTTCTAATATAACTTGTACATATCTAATTCAAGAAACACTTGGTGTTACAATTTCGTCATGTGAGAACTTGGCGAGATTGCAACAACAAAGTAAATCTCTATGTAAAGTGAGATCTTGCATGGACATATTCTGGTTTCTAAATTAGACAAGTATTTAGAACATGTGTCAAATGATATATAAGAATACTTCAAATTAGATATTTATGTATTATTAGAATGACATAAATGAAGTAATCTAATACTACTTTAATTTGTATATTTATGAATTTTGGAATGACATAAATAAATGAATAAATAATGTAGTCCTACATTATTGTGAAGTAAATAAATTAACTTGAAATTACTATTGAAACCAAGAGTTGTGTTCATAATTACTTTAGTTAAACATGTTTATGATTCATTGTAAAGACATAAACATAAAGTCTTTAAGACTTATAATAAAGTAAGCCGTTAACTTGTTATGTTTTTTAATTAAGACGTATACAAGAAGTCATTGAGTTGATCAATGATTTATAACGTATAATGGGATTATAACAATTTATGTTTCTTGTTGAAACATGGATATGAAGTGACTTGGTTAAAAGTACTTATGTTATAAAGCATGTAATTGGCTTGGAAAGTCTATTATACCATTAAGTTGACTTAGTTGGTAAATAGGTAATTCAAAAAGAAATATGTTTATCTTATATATTGTTAGATTGTCTTACAATATTAAATTCTAATGAATACCACAAGTTGATGGTATGTTCAGTTAGGAAAATCAAACTCCATTTGATTTGTTTGATTCATGATAACCATAACTTCTTTCTTAAAAAGTAACAAGGTTAGAAAATTGAGTATGGATTGAATATACTCAATATGACTCCAACCTAGAAGATTAATAAAACACCATTTCATTATGGAATGTGATGAATCACATTAAGTTTTAAAATTGAAGATTACGAATTTGTTAAACTACTTATGAATAGGTTGTTAACAAACTTAAGTCGGGAATTATCAATGTGTATTTGTAATGTCCCAAAAGAGAACAATGTAGTTTTGCTCTAAATTGCTAAAGTATATATAGATAGTCTATATATTACAAAAGGCAAGTGGGAGTCTTTTTATCTTGAAAGATAAAATTACAAAATACATAATCTTCTAAAACACACTAGTAAATATCATGATGAGGTTAGACATGTAATTGATGGACCTCATGATGATGGAATTTTCATTCATAGATGCAAAGATATCTCGGATATTTGACTTATATCTTTGAGAAATATGAGTTACATGATTATAGTAAACGATAATCATTATGATGGATTACCAAATATTGAATTGGGTAAATAACTCATACTATGAATGTTAAAGATGCTGTCCATAAAGATAATCAATTTTGGAAATTTGGTTTATCTTAATAGTTAGACTAGAGAATGGAAATGAGTTTCTTCAAAGAGATGAAAAACCCTAGTGGTTTGAATTTCTATGTAGAAATCATATGGACAATATTGTACACATATTTAATGCATGTTTTATGACAAGATTATTAGTCATACTTAAGCAATTAATTGTGATTGAATATTCTTTTCTAGACACATTAAATATATAAAGATGATAATTGTCATACTTGTTTTCATTAATATGAAATATGACAATGGAATATCAAAACTCTTTCTTGAGAAATTACTTGAGCGAGGACGGTAAGTAATTGAAAGGTTTTTTGAATTCATATAATCTTTGAAAGTGTACGAAGTGCAAATTATTCATGAATGGATAAATGCATGCATCTATGAAATTATTCTTATATTTAATTATTAAATCTCATTTTCGATTTATAATTAAAATAAGATAAATTTTAAGTATTCTTGAAAGCTAGTGGGAGTATTATGTTAAGTTTCTTAAATCTTATATGTTGTATAACATATAGTAAGTAACATTTCTTGTAAGCTAAATGTTAAGTCTTAGATTGGAATGAAACTTCACTTGTAAGATTTAAGAATTAAAATATACAACCTTGGAATATATGTTTATTATTAATAAACATGTGAAGTAAAATAAATGATTCTAATAAAACATGATATATCATTTGGGAAATGGATAAATATCTTTTGACAAGATAGAACATGAATGAAATCTAAGGTTGACCTGTAGATTCATCATGTACATCATGTTGTGTATTAAAATTGTTGTATCATTCTTGAATAAGAAGTGATTTGACAACATTGATATCTAACTAAAATTTATTAGATAACTTGTGTAATGAATATTCTAAAGAATTACATCCTCGACTGGAATTGCTCTAAATTCTATGGATGAACAATATGTCAAATGTTGTGCAAATTGTCATCGACTTTAAACTTGAAAGTTAGGAAAGCATCAAACATTACACAATAAGATATTAAAGTTTACGGAGTTTTAATAAGCATATTGTTGTTTGTATACAATGATCTTGGTTTAATTGAGATGACACTCAATACTAGTCGTGGTAGGATTTCATCCTTGTTAATGGCCATATGAACTAGTTGTGCTACTAAGAGCACAGTTGCATTATACATTAAAAGAATAAGAATACTTTAAACTTTGAAATGTTTGAAAGTTTAAATTGTCATAAATTTGTGATAGAGGATGTCACACACTTTATGAATTATTATGTGGATTGTTGAATGCACACATACAAGGACTTCATTAATTGAATTCTTGAAATAAGTATTCTCAAAATTATGATAGATCAAGTTGGTTGATTTATGCTTGTCAACAAGTATGATTGTCATTACTTGAGGCATAATTCATCAACTGGAATTTTCATGCATTGATCTATTTGGTATTTGGATAAGGGATGTTAAACAATTGTTATAATAAATCAAATACTTGGTATGTTTGATTTTATAATATATTGTATCCTATATTTGCATGTTTAATCCGTGAATAAATTTACTTATTCTAAATCGTCCGTTGTCGATTAATGATATGGGAGTATCATTAAACTAAGACAAATCTGAGAGATATGGTAGAATATACTTGAAAGCATATTGATGAGAATGCATACCAATTTCAGATGATATTCAATGGATTGAATATAGGACTTATCCCAACTACATAATTTACTTTGTGGATATTGTTATAAGTAAATTATGAATAGTTATCCTCGGACTTGAGATACCGGATAAGTGTCATGAATGTAGTGCATACGTGGAACAACTTAACGCTATCGTGGCGGTAGTCATAAGGGTTGTTTCTGAAGTGTTGCAAAGTTCGTGGGTTATTCGTAGTCAAGATAGAATTTGTTCCTTCAAATTTATTTTGTAGTTTATCTTCTTGGGCCCTCGTAGGGTTGACAAGATGTTTGTGTGGCCACCCAAAATCTCCCACAATATGTTCGGAAGATTTGGTAATCTTGCTCAATCACTTATAACGAGAAAGCGAGAATAGTTGGATAAAGAATGACTTAATTCCATATCTTTATTTAACATGGTATTAGAGACAAAGGATAATAATAATGAGAAATCATTAAAAGGTTTTCCAGGGAGCCTTGCTCGAGTTGTACTAGAGGCATCGAAGTGTTGCTAGAGCGCTAACCGAATGTGATCACTCTATTAAGATATGTCCAAGTGGGGCTGTTGGTTTATGGACAATAAATTAATAGGCGTGTGTTAGGATCGAACTTCGAGACTATGGGATTGCACACTACGTATGAGAATTTAAAGTTAATAATTAAATATAAACGTTATATTTATTTATTTATTAAACGAAATAACTAACGGACGTTAAGTAATTAATGTAATGGACTAACGGTCGTTAAATGTTTATGGAAAAGGATCTAATTGCAAAAGTTGGGAAGGTTCCGGAATGCCTTTGAGGGACTCCAAACCGATCGGCCATAGGGACAAAATAAGGAAAGAAAAACCAACTTGTTCACCAAGTTTAGTTGGATATATAAACAAGGCTTGGGGTTTTATTTTTCTAGATCTCTTGTGCTCATTAGCTAAACCCTAAAACAGTTTTGTGTGTTTCTTTGATCCAAACCGATCGTACACCACCTCTTGGTGTCGATTCACTCTTTCCTATAAACCAAGTTATTTGTTTTATAAAACTAGCATTACTTTAATTCGGTTTAGTACGTGTGTACAAGAACATAGTAATAACATACTTTGTTATTATCTTGGATTGAATTACAAAGCAGTGAGGGTAATTCATATAATCCTATAATCCCTAATTAGGGTTCATCCTAATTGCTAGTTTGTGGATTTGGTTCTTGTTCGGCTAGAATCAAGAAAGGTACGCATACTTTATTCTTTAGTTAATTAATTATTCATTATATGTTCCTATACGCTTCCGCACTTACTTTGATGTTTATTGTTTATATTTATGATATGTCATGTTATATAATTCCAACAATTTCTGCACTTGAATAAGTTCCATGAAGAAACTCCAACCCGACTGCAATATCGATGCATATTTTAAGCCGCATCACCCACGTAACACTATCATTGCTCACGTCTTGATCAAGACTTCCTCTGGATGCATACTCATAGACAATAATTTTCTCATCCTCTTCATCACAGTAGCCCAAAGACCAATTACATTTTCATGTTTATACTGCATAAGGATTTCAAGCTCTGTCATAAATTCAGCTTCTCCTTCGGCAGATTTCTTACCCAACCGCTTTGCAGCAATGAAGTTGTGCCCATGAGTGTGACCCTTGTATACATTCCCAAAATCTCCATGTCCAATGAGATTGTCTTGATTGAAAGTTTCAGTAGCCGACTTTATGTCTTGAAGTGACAGTTTGAGGTTGTCCGTGTGGTTCTCCTGTGAATCATCAGACAATCAATCGATAGATAAGTAAAAAAAATTTGAACTATGTGCCATCTAAAACTCCTTTAAAGTTTCTAATAAGTTCAGTGTTACGGTTGTAAATCGAGCTTAGTTGTTTCATTTTAGAATTAAAGAAGAAATATTTATAAATCATGGCCAGAAGAGGGGGGTGGTTGAGGATAAGGACTAAATGACTTAAATGGTAAGATCGTTAATTTTGGTAAAAGATTGAGGATTAAAAAATTAGTTACACATTATAATGTAAGAAATGTCACGTACTACTATCAAGAATATATGAGGAGATTGTAAAGTTATTCGAAAAAATTACGCACCTGACACTTTAACGCTCTCTTGAGTTCGCTAATGACAACATCTATTGATGGGCGTTCGGCTTGAGTCATTGCTAGACATCGAAAGGCGATTTTTGTAAATATGTCCAAGGACTCGTCATTGGGTCTTTACTCAGAGAAAATACATGTTCATTTGTTTCTTCCTTTATCTTGTGATCAACAATTTTCATTAGTGTTCCCTTCTGAAAATGATGTCGTGCAATGGGTGCAATCCCATGCTCATTGATATCGGTGAAAATACGATCATAGGCCACCTTCCCAGTCAAGATCTCAAACAACACAACTCCAAAAGAGTAAATGTCTGACTTTTTATTTAATCTTCCAGACTTCTCATATTCTGGATCCAAATACATATCTGTACCTGCAATCGTACTCGCATCGAGAGTACTGGCATCTTGATCTGCTGGGTGGAATTTGGAGAGTCCAAAATCAGCAATCTTTGCTTCCAAATTTTCGCCCAATAGAATATTTGCACTCTTAATGTCACGGTGTATTATCTTTTGTTTGTCTCGATCTGTGTTGGTGTGAATGTAATTCAAGCCATGTGCAATACCAAGACATATTTTCAAGCGTTGCATCCAAGTAAGATTAGTCATTTTCACTATTTCCCAGATAATCCTCAAGACTCCTTTAGAAGCAAGCTCATAGACAAGGATCATGTGATCACGATCTTCATCACAAAAACCAAGAAGAGATTATATTCTCATGTTTACAGCTAATCAGAACCTCAATTTCTGCAATGAACCCTTGTTCTCCTTCTCGATTGTGAATGCGTTTTATGGCTACCATGCTATGTTTCTTTTTCTTTTGTTGGGTAAAAGGTAAAAATTTATAAGCCGTGCTAAGTTTCTTGGGAAGATCGTATCTATTCTTCCCTTCTATGGAAGATGAATTACTGCTATCAAAATGTTTGAGTTGTGCCTTGTATACCATGCCATATCCGCCTGACCCAATGCAATATTTGTCAGCAAACTTCTCTGTTGCCTTCATGATATCATTAAGTCCAATCTTCAAGTGTTCCAAGTTCTTTAACTGAGACATTGTGACATTAAAATACAACAACATACTTAAATAAATTATTGAATGACAAAAGATTCACCATGTGTACTAATTGTGATGTTAATTGAAAAAAGTGATACAACAACACTTTATTATCAGCCAATGGATTCCGTTAGCTTCTATATCAGTTACTGTTTTACGCTTAAAAATGATTTGTGATTTGTGACTAGTGTGCAGGTCCATGGTAGTTGGTGCAGATGGTGTTTTGATTTCTGGTTTTTTGGTGTTGATCCTGTGGTGTGAAGTTGGCCTGGTCATATCAATAAATTTGTTAACGGTCGTTTATCATTTTAGAGTGCCAGGATTATGTAATAGGGATTAAATGTAATATGTAAAAAGCCTCTAACCACATAGACCATTCGTGTAATTTACTTTTTTGTTTATTAATTAGAAAGACCAGCTTCGAACTATAACTATAAAGAAGTAAATTACCCTCATGTGATTGGATGATGTACTGTCAACTGCATTCCTTGGAAGTTCCTAAAATAATATTTACAAAAGACGAGGACATTAGTAGATAAATACGAGTTATTATCTTATAAAGTTAATGAGCAAGTTAATTTTCTTACCGGATTTTCATACAATGATTGAAGTTTCAACGCTTTCTCAAGTCCTTTGACAACTTGATCTATATGTGGACGATCTGCTCTTTCCTCTTTTATGCAGCAATATACTGTTTCTGAGAAGATTTTTAATGCTTCTTGGTCCATCTGATTTCGTAAATGCGGCATGATCATTTCGTCCAAATGAGATTTAGCCACTTGGCTTAAAAACCCCTCTCCCAACTCATCTTCGTTTTCGTTTTCGTCTTCGTCTCCATCTTTGTCTGCACTTCTTCCGCACAAGACTTCTAATAATACAACACCAAATGAATAAACATCTGACTTGTGGGTAACTCCACCAGTCTTTTCGTATTTTGGGTCCATGTATACATTCTTAACAATATCATGAGTAAGAACAAGGTGATGCCTCCGAGCTACTGTATTTTTCAAAGAAAGTTCAAAGCCAGATAACTTGGGTTCCCATTCATCATCAAGTAAAATATTCGAGCTCCTGATGTTGCAATGTATGACACTAAAATCACGTCCAACTTCATAATGGATGTAACTCAACGTCTTCGCAACACCAACGCATATCTTTAACCTTTGCATCCATGTGAGGTTCTGGTCACTTAGATATGTTTTGAGACTTCGGTTGGCCTCCTTCTTGTATATGATTATCTTATCCTCCTCGTCATCATAAAACCCAATAATAGACACTAGATTCTTATGTTTGAGACTAGAAAGCATTGAAACTTCCGTCCAAAACTTTTTGCTCTCATCTTTTACATATTCGTCATAGAACCACTTTACGATAATATCGATGAATTGTTTAGAATATAAGAGACGGCCTTTGTAAATTGTTCCAAGCTTAGAATTTTTTATCTTGTTCTCAACAGCAAAATTGTTGGTTGCTGATTGTATATCTTGAAGGCCGAGTTTTAAGTGAGAAAGATCTTTGAGGAAAGACTTTGTCTCTTTGCTGTCATGGGACTCAACACGTGTAGGTATGGAGGTCAATGATCCCTATAAGTACCAAACAAGACAACATTACAAAGTGTCAAAAAAATGACACGTGTAATTGTGCAAATATGGAGTTCACTTTTCTAAAATTTCGGTGAGCAACTGGGTGTAAAAAAAGCCGACCCGAAGCCAATTAAGCTTATTCGGTCGGGTTACTTGGTAAAAAAAAAATATTCGGTCGAACCGTAACCCAAATACTAAATAGGGTCGGTATTGGGTTGAAATGTTTGACCAACTCGGTTCAGTAGACCTAATTGACTTGAATAAGGATTTTCATTTTAATTAATATAATTTATATAAATAGTCTAATTAAATTAGTACATATAGGCAATTTTTTTACCGTTTTACTCATATTCGGGTCGACCGAAACCCGAACATACCCGACCCAGATTGACCCGAACCCGACTAACCCGAATTCAAATAAGGCTGGCTTTGAGTATTATTTGTAGCCTTAACTCGACTTTGACCCGACCCGAATTGACCCAAATCCGACCAACCCAACCTAATTAAGACCCCTACTTGCAACAACAGTAATAACTACCTTGTCATGATTGGATGATGTATCTTCAACATTGTCCGCAACTATTGAATGTTCCTTTAATATCAAATAAATACAGTAATAAGTAAATAATTTTATTGGTGTTAATATTAATATTATGAATAAATAGAGATTAGTTATTTAAAAAAGATGAAAGAGAAAAGCCTCTTACAACATTTTGACTTTCCATTTGAAGTTTCAACGCGTTCTCAAGTCTTGTGACAACCTCACTTATATCCGGGCGTCGAGATCTTTCTTCGTTCAAGCAGTCATATGCTGTCTTCGTGAAAACGTTGAATGATTGCGGATCCATTTGGTTCCATAGAACTGGATCAATCATCTCATCTAGTATTTTATTTTTATAATGAAAAATGGCCACTGGACCCAAAAACTTATTATCTTGATCGTCAATAACTGATTCCCTACCACACAATAGTTCAAACAATACTATCCCAAAGGAGTAGATATCTGACTTGTGGTTCACACTTTTAGTCTCAATATATGTTGGGTCTCCATACCCTTCCACATATTCAAGTCTATTAGTATGAAAAGAATGGTGCCTTTTAGATGCTTCAATCTTCATGGAACATTCAAAACAAGATAACTTGGGTTCCCAATCATCATTTAACAGAATTCTAGAGCTGTCGATTAGCCGGTGTATTACGCTGAAATCGCGTGGCTCGTCATAATGAATGTAGCTCAAAGCATGCGCAACACCGACAGATATCTCCAATCGTCGCATCCATGTCAACGAAATCGGGTCACTTAGATAGTTGCTGAGACTTCCCCTGATCTCAACCCTGGTAATGATGATTTTCTCTTCATTCTCATCACAAAACCCAACAAGAGAAACCAGATTTTTGTGCTTGAGACTAGAAAGCAATGAAATCTCCGTCCAAAACATCTGTTCTCCATCATCCAAGTCTTTATTAAACCTCCGAGCAAGGATACCAATCAACTGACCGGACCACAAGAGCTGTCCCTCGTAACGGTTTCCAATTCTACTTGTGCCGATGACATTTTCTTCAGCAAAGTTGTTGGTGGCTATCAGGATATTTTCAAGGGGTATTTTTAGGTGATCAAATTCGTCAGATGAAAACATCATGTTTCTGTCTGAAAGAGTAGCTAGTAGTGGTGGACTGGTGGTGATATGAATGTGTTTAGCGTGCGTTTGTACATACGTGGTTGTGGATGAGCATGGATAAGTCATCACATAAATTCTATTAATAATAAAAGACCATATTGACTTCTGCAGTTTATAGGAAACTTCCCTTATTTGTTATACTAGTTAGTAGTTGGTCTTGCAAATGGTAATAACAAATGGTTTTCAACTTGCATATGTATAACTCGTATTTTGAAAATAAAATATCAATAATACTAGAAAATATCAACATTTTGACAAGAATTTATAAAAGATGCTTATAGTATTATTTGTTTATACAAATTCAACTAAAAGATAAATTAGAAAGAAAAAAAAAACTACAATATTCCTTTAAATATTGCATATGAACAATCTCGAACACAACAAAAAAATATGCATAATGAGATATTTGGTATGAACTATCAACTATGAAGAGGGACAGTGTGTTTTAGACAAAAGAGATAGCAGAGCGAGTATAGTTGACCATAAAAGATGATGGTGGGTTGTCTCTTCAACTTTCAAGTAAAGAGAGTAAGAGCTATGTTATACAAACCCTCCCTATATTGTCACATTAATAGGTTTTGGTCAAACTGTACAACTCGCGGTGCACATCGTACAAGCCGATGATGCATCAAATGATTGGATACTCTCCCTTTGAAAGGGTGTGGATAACTAACCCCAGAGAGTAATAGTCCATGATTATTGATTGCTTATATCTAATTTTTTGGGGCTGCAACATGAAAAAAAATTACATTTTACAAATAAATGTACATAAATACTTTAAAGTTCAAGAAGATAAAACTTGCGACAAAATTAGTATTGAAAATACGAAGCATTTTACATGTAGATAAACAATCCAAAGTTCCAGAAGATAATTAAAAAAAAGGAAAAAAATAACAAAACAACAAACATGATGGCACCTTCTCACCAAATTGTCATAGATGTTAAATTGGTCGTTAAAGGCTGCTGCTAGTGCCTAGTGGCAAAAGAATTCAGTATGTGATTGGCATTATGGACAAAATAGCAACTCAGATGAAAGATTACGTGGTCTTACACTGGATGAGCATCTTGTGGTGATGTCGATGATTGGTAGCAGTGATCCACTTTCGTGATCAGTTGGATGACGATGGAAAGTTAAATGCGGCACAAATGGTTGCAGTTGGCGGTGTGATAAGCTAGTCATAGTACGTAGTATATGTTTCATTTGTGGCATCAAGTGAATGTTACTATTTCTTTTGTGTGACATTTTGTGAACCTTTGTGACTAATATAATCGCGTTAGGCGTGAGACTCGTTAACCGAAGATTATGGTGCTGCATGAGCTAGAAAATTTTTCATGGGAGGCGAAACAAAATTTTTTCGAAATACATTAAATGGGATGGCCCATAATAATTTTTTTTTCCCGGAAATACACATGAAATCACAAAAAAAAATACATTAACGGGCTTAGGCATAGGGGGCGGGACCCTTCCCGGCCCTTAATAGCTCCGCCCTTTGTCTGCACCCTCAGGAAGTTTAATGTTTTATTACTCTAATGTGTTTGGTACTTGGTGACATCCCATAGTTGTGTTTTTTCAGGACCATCAAAGTCTGTATGCTAATATCCTACTAGTCTATGACTATAACTGTACACTCCTTTATCTTCTAGTCTACTACTGAACTTTGTCCCACACTTAGCATTTCATCAACTCATTATCTGACTTGTTGACATTGGTGTCGTGAACCACTTGATAGATTTGAGAATTTAGATGGATTGGTATTGCCTTTTAACATCCACTAAATAAACATATTTTAGTTAAAAGAAAACTTATAAACTACTACTAGTAATTGTCAAGTGTGGTAGTTGCATTATTATTGTAGTAGACTAATGACTATTTGACGTAGTATTATTGTCTACAGCATATAGGAAACTTCCTTTTATTAAATAATTTAACGTTTGAAAATGATAAAGAACAAAAAAACAAACATAAACTTATAATATGATTAAACAGGTCTTCAAGGGCTGCTGTCTTTATTTAATTTTTAGGTGATCCTTATAATAGTAACTTATACCACACATAATACTTTAATCTAATACTCTACATACTTTTGCAATTAAAATTGTGTGCCACCAAATGACCATATTAGTAGTGAATGTTAGATCACAAATTCAACATAACTTACAAATTTCATTATTAACAAGTTGAACAAGCTGATACGGACAAACCTCAATTCCAAAATTAACATAGAATCTATCCGAGGTTTACTCATATACATAAAGTGACAGAGCAATACGTTTCGTCAAGTGGTCCAAAACACGTGGTTTCCGAATTTTAGAACCATTTCACTATTTCAGTGAAACTGGCAAATTTCATCAAACACATTACATTATATACATTTATTGATTATAATGAACCCTTATCAGTTACCAACACATGAATTAATTAACAAACTCAAGTCTAGTATTGATGATTAGTGATAATCAAGGATTTCTTTTTGGGCACATTCACATACTAGAATTAATAGAAATGAAATGAAAAGCATAAGAGCACAAAATCATGAAGTGATGATTTCTTGGTTAATATGCATTTAATTACAGCAGAACATTGGCTAAGTAGTCTTCTATCCATTTAGTCAAATAACAAGAACATGTGAACAAGCTTATAATCAATTACTATTAAATTGGCGGAAAACTAGCAATGGAAGATATTTATTGATTAGCCATTTGCTAATCTGTTTTTGTATCTTTTGTAAAGTTCCTATCAGCAAAAAGTGGTTGACGCAATAAGATCATAGCAAGGTCAACAAAGTGTGGATCAAGAAAAGTGCCAACTTTACTTGAGAATGTCCAACATCATTCACACTTTGAACCTCCGCACATGAAACACCAATCGTAGGTAATATCTGACCAGAAGCATATATGTTCACTCCTAGGCTTAGAATATCAACGTAAATATATGGTATACTATAGAGGTGAAAATGCGTTGTGTAATGGGTTAGGGCTGAAACAGGCTTCATACGGGTCAACCCGAAACATTCTTTTGTAAAAAAATTTAGAATTTATAGATACTAGTGTGGCTACGATTAAGAAAAGTGTATTTGTACATCAATAATCCCAATTTTACGTATTAAATGATTTATTAAGTTTGATGTATTAAGTTTCTGACCCGCTTTGTTCTAAGCAAACTCCTTTAATTAACCAGATTTATCCATTAGAGATACAACCTAACTTGATCTATTCATAACTGGAATTGGTTGAAATATAACATCAACATAATTAAACTCAAAACCATAAGAGCACAAGATCATGAAGTAATATTTTCTTGGCTAATTACAGTAGAACATTGGCTAAAGAGTCCTCTTTTCATATTCAAATACAAGAGCACGTGAACAAATACAACATGTGAACAAGTTTAATAATTAAGTGTTTATAAGTATTATATAAATTTGGCCAAATATATAAGGAATATATGTTGGGGCTAGCTCCTCGTAATGTTGGTTAAGACAATCAATGACAAGAGTAATACCACTAGGTGGTTACGGATATCACTTGGAATCGTGTGATCACTTTCCAAAGTAAACTATTCGACCCTAATGCCGGGTATCACGAATATCTACTTGGGATAAGACCAAATGCGCTTAGAGAATTAGGCACAATTCATAACCCTTTCGCTTATAAGTATTTAGTGTTTTACGTGTGTCTCTCATGCATGTTCGGATCTCCTATATATAGGAGGTTACTCTTGAGCTATTCAAATGGAATTATGAGTATTAATCGGCCCATTAATAGCCTCATAATTATCCCCATTATAGCCGTTAGTGGTTACATGACCAATTAAACGTGGTCATAAAGAAGTTGTAATCGCCATTTAGCGGTACTTTCAATAAGCGATTTTCCACTAGCGGTGGTTTCCACTTGTGGTGGAAATACAACCTATCGATGGAAACATCGCTTATCGAAGATTTCATAGTACTAGCGGTGGATACACTACTTGGTGGAAACATCGCCTGTCGCTGGAAACACGCTTATCGATGGAAACCACAAGCGGTACTTTCCACAAGCGCATTTTCTCAAGCGATACTTTCACCAAGCAAGATTTCACCAAGACTACCAATACAAACCACTATAAGAGTCGGGTGTTCATGGACCTTATGGGTGTACACTCCGTACCTCCTAACCCATTACAAGGTGTGAACTAATCCCACAAGTGCACTAAATTTTCCAACAATCCTCCCCAATTTAGTTCACTTCCTTTGCATGAAAAATAAACATCAATCAAAACATGTGCATAAACGAAAATGTCCCGAGGATTGAATTTCTATCTTAGTAAATTACACGTTCAAATATTCGAGAATCGGGGTGTTCTAAGAATTGAACCCTTCAACCCATTTGAATACCGAGGATAAAATACACACAAGTTTTCAAACACTTAAAAGCTCCCGACACTATACAAGCCATGTGTCCATATCCAAATTCATAAATGTTGCAAAAGCTAAAGTCCAAAGCTTCCAAGCGGCAAAACTTCAACATTTACATAGGTGGTTCCTCTTTAGTCATGCTCCCGCCAAGCACTTTTTCAAAGAAAATTAACCATTAAGTAAAGACTTCATCCTCCTTTCGGCAGAGTTCGAGCACAACCTTGGGATGTAAATAAAACATGTGCTCCATCCATTGAATGTTCGACTTTCCACATTGAACTCGGCTCCCAAGTTTCCTTAGGAGGAGTTGGGTGTCCTAGCATTCGATGACTAAGTTGGACTTAAACCCATCCCTTTAGCAGACTTTATAACCAAGTCTCTAGCCGCACCCTTCGTCAAGTGATCGGCTAAGTTCATTGAGATCTCACAAACTCTAGATACCACCCCATTCATGATAAGCTCACGAATCATGCTATGTCGACACCTAAGTGTTTAGACTTACCATTGTACATCGGCTATAAGCCTTGGCCAATGTAGTGCACTATCACACCGGATAGAAATAGGTGCTATAGGTTTAGGCCACAATGGAATCTCAAGAAGCGTTTTTTCAACCATTCAGCTTCTTTACCGGCATTGCTAGGGCCACAAATTCGATTCCATTGTTGAGCGGTGATGCAAGTTTGTTTCTTGGATGCCCAAGAAATTGCACCTCAACCAAGTAGGAATACCCACCATCGGTAGACGAATTGTCTTGATGTTCTCGATCCAACTTGCATCGGTGTAACCTTCCAACAACGATGGGTAACCATATATGAGAGACTATAATCCATAGTTCTCTTCAAATACTTGATGCCCTTTGAACTGCTTGCGTTGATGAGCACTAGGATTACTAGTATACCGCTCAATTTTCCCACCGCAAAACCAATGTTAGGTCTTGTACAAGTCATGGCATACATCGGCACCAATTACCTAGAATACTCAAGTTGAGATACGACCTTGCCATGATTAGGCATCGGCTTCTCACAGTATCCATAGGTGTACTCATTTGAGTACAATCAAAGTAATTGAATTTCCTCGGTACCTTCTCAATATAATGAGACCGAGAGATAGAAATTCTATTACTTTCATGTTTAATCCTTATACCAAGGATAACATCGCCTCCCCATGTCTTTCATGGAGAACCTTGATGACAAAATTCCTTTGTCGTCAACTGATTTTGGTCGTGCCAAAGATCAACATGTCATCAACATATAGACAAATGATGACTCCTTTACCGATTCATCAAATTTGCTATATACACATTTGTCGACTTGGTTAAGAACATAACCACTAGACAAAACCACTTCATCAAACTTTTGATGCCATTGCTTAGGTGCCCGCTTAAGTCCATAAAGAGACTTAATCGGTTTACACACCTTGTTTTCATTGCCGTGCATGATGAAGCCACGAGGTTGGTTCATATAAACCTCCTCTTCCATTCACCATTCAAGAAAGTTGTTTCACATCCATCGATGAATAACCGATTGTGAATAGATGCCATATAGCAATCAACAGTCTTATGGTGCGTACGAGCCACGGGGCATAAGTATCAAAATAGTCTATTCGACTTTTGTTTAAAGCCACGAATGACTAGTCTAGCCTTGAACTTTCAATAGTTCCATCTACCTTCATTTTCTTTTGAAAATCCATTTGCAACCCAAAGGTTTGCAACCGAGAGGTAGATCAACCAACACCCAAGTGTTGTTGCCCATGATAGAATCCATCTCATCATTGATTGCTTCTTTCCGAAAGCAATATCCGGGACTTCATTGCTTCTTCAAATGTTTTGGGGTCATCCTCAACAATGAAGCAATGGGAGTATTGGTCCGAGACCTCATCCTCGGTACCTTCAACTAAGTATAGTTGAAACTCGTGTCCAAATGACTTTGGAGTCCTCGACCCTTTTGCTTTTCTGAGCACGAGTTCGAGTTCTTTGAACCACAACCTCATCGGGGACCATCGATGGTTCATCATCGAGGACCTCGATACACCAAAGTGTCATGAGTTCCATTAGGAATCCTCGACTTGGTCTAGGGACCGATGAGAATCTATTCTCATCAAAATCGCATCCCTTGATTCAATTATTGTGTTAATCGAAACATGTTCATTAGGTTCAATAACATAGAACCTAAAAGCCTTGGAATGCTCGGCATATCCAACAAAGATGCAATCAATGCCTCTTTCACCCAAAGTCTTTTGATTTGGATCGTGGAGTCTTACAATGACCCTACAACCCCAAACCTTGAGATAATTCAGGTTGGGTTTCTTTTTAGTCCGAAATTCATAAGGGGTAACCTTTTTCCTTTTGTTGGGAACTCTATTTAGCAAATAGCAAGTCGTTAACATAGCTTCACCCCGAACCCTTGACTCGATCTGAATAAGACAACATGGAATTAACCATCTCCTTCAAAGACCTTATTTTCCTTTCGAAATACCATTTCTTTGAGAAGTATAAGGCGATCGTTTCATGGATTATTCCAACAGACCGAAAGCACCGAGTATCCATGTACTCACCTCCCTATCGATCCTTAATCTTTGATCAAAGACCCAAGTTATAATTCAACTTCATTTTAAACACTTTGAATTTATCTAATGCTTCATCCTTGGTATGTAACATATAGACATAACAAAATCTAGAAGCATCATCAATAAATGTCACAAAGTACTTCTTATTTCCCAAAGAAGGAGTGGCATGCAAATCACACAAGTCACTGTGAATAAGCTCCAAGATCTTAGTCTCACGACTAACACCACGAAAGGGTTTCTTGGTTATCTTGGTCAACATGCAAGTTTTACACTTTTCGGTGTCCATGTCAAAAGCGAGGATTAAACCATCCCTAGACATATCTTGCATTCTTTTATAGTGAACATGACCAAGTCTAGCATGCCAAAGGGTAGAATCGGTCGATCATATGTGGTCACAAAAGTCGAAATAACATCACATCGTCTGGTAACATTAAGCCCGAACATTTGATTACATAAATAACCAAAACCAATAAAAACACCACATTTAGAAAGAACAAATTTATCGATTCAATAACTTGTTTATATCCATGATTATTCAAAACACTACTTGAAACCAAGTTTTCCTTATATCGAACATGAATAACATTAAACAAAGTTACAATCTTTCCGAACTAAACCTAAGATCTACACAACCACGACCATGCACCAAGGTCGTTGACTCATTTCCCATGTGAAGAATAGAACCATCATTCGGTGACTCATAAGTCTTGAACCGCCTTCTATCTTTACACACATGAACTGTTGCACTGTAGTCAACCCACCACGCAACATCATCATCCTGCACATAAAAGATTCGAGATACATATGTAACATAATAAATCGAAAAGACTTATTAAACATATTCGACCTTTCGGTGAGTTGGTGAACCACCACTCCACGAACCATTAGTGCTCGATCCATTGGCTTTACCACCAACTTTAACACCCTTGCGGTCCCTTTTAATGTGACCAATCTTGCCACATTTCCAACAAGTAGGTGTTGCCTTCTTGTTATGATCGCCTTGTGTTATCATGAAATTTGCGTTTGCCTTTGTTGTTATTGTACGGTGGGTTGTTATGCTCCACCATATTGACAACGAGATGGTCCAAAGAAGATTGCCACTCTTTGGCTTGTCATTATTCTGCACCTTTCTCAATGTGCGATGACAACCCAACTCAACAAGAGTTAACTCCTCCTTCATATGTTTCAAGGTATGCTTGAAATCTTTCCATGAAGGAGGAGTTTGTCAATGACACAAGAGACTTTGATAGCCTCATCCATGTTCATTTGGTGTTGTGTAAACCTTCCAGTATTCCAAGAAGTTCATTGTATTGTTCTATAACCGGTCTTGAATCGGTCATTTTGTAATTTGTGAAATTACTAACAAGGAACTTCTTACTTGATGCATCCTCACCATATATTTGGCATCCAAGGAATCCCACAGTTCTTTGAAAGATTCAAAGTTCGATAAATATCAAACAGAGAATCGACATACCATTGAGAATAAGACCTCTGCATATGTAGTCATCATTCTCCCACTTGCTCCTCCTCCCGATCCGCTCCACAAGAGCATCATCACCATCATCGAATTGGAGTAGTCGGACATAGACCACACTCATGCTTGACCAAAAGTGCATCTTCTTCGCCACCTCCTAAAGTCCACCCCTTCAAACTTATCAAGCATAGCAAAGTTTGAAGCCACACCTGTAATGGGTTGGGAGGTACGGAGCGTACACCCATAAGGTCCATGAACACCCGACTCTTATAGTGGTTTGTATTGGTAGTACCGGTGAAAGTACCGCTTGGTGAAAATCTTGCTGAGGAAAGTTGCTTGAGGAAAGTATCGCTTGTGGAAAGTACCGCTTGTGGTTTCCATCGATAAGCGATGTTTCCATCGATGGCGGTGTTTCCATCGAAGTAGTGTTTCCACCGCTAGTACTATGAAAGTCGATAGCGATGTTTCCATCGATAGGTTGTATTTCCACTACAAGTGGAAACTCGCTAGTGGAAAATCGCTTATTGAAAGTACCGCTAAATGGCGCTTACAACTTCTTTATGACCACGCTTAATTGGTCATGTAACCACTAACGGCTATAATGGGGATAATTATGAGGCTATTAATGGGCGATTAATACTCATAATTCCATTGGAATAGCTCAAGAGTAACCTCCTATATATAGGAGATCCGAACATGCATGAGAGACACACGAAAACACTAAATACTTATAAGCGAAAGGGTTATAGAATTGTGCCTAATTCTCTATCGCATTTGGTCTTATCCCAGTAGATATTCGTGATACCCAGCATTAGGGTCGAATAGTTTACTTTGGAAAGTGATCACACGATTCCAAGTGATATCCGGTAACCACCTAGTGGTATTGCTACCATCATTGATTGTCTTAACCCCGCTCGGGAGCTAACCCCAACAATATATTCATTATTAGATGCTAACAACTACAACAACCTATGAACAACTTTAATAATTACTTGTTGATCAATATTATAAAATTGGCAATTATCAATTGAAATATATTCCGTCACAGTAGATGCTAATGGTTTTGTATCTTGTGTAAAGGGCTTTAACAATTCTATTGCCATTTAGGAAGTGATGACAATGAAATTTCTTTTTTTATTTATAAAGATAAAGACAGCTAACAAACCCAGACTTATATAATAGGAAAATTTGAAGACGTTCCTTGTTATTTTTAATGGATGGAGGTCTGTTTTTTGTAAAGACAATTAACTTTTTGTCATAGAAAACGTACCTTTTATTGAATGATTCAAAGTTTGAATAATACAATATGAAACCTGACCTTGAAAAATCATTAGATGTTAAACAGGTCATTAAGGGCTGCTGCTAGTGCCTAGTGGTCTTAGTTTATTGAATATACAATACTCTACATACTTATGCATCTCATGATCGAAGTGGTGGTCAATTCACTAAATTTTTTTGGTACTATGCATAAACATTTAATCTAATACTCTACTTACTTATGCATTTTGATCATATCGTAGTGAATGTTAAATAAAAAAATTACATAACGTACAAATTTCATTATTTATAATCACTTGAACGAGCACAATAACAGACAAACTTCAATTCCAAAACTAACATAAAATCTATTCAAGGTTTAAACACAATAATCATTCCAAAACACAAACTCAAGAGCAGATGATACATAAAGTGATAGAGTACCATGTTTCGTCAAGCAATCCAAAACACGTGGCTTCTAATTTCTAGAACAATTTCAGTGACACGTTTCATCAAACACGTTTACATGCATCTTTATTTACATATGGTGAAGATAATGAATCCTTATCAGTTGCCAAAACATGAATTAATTATCAAACACAAGCCATGTTTTGATGACTAGTGATGATCAAGGATTTCTTTTTGGACAAATATCTAGAATTGGATGAAATGAAATATAACATAAATTGAAAGCCACAACTCCACAAGCTAGAGCACAAAATCATGATGTTTTATAATTTTTGTTAATCTGTAGTTGATTTACAATAGAACACCGGCTAAAAAGTCTTCTTTCCGTTTAGACGAATGCAAGAGCATGTGAAGAAGTTTTTTAATCAATTATTATTGAAGTGGCCAACTAGCAATATAAATTCATTCATTAGTTGCAATAAAACGTATTCATATACTTGTTATTGAATTGGCCTCCTAGCAATATAATATATATAATGAAATTTGTACGTTATGTGAACAATTAGTTCTATAATCATGTGTCATTTGCTACCTGTTTTTGTATATTTCATAAAGTTCCTAGCAGCAGGTAGTGGTTGACCAACAATAACATCATAACAACTATTTTCACATTTTGAACCTTCTGCACGTGATACACCAATCCATATTTTCTTTTTCACCTTAAGTCACATACTCTCCAGAATATATACTAGTTAATATATTTGATTTAGTAATTACCTGATGACATTTTTTTTTTCTGATTTGTATTAACAATGGTATAGAATTATATAAATTCTTGTTCGTTAAAGTTTTGTTCTCTATTTCATGAATATAGTTTGTTTGTGGACTTGTTTGGTTATTAACTTTGTACTATTGTTTTCAAACAGGACACTTCAAAACTTATACGTAGTAATTACCAATGTGGATCAAACATGAAAGTATGCGAAATTGTGAATGTGTGTGCGTTCCGTGTTATTTTTTTTATAAAGAATAAGGTCCGGTTTTTCATTATTTTAATAATAAAATAAAATTATTACGGATTAATAGACAACTAACTTTTTGACCATTAAGATCACACAAATTATATCTAGCGTATATGAAACTTCCTTCTGTTGAATAATTCATAAAGTGATGAAGATGAAATTTCTTTATTTAATTTATAAGGATAAAGACAAGCTAACAAACCCATAGACTCAAAAAATATTCCTGAATTAATTGACAAGAAAACCAAGTTCTTCCATAGGCATGTTATTTTAGCTATAAAAATTTGAAAAATTCTAACCCGTCTTGTATCTTTCGTAAAGTGCCTAGCAGTTCTATTATCATTTATGCAGTGTTGAAGATGAAATTTCTTTTTTTGTGCTATAAAGATAAAGACAAGCTAACAAACCCATTGACTGAAATAATATTACTTAATCAATAGACAAGAAAACCAAGTTCTTCCATATACATGTTATTTTAACTATAAATTTCTGAAAAATTCTAACTCTGTCATTATCGTTCCCTTTTTTATATGTATAATAGACTTTGTTTATAATTGACAGTAGACCATCATTTAATCTGAAACAAAGAATCAAAATTCAGTATTTCTTCTATTATTTTAATAGATATTTCACATTTTTCTAGTATTTTTTTCCTCCCAAAAGTGTCTCTATTGAATTAGTCTCACATTTTAGGCCCGAAACATTATAGGCTTGAAAATCGTCGGATTATTATTAGCATATGGAGTTGTATATATAAGGAGTTTGATACGATCTACCATGGATAAATTACAGCATCTAGTACTAGTGATTAATGGTGTTTACAATTATATGGTAATGTGTATAAGCCCGAGCATCAATTAATATTGCTCCATGGTAGAAACAAACCAAGTAAAATTAAAAATAGTGCTACCAACCCTGTATGTACATGTATGGAACTACACACATTAATATTCTAAACTGATAATTGAGTTCCCTTCTATCTCTAATGACATCGGATCGATGTAGTTGCCAACAAAAAAACCAACTGTAACATACGGATCAACTCCATCTCCAGACAGAAAAAATTGTGAGTAGAAGCACGTCACTCCAGGTAATTTCGGCTTGATTTAACCTTCCCATACCTGCGAACTAAAATTAATGATGTAGATACATGGTAAAATATTTATATAGTATAGAAAGTGAAAAAATGGGTGGGTTGTGTAACAGCTTGCACGGGTTTTGACTGACCAAGTTATGTACTGGTTAACCCACAATATTTCTTGTTGATGACCTAATTTTGCAACTGTGATAACAAAAATTGTGTTTGTACAATAATAATCCAAATTTTGTTAATAAAATTCCAGAAAACGAAAAAGAACATCAGAGAAAAAAGTAGAACAAATGTTAGAAGCTATTTTTTGGGGGGTAACCATGGTTTTCGACCTTTTGGCCGACTAATTCACGGAGTTTGAACCCAAAATGTTAGAAGTTACCGTTGGATTTAACATGAAAAAGAACCAAAGAAGACTAACAAGCAGAGAAGTGGAGTCAAATGGTTAAAACTTCCCAGAGTGATTTGTTTAAACTTACTACAAAGAGTTTTTGGATAATGGGCTCAGATAAAGAAATTGATTTGGGCTAAGGTAAATTTTGGTCTAATTAGTAAGATATATAGGTCGATCATGCGTTATGGGAAACAATTACAAAGCTTTAAGGTGTTTAAACCATAGTAAAAATAGGTTCATTAAATTAAAAGGTTTATAAAGTGTTGAGGTAGCATGAAAAATTAAATTGATAAAGCTTTACAAAAGTTCATCATAATGTGTGTTAGAAGTGAAAGTGTCGGTCATTATTAGATATTATATTATGATTAAGGAATATATTAGCTACAATTGCATTGTAGCCAACTTCTTACAATTTGTACTCTAATTTGTGGTCCCTAAGACCTTTTATGGATCCCTGAGTCTTTTTAGTGGGTCAAAGAGTCTTTTCTTATGTAATTTATGTGGAGAATTGTAGCTAATTGACTTTAAAAATTGTAGTCAAGCTATCCTTAATGGTTAATATGTAATAGTTATTTGTATTAGTTAAGAAACCAAGCCGGCCCATGGTAAGCCCATGGGCGACCCATCTTTGTATCTACAACTATATATATACACCTCCTACACATATTTTCTCTATATCGTGTGTATGTATAACAATACCATGGGAACCAACAGAATGCCGAAAATACTTGTTGTAACTTAGTAGGACATTAATGATTTTGACATTATTGCAGTATTCATATTTGGATTATTTATTGGAACCAAGATGGTTGTTAGTTCAGTTCACATGTCGAAAGTTCAATGTGCATGTTTGGTACTTTGGTTACTGATAGTGTATAGGAATTTTAGTCCAAAGGGATAAAGCCCATGCAGTCATAACTAACCCAAAGGCTAAAAGACCAATGAACGTCACATGTGAAACCGATTTCCCAGGAAAACATTGGCCGAATACAAAGTGGCTCTTGCCTGGAAAACTAACTCCAAGGCAAGAGCAGCTGGAAACTTATCCTCAAAAGCCTTTATGTGCTAACGCCACGTGTAGCTACACTACTACAAAACCAGGCTAATGCAACGAAAATTTGCAATGGTAGATTCTCGTTGCATATTTGCAACCGTAATGCAACGAATTACCAACCGAAAAGCATCGACAAAAAATGGTTGCAAATCCATTGCAAAATTAAAACATATTTCTTTTATTTTTATTTCTATCTTTTCCGTTGCAATTCCGATGCAATTTTTCATAATTTGCAACAGAATAGCAACCGAAGACAAAAAGTAAATCTAAAAGAAATTATAATTAACTTTCCGTTGCAATTCTGATGCAATTTTTCATAATTTACAACGGAATAGCAACCGAAGACCAAATTTAAATCTAAAAGAAATTATTATTTGCTTTCCGTTGCAATTCGGTTGGAAATTTTCAATATTTGCAACGGAATAGCAACGGAAGACTTCTAAAACAAATTACCGCTTATTTTTTGTTGCAATTATGTTGCAAAAATCAAAATTTGAAAGGAATAGCAACGAAATGCATAATTTAAATATAGAAGGAATTATCATTTCTTTCTGTTGTAATTTTGTTGCAAATTTCAAAAAATTTGCATTAATCTGCAACAGAAGATTACAATAAAATGTATTAATAATTAGTTCTAATTGTCATCGCAAATCCCTTGCATTTATCTTTTTCCCATTAATCCACTAAAGAATGTTAGCTGTATATTAGTTGTTTGTGATTAGCTAGTGATAAGTATGAAGACGACTCTTCATTCTTATGAACAAGCATATCTATTCATCATGGGGGCATTATTGTTTTGGATAAAACTTAAACGGTGATATGATGGTTTAGTTGCACTGACCATTTGTGATCATCAAGCAAAAAAACATTAATGTCACATATTCGGTCTAGCACACTAATGAGAAATCCTTGTGATGTACTTTGTAGTACATGCTCTTTGTTCATTGATTTCATGTGTACACTGACTACAATGTGACGTGCGGAGATTCTATAATGGTCATCATTATAAATGTCTCTATAAATCTTAGATACCTTCATTATATTCGGATGAGCTTCACCGGTTTGTTTATGTCTTATTACGGTATAAAGCTTCCAAAAGTAGAACTGATGATATTTGTCATAATTGGTTCTGTTGTGTTTGATTGGTGGTAATGGTTTAGTAGGTTTATCATTCCTAATCGTGTTAAAATGAGGTTTATCTTGCGATGGAGTCAAGCTTGTAATGAGAAGAGCTCGAGTAACTTTTGAAGACTGGGCTATCTTAAACCCTTAGGTTATACTGAGAACATAAGTTAGTAACAACTTAATTAGACCATTGCACTAGTAGACGGATCATTAAGACATTGTAGAATTAACTTGGGTAGCACGTTCTTCCCAACTTGATCACACTTGTAATTTACTTGTGTTAGTTACTTAATTTTCTTTATTGGTATAATTAATCAAACTCGTGTCAATCTCTTAGATTGAAAACCCCCTTAAAAGTTGTAGAAAGTCCACAAGGTTTAGCTTTAAGTTCAACTGCTCCTCGCGACCGATGTGTGCTTACCATCCTAGGTAGAACTGACAAGGTGATGTACTTTGTAGTGCACGCTTTTTGTTCGTTAGGTTCGTATGTACAACGACTACAATGTGACGTGTGGAGATTCTATAACGATCATAATTATAAATGTCTCTAAAATCCATGATACATTCACTATATATAAATGAGCTTTAGGGGTTATTTATACCGTGTTACTGTATAAAGCTTCAATAAATATAACTGAGTTGGTATTTGTCATGGCTGGTTGTGATATGTTTAATTGGTTGTAATGGTTTATTAGGTGTAATGAGTCCCAATTGCATAAAAATTAGGTTTAGCTTGAGATGAAGTCAAGCTTGCAACGAAAAGAGATCGAGTAACTCTTGATGGTTGTGCTCATAGGAGGTATATTTCAGTTACCAAAAAATACGGGAGATATGATCTTTCAAGCTTGGTTCGATATCACGAGCATGATATGTACACACAAACGATCAATAGTAAAATGCTCGTCTCAATAGCCTTGATATTGAGTTTTTATTGGTTAAAATGAATTGAGTTATATCGTGTTTTAGTAATTGATTTATATCGTGTTCTAGTAATTGTAATGATTGATTCAATGTCTAACACATTAAATCAAATAACTAGATATATTTAATAATTATTAAACGATGTCGTTGACTTAACCCGATGTATATTAGCATAGTAAATTACAATAACAAACTGATACGCCCGAGCTTTATGTTATGTTATATTTATTTAGGATATGTCATTGTGTCGTATTAGGAAAGTGTCATTATTAAGATATGTCTTTATGTTTGGCTTGTTTTACAAGCTAGGGTTATTCGGTTATATATACCGAATCATTGTTATGAATGATTCAATCAAGTTTAATAACAATAATTCTCTAATTCTTCTCTTCAATTTCTTAAGGAGCTCGCACACGCTTGAAGTGGTGCCTTATCCTGATACAACCCTTAACAGGGTCGTATCAATTGTTGCTTTCATTGAGAGCTTTCGTTGAGAGGGCTTACAATTAGGGTTAAAAAAAAATAAATAAATAAAAAATAAAATAAAAATAAAAAAATCACGGGGGTACTGTTCAGGGTTGTATCAGGATAAGGCTTACAATTGGAACTCAAGACCTCCCGCTTACCAAACGGGTCGTATCAACTGGTGGGAGTAATCCAATTGATACGACCCTGTTAAGGGTTGTATCACGATAAGGAACCACTTCAAGCGTGTGCGAGCTCCTTAAGAAATTGAAGAGAAGAATTAGAGAATTATTGATATTAAACTTGATTGAATCATTCATAACAATGATTCGGTATATATAACCGAATAACCCTAGCTTGTAAAACAAGCCAAACATAAAGACATATCTTAACAATGACACTTTCCTAATACGACAAAAAGACATATCCTAAATAAATATAACATAACATAAAGCTCGGGCGTATCATTCCCCACTCCTTCGAAATCACCTTGTCCTCAAGGTTTGGTCTTGAAAATTTTCTCTTGATTCCGGGATCCCATATCCTAATCCTAAGCCTAGTCCTATCTTCCACTCTCGTAGTTCTCCCGCCTTCCGCTACCACAACCAACATCTTTTTCCTCTTCCTCCTTCCACTACCTTGGACATAACACAACACCATTCTTCCGCCTTCCACTACCCATGCCGTAACACAAACTCTGCCGAATGACATAATAACTTTCGATTATCAAAAGTATTTAGCTTTATAAAAAACTAATTCTTGATATAGTTTTTTTATAAATAAAAGTATCGATGGTTTCAAAAGGCTCGCAAAAACCCCGCAAAAATCTCGCAAATACGTGAGATTTGGTCATTGCCACCACGTCGCTTATTTCCCATATTTTTATAACCTTGAAAATATCTTAACAAATTTTTTCCCACCTACCGAATTTTGTTTCCCTCCCGTCCCAAAATTTTTCACAAAAGTTCCCCCCAAAATTATTTGTTGCCCTACTTTTATCGCCTACCATACACAACACTTAAACCTCTTTTACATTCTTTCAAAAGCTCACTCTAGATCTGGAAGATGAACACCGTCCATCATAGCCCCCCGACACTTTGCTTTCTCTTTCATCCCCTCACACTAGATCTCGATTATCAGCACCCAATAGGTATCATTCTCTCCTTCTAGTAATTATTGTTTCAAGTTTCAAGTTATGTGCAAAAAGACTCTACTTATGTGTATAGAACATGTAAATGTATGTTATTCTTTGAGTTATTTTGTTGAATCTGAAGTATACTAATTTAAGGTATATAAATATCTGAATATGAGGTGTTATACAAGTTTTTGTTGCTGATTTTAACTTTTGTAGCTAATTTTGACTTTTGTAGCTGATTTTGACTTTTTTTTGCTATGATTTTGATTGTTTATCTAGTTTATTTTTACATCTAAGCTGTGTGTATAAAGACTGAATATGTGTATGATATATCAAAGGATGTTGTCATTTAAGTTAGTTTCTTGAATTTGAAGTATCATGATTTAGTTATACAGATATTTGATTATTAGGTGTTATATGATTATATTGAGCCGTTAGTGGTGGGTTGGCTGATGTAGATGGCTCGGTTGGGGAAGGTGAGTCAAATGGGGTAGACGGACCAGATGGTACACATGGGTCAAATGGGGAAGGAGGGTTGACCTCACTCGAGGTATATGTGGTCGAGCCTGTATGGGTTAATGACAAGTCATGTGAACATATTGTAAGTGTCCTAACCTCGTTATGCATTATAAACAAATATCAATTAAACAAACAAAATGAAGGTAATTTTGTTGGTTACTTTATTATTGACGTAGTTGTTTTGAGCGTATGAGCTAATGGTTATTTTTGGGTTGAAGTTGTGCGACTAATTTAATGTCGAAGTTATTGTTTTGCGCCTTTGGCCAATGGTTTCTTTATGGATACATATGTTTTGATACTTGAGGTGGTATTAACAGCTCTTAGTGATGATCTAAGATATAAAGGTTTTTTATTGCTTTAATGATGTTGCACATAATCTGATTCAGGAGGACATTTTTTGTGTGTAGAAACAAGTCTACAAACTTGCTTATTTGCTTACATGCATTATTTATGTCGCACATCATGTTGTATTACTTTATTATGTTGTTAGAACTTACTAGTAAACAAAGATTACAGCTGCACATGTGTTCTATATGTTGTAGCTCTATATAATATAATGCATGACTTGTGTTTGTTATTCTTATGACAAAGTGAACTAATTCATTTTTTAGGTTAATGCATGGCTACTGTGAAAAACTTACAAAGTTAATAAAGGAACAATTTGCTACTGTGACAAAGTGCCACTAGTTTCTTTAACTTGTTGATGAATGATCTTTGTTTTATGCTAGCTACTGTAATAAAGATGCCATAGTGTTTCACTTACTTTTTGTTTTGTTTTGCTATTGGTCTAATGAGGACTAAAACTTTTGTTATTGTAGTCTAAATTTTTGTAGTCTATATATGCATTTTCTACTGCATTTGTATGTTCAACACAAGTTTTACTACTCAAATTATATGTGCTATGTTTTCAAGTGTTTTATCAAGTCTGCTATTGCCCAAACCCATTACCCGACTTAAACCCCTTTTAATAACTAGACAATTTTATTTGCTTTTATTATCAAATGATAGATATTTTAGTTATTAACAATGGTTCCTATTATAGGAGAAATATCAAGCATGTATGATTAAGACGTTGAGTTACACCCGCATAACCAAGAAATATGGAATAAAGTCACTCCAGTGAAGTGAACAAAGGCAATACACACGGGGCAGGAAAATAATCTGATCTCGTATTTGTGTTGACAAGAATACCTTCCACTCCCAGCACCACTACGTCGTATCCGCGGTAAGGTTGTCATTTCTATGCTCATATCAGGTCTAACGTGAATTGGTAGTTAAGTTAATTATTTTTTTGGATAAAAAAGTTCATTATTTGTTGAAATGGGTTGAACCAGATTGTTTGTTGTGGCTGGTATCATTTTTAAATAGGTTGAGTATGCGTTAAAATGGGTTATAATGGGTTTAAATATGGTGATTTACAGGTTCAAGTATTTCTAAAGTCTTTCGAAGAGCTGAAGCAAGCGATAACACGAGAGAAAGAACTTTTAAAGGAAGCTAATGAAGCGAGGAGAAAGCAATATGAAGAAAAACTTAAGTCTCATGCTTTGAAAAGGAAACTAATGATACACTCTATAACTCGTAACAGAGTTGGATAAAATGCTTTTGATAATATTTATGATATTTTGGGTATTCTGATGATTATTACTTCGGTTTGATTTGCATATTTAGAGATATTTGGTTTTAAATTATTGTGTATTATAGGATAAAACCGGAAGGCCGAGGGCCTGAATAATGTTATTTTAAAGAATAAATTGTGTATGTTTTTGCAATGGGTTTGCAACTGAATTGATGAAGTTTAAATAGCAATTTTGATTTAGGAAAATTCTGTTGCAAAATCTTACTAACGCAAAAACAGCTGCAAATTTTGGTTGTTGCAAAAGTTACCATTGCAAAACCCGTAGCAAATTATAGCTGTTGCAAATTATGTGTTGATGCAAAATATTATTCGATGCAAAAATGTTGGGAAAACTCTTCGTTGCAAAAAGAGTATGTAGTTCCAACGAATTATCTTTCATTGCAAAACGGTTGCAAAAAGATTTCTAGATGTTGCAGTTCGGATGCAAATTAAATTTGCATGGAGCCTTTTTGCAATGGTCGAAAAATGTTGCATTTTCGTTGCAAACAGCCTTTTGCAACGAATTTGCATCGTATTTGGACGGTTGCATTAAGCCTGTTTTGTTGTAGTGCTACCTCATTCGTCCAGTGGTGCATGTATTTCTCTAGTACATGTAGATCTTGACGAAGATCCCAATAACCACATGAGCCAAGAATGCTAAGCCACGTTTCATTCGTGTCTTCTACATAAGATGTCCACCACGTGTACCCTCTAGGACAGTTGGAACATCTAGCTGGATCACATCCACGTGTCGCACACAACCCAAATACATCCTATAAATACCGGTGCATTTGGTGAGAAGAACTAAGTTATCTTCTTCATTTAACACACACTACACCCTCATCGTATGTGAGTGACACCCTAGCTCAAGATAATCATTGTTATCTCAGGGTCCTTACCGAACACAAGAAACCGAACATATGATCATCATTCTCTCACACCATTCATTTACCCAAATCCTCACCGCACCTACGTAAACATGGCGCCATCCGTGGGACCCGTGATGTAAATAAAGCCATCAGTTTCATCTTTTCCGACAACGGAAAACTCAAAAACTTTATTATTTTCGTTACAAAAATTGAAAAAAAGTCACCAAAAACTTTCATCTTATCCTACAATCATAACAAATACTCTCTTTGAAAAACATGTCAAATCAACAACCACCACCACCACCGCTATCCTTCTCTGATATCTCCAATCCCATCAGCAAGGTTAGTATCACTCATATGGAGGAGGGCCGGGCAAATTTATTTAAAAATAATCATAACCTCACATCACAACCAAAAGCAATGGAAGTGGGTGGACCAAACACATTTTCATTTTAGGAATGCACTCAACGGTCACCATAACTGCCACAAGACAAACACCACCAATCGACAGTTTCACAACTCGAGTCACTGCACATTCATCGTGCAGGCTACCACAAGATGAACGAACATACACCGTACAAGTAACACCTGCAATGGCGACCATCTTCGGATGATGCAGGAAAGTCATGAAAGAAATAAGGATTAAGGAAGGACCACATTCACATGTCTCAAATTCAAATCTACAATCACTAGGTCAGGTACCCCAACACATGCAACTATCGGAGTTTTGTGTACACGGGAGAAAATATAACTAATACCGAGGTCACACGCTAGCACAAATCGACATCCTATATATGTGTATGTTGTAGATATAGTATTCCAATCAAGGTTTACGAAGTTACCAGCACTACTACAAGCTCATGTTTCTTATTGCTTTTTTTCCTACTTTAAGACCGGTCACATCAGTTTGACAATTGAAATTTGAACTTTATGGTTGTATTGCATTATTGCTATTAGTATGGTGTTTCATGAACTTAAACATTTTCATGAAACATATACTCTCTAATAATATATAATTCCTTATAAAAGATGAACATTTAGTTGCATTTTCAATCTTGATCTGATCCTATGATCCCGATCTTGCAAACATAAAAACGATCTTGGGTAGGATCGGGATCGGAATCACAGTATTTCACTAGATAATGACAACCGGAATCTCGTGATCCCGATCTTGAATGAGTCAGTATTACGCAACATTCACTAGATAACGAAGACCGTCATAATTATAAATATGATCCAAATACGATTAAGTACGTAAATTCTATAGGTAATAACACGACGATCAATGATTTCTTTTTGAGCAAATAGACCGGTTGAAATGAAACACCACATAAATTTAAGACGACAGCGCAGAGAATCATGAACCTGATTTTTCTTGGTTAACGATTCATTTCAACAAATTACTAAATCTACACTTAATTGCAGTAAAACATAGGCTAAAAAGTCTTCTTTCTACTTAGACGAATAGAAGAGCATGTGAACAAGTTTTATAATCAATTGTCATTAAATTGGTCAACTAGCAATGGAATATATTCATTGATTCATCCTCACATTGTCATTTGCTTTTGGGTTTTTGTATCTATCGTATAGTTCCTAACAGCTCATTTGTCATTTTATGAAGTGATGAAGATTAATATTTTTTTTTTTTTTTTAAATAGAGATAAAGACTAGCTACCAACCCTATAAAATTAAATAGAATTTAGCCTCATAATTTATATACAGATTTCAATTTTGGATGTACCGAATTGCAAGAAAATCAAGTTCTTCACATATATTATGATAGCTATTACTTCTGAAATTTTCAAACAGTCATTTCACACCCTTTTTATTAACATAATAGACTTCAATTATAATTTATCGTTGACCATCAACTAAAAACAATTACGCATCCATCATTTATTGAAACTCGTCAGTGCATATGTCATCCATAAAAATTTTCAAAAAAACATAATTCATAGTTGCAGATGCTTAATCTAAAACAACACACCAAAATTCTCTATTTTATCTAATAAGCTACACTCCTTAACTCATTCGATCTATTTCTTGTATTTTTTTTCCCTCTCAAAAGAATCAGCCACACATATTTCTGTCGACGACAAGATCTATCGCAACATGGAGTACTTGTAACTTTAATAACATATGGCATCATAAATATAATTGATGAAATGAGTAACTGAGGATATATAATTACTTATAAGAAATGTGCATCCACCTTTCAACAATTCATGTTATACTAGCTGTTATAAGATAATTTGTATGAATCAGATCTTCATTATCGCTCCATGGTAAAGACAAACTAGTTATATGAACGATAGTGCTATGAACCCTGTGTGTAGAAGTATTGAACTACACCTGAATATTTTAAGCTAATGGGGTCCCTTATAACTCTAACGATAACAAACGCAATTTCATTCCAAAAAAAAAAAAAAAAAAAAAAAACAGAGCTGTAACATATCTATTTATCTTTTGCTGTAACATATCGAGCAACTCCATATTTAGATAGGAATAATCTGACAAGAAGCATGTTCACTCCTAGGTTTAGAATATCGGCGTAAAAACATGGTACACTATAGAGGTAAAAAAATGTGCAGGTTGTGTAATGGGTTAGGGCTGGAACAGGATTCATACGGGTCAGCCCAAAAAACATTTTGTCAAAATTTCTAGATCTTTTAGATAATTAGTGTGACTATGATTAAGAAAACTGTATACAGTCTAGGAAACTTTCGGCCAGTTTCTGACCCATTTTGTTCTAAGCGAACATTTTTAATTAACGAGATTTGCCCATTACAGATATAACCTAACCTGAAACGATCTATCCATATAAGTCAGTGGGTCAAAATTGACAGGTATAAGATGATTTTTTTTTTTGGTCAAGTCATAGCTGTAAGAGCACGACCCGGTTGACTAGCAATTACATTATAGTAATGTCTGCAAATAGTGGGTGATCAAGAAAAGAACCAACTTGAGTCGAGAAGATTTTGAACCTTCTGCAAGTGAAATGCCAATCCAAATTTTCTTCTCTCCTTGAATCAAGTTATCTCCAGAATATGATACATTTTCAATTCATCAATTGGTGCCTCCTCCAAGGTGGAAAGAATCTCAACCTACAGAATCATCAATGAACAAATGTAAAAGATATATTATCAAAACCTAAAAGGGTATATTGTGTGCAACAATGTGTGCTTGAGTACTCTATACCAGGCATACAAATTTTGCTTCGTTTCTAGTTGTTATAAGGTAATTTGCATAAATCAGATCTTCATTATCGCTCCATGGTAAAGAGAAACTAGTTATATGAACGATAGTGCTATGAACCCTGTGTATAGAAGTATTGAAGTAAACCTGAATGCTCTAAGATAATAGAGTCCCTTATAACTCTTATGAGATCAAATGCAATTTCATACAAAAAGAGCTGTAACATATCTTTTTATCTTTGCTGTATCATATCGAGAAAATCCATCTTTGGATAGAAAAATTCTGACCAGAAGTTCACTCCTAGGCTTAAAATATCGACATAAAAACATGGTACACTATAGATGTGAAACAAGGCGCAGGTTGTGTAATGGGTTAGGGCTGGAACAGGCTTCATACGGGTCAACCCGAAATATTTTTTGTCTAGATTTCTAGAATTTTATAGATAATTAGTGTAACTATAATTAATAAAACTGAATTTGGACAACAATAATCCCATCTTTATTAATAAAATGATTTATGAAGTTTCGTGCATTAAAGCTACAGTCTAGGAGACTTTCGCCTGTTTCGACCCGCTTTGTTCTAATGAAACATTTGTAACTAAAAAGATTTGCCCATTAGAGATATAACCTAACCTGAATCGATCCATCCTAAGTCAATGGATCAAAATTGCCAGGTATTATATGAAATTCTTATTTTGTTTTTTTTGTCAAGAGACTACCTGGAGCACAGGTCACAGCTGCAAGAGCACGACCCAGTTGACCAGCAATAACATCATAGCAACGTCTGCAAAGAGTGGGGTGATCAAGAAAAGAACAAACTTGAGTCAAGAAGTTCACATTTTTAACCTTCCGCAAATCCATATTTTCTTCTCTCCTTGAACCAAATTATCTCCGGAATATGGTACTTTTTCAATTCATCAGTTGGTGCATCCTCAAGGTAGAAAGAATCTCAATCTGCACTATCACCAACTAGCAATGGAATATAGTAATTGAAAATTTATTATTATGAAAGACAAGTCCAAAACTCCTAATTAAGAAACGTAACAAAAGAAAGAAACCCACTCACAATACCACAAAATAACCATAAAGTTGGCATCTATATGAGCATTCAAGAATTACCATCTCCTTGATTATTACTAATGTTAATTACACTATAACCCCCTATGAAAGGAAGTCTACATATCACAACTCCCTTTTATATGCAAATAGTTTTCAGGGGTGCTACAAGTATATCCAATTTCGCTGAATAAAAACCGGATCTCCACTAAAAAAGACCATTTTCTTATAGGTCATTTGAGTCCACAGAACATTTCTAACCAACAAGTCTCAAGGATCTCATTAATATGACCACTTTAACGCACTATCAAAGGATACATTTTATCAAACTAGTTTGCAACTCAGTTACAGATCTCAAGTTTTGGAGATCAAACCAATAGTATTATGCCAGTTATACATACTTAATACTTGTACCTGAGATGAAGTCCATTCTACTTGATTGATCGCACTCATAGCAGTCTCTCTCTGAATACATTTTATCAAACCATTGATCGCCAATCATATGGAAACTTGTGCTCTACAGAGATAAAGAATAATGGCATTTAGTTATACTATTTACATGGCATCAAAGGAACAAAAAAAAGTAGTTAATTAATACTTCCTGGTGAATGATATGACTTACTGTAAGGTTCTAGCATGACAATGAAGGAAAGTCCATCTAAGTGACCTATTCCAGGAGAATCGCCGTCACCAATTACATCACGCCCACTAAAGATCCCAGCTTCTTCAGTGAGTTTTGTTTCATCGTCGAAACTCAATGATGCTAAAAGAAGACGATTCTGTAGATGATGAACAACTTATCAGTAACAGAATCTGAACATTTTTGTAATACTTTGACTTTCAACAAAAGTCAATGTAAGATTTGATTAAAAATCTCATAAAGATAATGGTGTACGGGTTCTTCTCAAGAGTAGATAACAAGATTATCAAAGAAATGTCTAAACACCTCAACAATCAAACAGTCATCATAAAAGTATAAAACCAACTCTCATAAGCCAATTTAATGCCTTAAACCATAACCTGAGCAACAAAAATAGTTCCCATTATAATGAAATTTAATAGCTACAAATTATCCGATTTCGCTTCGTAAAAACCAAATCCTCCACTAAAACAAAGTCAATTAAATCGACAACACAACGTATATCAACAACAAGTCACATGGGCATAAGTAACATGACCAACTTGTATCACTATTCAAGTAGACATTTCATCAAACACTTGCTATACCATCTTCTTTGTTACTATAAAAACTATGAAAAACAAAACTCTGTATTATCACAACATGTGATGCTCACTTTGATAACAGACACGTTTCAGGGTTGCCACTAGTTTATCCGATTTCGTTCAACAAAAACCGAATCTCGACTAAATAAAAGGCCATTTTCTTAAAGGCGATTTAAGTCCACAACATAGTTCTAACCAGCAACAAGTCTCACTAACATGACCAATTTACAACACTATTAAAACAAACATTATATCAAACAGTTGGTGTGCAACTCGGACTTGCAACTCAATTTTGTTTCTTGGTGTGAACACTATACGCCAGTTACAAATGAATAAAGGCTCTTGCAAAGCATATGCAGTTTTTACACTTTAGTTGCATAGTTTTTACACAGATGGTCTATGTGGTTTGCGTTGACTTTCCCCCTTGGTCCTTTGACTTTCTTTTGCACAAACAGTCATTAACTTTGAATTTATTCATTTGACTCGTTAGAGATAGAACATAACCCGAACAAATGAGTCAATTTCTTACCTCTAGAGATGATACTCACTTTATATCATGGTAAAGGTACCTACGGTACAATTCGAGTATGCTATTGACTAGAAGTTGTTAATTAGAAGATTTTATAACTGTCACAAGCTATAAATTTGTCTAAAAAAAGTAGATTTTTCTGAGATGAGCCATGTCAAAAGAATTTGTTTAGTCCTCGGTACGCCAATACACCGCCATCCCTACAACTGGTAAAAGTCACACCAGCATTAATATTGAATATAAATTGACCATCAAAATACATGAAAATAATGGGATTGGCCTTTATATATTACAAATGACTAACAATAAATTTCCCAACCCAATTTGGTTGTCACAAATACATACATCACATGGTAAATTTAAACAAAATTTCTGCAGAACCCATTTTGCTTTTCACAAAACATACATGCATCAGATAAAACTTCACATATAATTTTTTTATAATAATCCGGGTGCATGCAACAAGAGCCTTTTCCTGATGCATTGAGTAAACAAATAATCTAAATATAGCAAACAATTATTTTACATTGGCCGAAACTCAAGGCCACAAACAATGAGACCAGACATAGGTCCTTCATGACTTGTAAATTTCATATCAATAGAAAGAGAGTCGTCCTTAAATTCAGAATTAGAGTAAAATTTCCACAATCGAATCTCCATCCATCCATCTTTCCTTTGTTTTGGAACCGGAGTAGTATCATGTATATTCAAAGGGCTTGGGGTTATAAAATAAAGAAATTCGGCCTTGTTGTTTTCTTGGTGTACATCTCGTACATTCACAGGACAATGCAGCCCCTCATATTTATCTCGAAAGCTTGAACACAAGGTAACATGCGATTCTCAGATAGGGTGACAACATTTGACTTTTAATCGTGCATTTGATATGAAATATTTTTGTGGTAAAAGCTCAATCACCTCTTCAAATCTGCATGTAAGATATATTTTATGATTACATACTTTACAACAAAATAAATAAATAAATATTAAATAAAATTCATATTTAAAGACACATAAAACAAAATTCAAGAAATGAAACCTTTGCCAATCATCAAGTCACAATTTTCATTTTTGAATTAGACTAAAAAGAAGGATTAATCCTTAAGTAATTTGATTTGACATGTAACAAAGTTAGTTCTAAAAAGCAAACCTGGACTGGGATATTGATTTTGAAGTAAAACGGTGCTCATTAGATACATTGTATAAAGTTGCCTTTGCCGAAACTATAAGAAGCTTCATCCTGTCTATGTTTCCCAACCAGAACAACTCTTCGTAGTTTCCGTTTGTCTTGAATATTTCTTTAAAGTCAGTTGGCAGTTGACGCACCCGATCCACATTGAAGTTTGATTTCAATACTTCTTGGACTTCCGCCAAATTTCCGATTCCTTCATGTTTCACCTGCAACTTATTATAAATATGCAACTTAGAACATGCATTTTTTATTTTTATTTTTTATTTTTTTTTGGTTACCATGCATTCATATCCCCTTTATGAAAGAATAGAACATAGACTGGAACCAAGGAATAATTTCAAAATATTACTTTTTCAATTGCTCGAAATTCAATGCCTTCAACATAAACGGCAACATCTCCACTATAGTACGATGAAAAGCTCTCAAGTAGAAACTCAAAACCGACGTCTTCGTTTTGATTCAAGAAACGGTGCAACTCAATCATCATCCACTGCTCATCTCTCCATGTTGCGAAATATGCATGTAGACTTTCATATCCCTTTCTATAATTTAAGTTAACATACATAGGTTTACCTGAAAAGTTTCTTGAATCACAAAATTTGAAGACTAAATAGACCCCATAGACAACATCTAGAGATAAAAATTGAGCTCTTGTCTTGATTTCGATGTTCAAGTCGGAAATATCTAACATCTCTACCACTGTCCCAAACCTGCGCATATTATAAACATCCGAGTCTAAATCAGCCATAGCCTTTATTTCCATACACTTCTACTATTGAATTTCGTAATTTCTGGAACAAAATTTAAATTTATATTAGAATTTCTTATACCATACAAATATCTATTTAAATAAAGGTAAGATCATTATAAAAAAAAACACTATCAAGATGCTATCAAAATTCATAATTCTTGGTCATGAGAACAGAGGACCTAAAACAAGGGCAAACCTCAGCTACCTTATTAGAAGATTAGAAGGTTTATAAAATTAAAGTTCACAATCATATAGTAAGTATTAAAATCTATTTTGTCATGTACAATATCAGTTATCATTGTTGATATGTATGTATGCAGGACTTATCTCGTTATTACCTGGGCAATATGTGAACTTAGTCAAAGGGGTTCTTAAGTTTGATCCTTTTATATCATAATTATAATTATATAATTTATAATCATCTTAGGCTACCATAAACAACTTGTCATACATTTACCTGTAAAGAGAATAACCTTATACTTTAACATTAAAAAGCATAACATACTTCTACCAATAATGCACATGTTTGCTTATCCTTAAAACTAACAAAGGAGGAGAGGTAAAGAGAATAACCTTGATTCAGAAAGAGATTTCCACTCATGTGGACAACTTTTTATGTAGGAAAACATTGTGGCTGAAACCATTTCATTTCTTTCTCCATTACCAACGAATGACAACAACTGTTATACAACCGAAATACAAATCAGACTCAATGTGTATGATGTATAAATGCATGTGTGATTTTGTATTATCTCTCAATAAGGATAAGATACGTAGACACCCAATAAAGGAGATATGAGAATGAACTAGTTACCACTTTGTCCTGTTGAAGGAGGATTCCCTTACAAAAAATGTTGTAAAGTTCCTCTTTCTTTTTGCTAGAATAGATTTCTTGGCACTTTGACATCTGGATTATTTCTTTATAGTCATTAGGCAATTTCGGCTCCCATAGCTCATGATCCTCCTGTATATACATTAATCAATTAAGAAACTCATGTTTCATACAGTTACTTTCTTGCAGTTTATAAAACAGTTAAAGGCCATAATTTAGATATATATAAATCAAAATTAGTTAGCGAATTTTTTGAAAATATAAAAACTTACCTGAAATTCCAATGCTTTCTTGAGTTGTTTGACCACTTCATGAGCTGTTGGTCGTCTTTCTCTCTTGTGATGTAAGCATTGAAGGGCAATCCTTGTAAAGGTAAAATATGATTGTGGCACAATTTGTTCTTTGATACCCTCGAACACCAACTTATCAAGTTTTTCAACATAATAGTGGTGTTTAGCCAAAAATGGTAAATAAAGATAATCATCATCTAGCTTTTCGGATGATAGTTTCCCACACAATATGTCAAATAAGACCGCACCCAATGAGAATATATCGACTCTTTGGTTAAGAAGCCTTTTTGAGTACAATGGGTCACGATAGCCAATTGTGCGGTAACATTGTCGATGACATAGTCTACATCCTCATTTGTTGGACATACTAAGGAAAGCCCGAAATCACTAATTTTGCTTTCCAATCATCAAGAAGTAGAATGTTGTCACTGCCGATGTCCCTATGTATTACCATTTCGGACTTGAAACAGATCCATGAAGAAACTCCAACCCGACCGCAATATCAATGCATATTTTAAGCGCATCACCCACGTTAGACTATCATCGCTCAAGTACTTATCAAGACTTCCTCTAGATGCATACTCATAGACAATAGTTTTCTTCCTCTTCATCACAAAGCTACAAGACATATTACATTTTCATGTTTATACTGCATAAGGATTTCAAGCTCATCATAAATTCACTTCTCCTTCAAGATTTCCTACCCAACCGCTTACAAAGAATGAAGTTATGCCCATGAGTGTGACCCTTGTACACATTCCCAAAATCTCCACATCCAATAATATTGTCTTGATTGAAAGTTTTTGTCGCCAACTTTATGTCTTGTAGTGACAGTTTGAGGCTGTCCTTGTGGTTCTCCTGCAAATCATTGGACAATTAATCGATTTAATATGTAAAATATTACTGAACAATTTGGCATCTAAAACTCCTTTAAAGTATAATGTATGAAATGTCACATATATGCTATGATAAAGGGGGAATTGCATATATATCCTTGCAAAGCCTCATAATTGCATATATATCCAACCACAACTCGTAATTGCATATATATCCTTTCAAAGCCTTAAAATTGTAATATATATCCAACCAAAACTCATAATTGCATATATATACTTGCAAAACCTTAAAATTGTCATATATATCCAAATGATTATTTTAAGTACATTTAATAGAAAAAATGTATAAAATTATAACCGATATATAAAATAACGATTTTTTTTACAATTACAAAATATCTTTTATTGGTTTGAATTTTATTATGTCATTTGATATATATATATATATATATATATATATATATATATATATATATATATATATATATATATATATATATATATATATATATATATATATATATATATATATATATATATATATATATATATATATATATATATATATATATATATATATATATATATATATATATATATATATATATATATATATATATATATATATATATATATATATATATATATATATATATATATATATATATATATATATATATATATATATATATATATATATATATATATATATGTGTGTATATATATATTATGTGTATATATATTATATGTATATATATATATATATATATATATATATATATATATATATATATATATATATATATATATATATAGGCTCCATTCTATTGAGAAGGTTTTATTTTGAGAAGATTGAGAAATCTTCATTTGAGCAAATTGATTCATGTTTTTATTTGATTCACAAGTAAACATCATTTTATGGTGAATCGAATCTATAAATCACAAATTTGATTCACAAATCATTGTTAAAATCGAGTTATGATGATGATTCATTAAATTTGTACAAATGATTCAAGATTCTACATATATCACAAAATCGAGAGATTTTAACATTGATTCAAAATTTTTTACACATTTTGAATTTTAATCACATTAAAATGAGTTTTACGCTTGAAAACATGAACCAAAGTTAAAAATCTATCGTTTTGAAAACCTTCTCAAAATAAAACCTTCTCAATCTATCCGATTATATATATATATATATATATATATATATATATATATATATATATATATATATATATATATATATATATATATATATATATATATATATATATATATATATATATATATATATATATATATATATATATATATATATATATATATATATATATATATATATATATATATATATATATATAGAGTTTACGTTTAGATGGAACGATGGATGGTGCGGTTGATATTCTTATTCAAGATTCGTCGATATGAACACGGTTGAGTAGCGAACATGGTTGCCCTTTCTTTTCTTAAAAAATGGTTTAAGGATATTTTGTAATTGTTAAAAAAATAAAAAAGATAAATGTCTATAAATTATTATTTTTTTAGCAATTACAAAATATCCTTAAACCATTTTTTCAGAAAAGAAAGGGAAACCATGTTCGGCTACTCAACCGTGTTCGTTATCGACGAATATCGTATAAGAATATCAACTGCACCATCCATCGTTCCATCTAAACGCAACTCCTATATATATAGATCAAATGACATTATAAAATTCAAACCAATAAAAAGATATTTTGTAATTGTAAAAAAAAATATAAATAAAAAAAAAATCGTTATTTTATATATCTATTATAATTTTTAGACATTTTTTTCTAGTAAATGTACTTAAAATAATCATTTGGATATATATGACAATTTTAATGCTTTGGAAGGGTATATATGAAATTATGAGTTTTGGTTGGATATATATGACAATTTTAAGGCTTTGGAAGGATATATATGCAATTATTAGTTTTGATTGGATATATATGCAATTATGAGGCTTTGCAGGGATATATATGCAATTCACCCCAGAATAAATGAGGAAATTATAAAGTTATATTTTAAACCCATTACTTACCTGAAAGTTTAATGCTTTTTTGAGTTCGTGGATGACAACATCTATTGATGGACGTTCAGCTTGAGTTTCCGCCAGACACTGAAAAGCGATTTTTGAAAATACATCCAAAGACTCTTTATTGGGTCCTTTGGTAAGAGAAAAGACATGTTCATCGGTTTCTTCCTTTATCTTGTGATCAACAATTTCCATTAGTGTTCCCTTCTCAAAATGATGTCGTGCAATGGGTGCAATCCCCTTCCCATCAATGTCAGTGAAAATACGATCATAGGCCAACTTCCCGGTCAAGATCTCAAATAATACCACTCCAAAAGAGTAAATGTCTGATTTTTTATTTAATCTTCCATACCCTTGATATTCTGGATCCAAATACATATCCGTACCTGCAATCGTATTGATATTGAGAGTACTGGCCTCTTGATCTGCAGGGTGGAATTTGGAGAGCCCAAAATCTGCAATCTTCGCCTTCCAGTTATCGTCCAGTAGAATATTTGCACTCTTAATGTCACGGTGTATTATCTTTTGTTTGTCGTGATCCGTGTTGGTGTGAATGTAATTCAAGCCAAGTGCAATATCAAGACATATCTTTATACGTTGCACCCAAGTAAGATTAGTCATTTTAGCATTGCTTCCCAAATAATCTTCGAGACTTCCTTTGGAAGCATGCTCATACACAACGATCATTGCACCGTTACCTTCATAACAAAATCCAAGAAGGGAGATTATGTTATCATGTTTACAAGTAGTTAGAGTTTCAATTTCTGCAATGAACCCTTGTTCTCCTTCTTGATTGTGAATGCGCTTTATGGCTACCGTGCTTCGTTTCCTTGGTAAATCGCAATTATTCACACCTTCTATCGACGAGGAATTATTGCTATCAAAATGTTCAAGATGTGCTTTGTACACTTTGCCGAATCCACCTGAACCGTTGCAATATGCTTCGTTAAAATTGTTGGTAGCCTTGATTATATCATTTAGTTGAATCTTCAAGTGTTCCAAGTTCTTTCCCTGCAACATTATGGAGTTATCCAACACCACATTAATGCTAGTAACGATTGGGGTGAAGTTACAGAAAGAAAGAGAAAGAGGGAAAAAATTTACTACCCATTTATAAAATACTAGCTAAATGACCTGTCGAATTGCCACGTTTTTCAATGAAAATTGATGAAAACACAATATTTATAGTAACTACTAATCTGGAAAACATGAACATGTATTATTGGTAACTGATATTTAAATTCTAATGACTTATGGTTTTCTCGAAATGTTTTAATGGATATTTAGAGGAGCGTTTGGCACAACTTTGAAAACACGTTTCCGCATATGTTTGAAGCTTGTAAAACTTCAGATATGTTTATTAATGTATATGTAGTAATTCTGTGGAATTTCATGTCATTGTGATAAGGTTTATTATGTTTTCCGGAAAAATGGGTCAAAAGGAAAGTGTAAGTGCAGGCCTCTAGGTCTTAGCCATGGCTGTGAGGCTTCCAGCCGCGGTTGGGAAGAGTTATGGAGGTCTTATGAGGCCTCCAGCCGCGGCTGTGAGGATTTTAGCCGCGGTTGTGATCAGTAACAGATTTTTGTCATTTTTCGAATTTTGTATAAAATAATCCGTGGCTTGTTGGAGGTCGTGCCACCTATTGTCGGAAATCTCTTTGTGTATATTTTTACATAAAAACACTTCCAGAGTCTGAATGTAATTAGAATTTCAAAAGTATACTAGAGAAGTAACGGAAGGTTTGGATCATGTCTTGTTATATATATAAAAGAAAAAAAATCTAGTCTAGAACGGGCATTCCAATATGATATTTGTTTTGACATTTTTATATTCCATATTAAGGCCTTTATAGTCAAGGGTCTAACAGTCGTATATAATTAGATGGAATAAGTGATAGTGAAAAAAATACATAAACTTCAAGTAAATGTAAAATTAAAGTTGGTGGATTACACTTTATTTAAATCAGGGCTTTCACTTCTAGATTAATAGTCAGAAATCAATTTACCCTGTAATTTTAATTCTCACTTCACTTCATTCTCATTTAGTAGGCGGTGGTATTCAGAAAGCAAGCATTGGGTGTGTTCACGCCTTTTTTATACGTGCAGATCCTAGTACTGATATTAAGAACTAATTCAAAAATCATAAATGATATTTATTGATTGTCAAAGTCTCAAAATATACTTTCATAACTTAGGTGTGATTGGTAAAAACTAATAAATGGCAATAGTTTTCATTATTAATATATGCTTAAGAATTTTGTAACCAATTGAAAGAGTTAATGACATAGTTGTGAATAACTAATTTTGGTGGGAGAATTCAAGAGATAATTCAAAAAAAATGGTTAAAGCAAAATGGTTGTATGATCACCTCTAGTGACTCTAATAAAACACTTTTAAAACTTTTTACTATTTTGTGACTTATTTTTCTTTTCAAAGTGAAAAAGTTGGTTATAGATTGAGTTGGTTGTGAGAAGTTATAGTTAGGGGTGCATGTTTAAAAATAAAGTACAACCAAATAATGCATGTATGATCACCCCTAAATATAACACTTGAATATTTTCACAATAATGAGACAAAACTTGGATGGTTTTTGTAATGGGCAAAGGCTAAATAAAACTAATGTACTTATCAAAATGTACTGAGAATCCTAGTGCATTTTAAAAAGGTTCAGTATGACTCGTATACATTCAAATTTAAAACAAAATAAATAACTTTTAAGAATTTCTTTCTCATCTTCAATCCTAGATTCCGACGACTTTTCCGGCTACCAACCATCAACTCTGACTAATAAATCGTTCTTAATTATGAGAAATTGGTGCACGGAGTTGATGGGCTGCCAGAATATGAGTTTGAAGATGAGAAAGGTAAAGATTGAAGAACAAAAAGGGTATTTTAGTCATATCACTTAAAAATTAATTCATTTTATAAAAATTTAAATGAATACTAATGTTGGTAACCGAAAAAGTCGCCGGAATCTGTCAATCTCGGGATAGAAGATGAGAAAGAAGAAGATTGAAGAACAAAAGAGTATTTTAGTTAAATCGCTTAAAAAGTTATTCATTTTGTTATACATTTGAATGTTATTCACTAGGAATTTCAGTACATTTTGATAAGTGTATTAGTTTTCTTTGACCTTTGCCCTTTTGTTAATACAAATAAGCCGTAAAATTGTTTATTTATATTTTACGATCTTCTAATGTTTTGTGTATAACAAATGTAAAATCCTTTTAACGACACAAATAAAATACGTAAATGGTTTGAGCCAATAGTTTACTAACACACTTACGTTTTCACATAAAATACTAAACAAGTAAACGTGATTTTATGATTTAGTAATACATATGTACAACAACTAGTGTTTACATATTGGGTAAATATATACAAAACTAATATGTATTATAATAGGTAATATAAATGAGTAGAAACTTAAGTATTTGACCCATTGACCAAATACATTGAATGTAGTTGGGTATAACCCAAAGTCCATGACCCATACCCATGGAGCATAACCCATAACCCATTGCATGGCATCATGCTTAAGTCATAAATGGATACTATCCATGACCCATGGTTTTAACCCATGACCCATGGACTAGATGCATTGTATTTACTTGGATACCCATGGTCCAAAGTCTAGGACCCATGGCCCATGACCATAACCCATGACCCATGACCCAAAACCCATGGGCAAACAGGAGCGTCCCACGGATCCCCAATAATACACTGGACGGATCCCTCAAGTGAGGGATCTGTGGGATCCGTGGAATAGTAGCTAAATTTCTTTAATGAGAAAATTTGAGAGCCTTTTGGACATTAATGAGAAAATTCGTCCAACATCCGACAAGTCTTTGGATGAATTAACTTTGAGTGCTTCTTGGACATTAGTGAGAAAAATTTGTCCGGTGTTCGTGCTTGAGTTTTACAAGACAATGAGAATTGTTCGGAATGGCGACGGGACCATTTCAATAGCCTTCATCATCAATGAGCACGAGTACACTCTCACTCTTGTAGAATTTTGAAGGATACTTCGTGTCCCATATCAAGGAGTGTGTATGTATTCCGACAAATGGTCATTGGCGGAGCTACATGAAATGGTAGATCATCATGAAGTTTACTTCACGGCCATCCCGGAAGCAACCACAGTAAGGGAGACCGTCTTCATGGAAAGAGCATCTCCATCAAGAGTCACGAGAAACTCCAAAGTGATCTATAGGGATCGATTTCAAATGGAGCTTTCAGAAATGTTCCCGTTGTATAAGAAATGGGAACTCGTACTAAGGGAGAACGTGCTTTGCTTGGGAGGGAATAAAGATCATCCCAATGCGTGCTTGAGCTTCATGATTTATTGCCTTGTGACCGGCACTCACTTCAACCTCGCTTATCACATGGTAAAAAGAATGGCGAGTGTGAAAAGTATTGACAAGATGGTACTCCCTTATGCAATGCTCCTGAGCCGTCTTGCAAACTTCATCTTTGCTTTAGACCCCTCTCCTTAATCCCTTGACCATAGTTTTTGCAACAAGGTCATGGTACCTCTATCCGATGGAAAGACTACAAGGATCATGGTGAATGGCAAGAGACCTCACCCACCAACGGATTCATCAGATGAAACGGAAAGACAAAGAGAAGGAGAAGGATGTAGCAACCCCTTGGCAACACCGATCTCAACCCTTTAGATTACATCAATCAATTGCCGGATATTCCAAGCCCATCACAAGAGTGGCAACAAACTAAAGGGATATTCAAGTGCGTCGCTAACTTCTTAAAGAAGAAGAAGTAGAGATGGTGGGATGAAGAGTGAAGGGAATGAAGATGGAGATGAAGACGGGAGTGAAATGGAAGGAGGTTTGGATGGAAGGTAAGGTCATAGGACCTTAATTTCTGAAAAAAAAATTTAAAATAATGGTCTGTAACATCTTAACAATACTTATGTAGAGTAGGATGTAGTTTGTAGGAATTGCCATGATTTGGCATTGAACATCTTAACTTAGGAACTAGTAAAATGAGATTTTATGATGACTTGATCCTATTCAAGTAGTTGTTATCACTCATTTTTAATAGCCTTTTAGTTCTTCCCACTTGCTATGCGTTATACTTGTTGGTTTCATGTGGTTACTGATTGTAGAATTGATTAGGATAAGCCTTTGCTAAGAGTTCAAAAATTGCACAATTGCTGAGAAGCTACTGGTCTTCAGTGCACGGATCCCTGGGCTATAACTAGCCGGATCCCTCAGATGAGGGAACTGTGGGATCCGGGTAAACAAATACCTGATACAGATCATTTTTCATAAAACTTGTCCTCCTGATCACATCACTCTAGCTAAACATGATTCTTTAAGACTACTAAAGGTATGTCTCACACTCACCCATGGCTAACTTACGATCAAACTCAAAGTGTTTTTGATTTATCAATTCATCAAAACACACCATATTTTCGCTCCAATGCTCACACATTGTTCCTTACTTCTCAAAACACTCAACTTGATATTTCTATCAATTTTAGCAAATTGATCTTAGTCATCCTTACCCTAAAATATTAAAATAAGTTTTTAATTTATTTGAATATTTCTTTATTTTTTGGGAATTTTTCAAGTTTCTCCTAAGTCATCATCTGATCTCTAGAATCAATTGTCATCATTTGTCATACTCAAATCAATGAGTATCCTCCTTAAACATGTAGTTACACTATCAAAAAGTCCACTTTCCTACCCAATACCATCATTAAGTATCCTCATTCTTTGTTGTTAGACATTTAAGTCATCTATCACTTAAGACATCTAAGGAAAGTCAAAACCTCAAGATTTACAGGCTTTAGACCCTACAAGAGCAAAATCACTTCACCATATTTCGTCTGACAGACGGATCCCTGGTTTATAACCAGACGGATCCCTAGTGAGAGGGATCCGTGGGATCCGTGTCTACAGAAAGCTTCTAATCAGTTTTTCTTTCAAATTTAAACCATCTTTGGTAAACTAAACACCTTTAGTTACTATTTAATGATTCCCTACAGCTGAGCAACACCATAGTTGACCGTGGTGTATGTCTAATTCTCTCAGTGGTCATGAATTTAATTCCTTATTTCAAATTCACCCATTATAAACCAAACACTCTTGAGAGGATAAGTCATCACTCTTACCACATTCCAAAAAATTAGTAGTTAGAGACTCCTATTGCATCCTCACCATCACTATGACTAAAGCTTCTAGCAACAACTCTTCAACCAAAGGTTCATCCAAAAGGAATGGTCATATGATCCATGAGATATCATCCACCGAATCATCACCCGTAAGAGGTCATAATGCTAGAATCCCACCTCAACAATCCCAATCAACAATTGCCAAGAGAACTGCAGGAATTAGTATAAGACCTCTTGGGTTAGATAAGGGTTCATCAAGCTCTAAACCAAACACACCTATTTCTAGTAAAACGCCTAAGCCTTCATTCCTAGAATATAGACTACATTCCTTCACCGAACCCCTTTCTCATCCAAATCTCTATTTATTAGAGCACTCACCACCGAGAACTTCCCACTCACCAACTTTCTCATTAAATAGGGAACCACCTACATCACCAAATTGTCCACCATTGGAGACAATGAACCACCAAGGACTTGTTCATATAGACGACTTTCCATTACCACCACCTCCATTCTTAGTGGAACCTCATCCTACATTGCTCAATGTACCTCCACCATCATTTGTAGAGCCTACTCAAAACATCCAATCCTGCTCCGGTTCCTAAACAAGACAATAACTGCTCTAATTGTCTAATCACCCAAGGACTTGTTCAAGAAGTAAGAAATGAGTTGTATTTCATGTTTAATCATCTTCTTGAATGATTGGACCAAATCAACAAGTCTACTCATCCTTAGATTCAAGCACTTTGATGCTTTTTAAGTTTTTGGTCACTTATTAGAATTAGTAGAAAATGTATTACGTTGTTAAATCATTCTCTTAGTTTTAGAGATTTTTAGATCATTTCTCGTAGTTTTATTGAATGAAATTACATGTTTTATGCCATATTATCTTGAGTATATGTTTTGTGCAAAATTTCATGTCTCACTTTGATGTTAATATTATTTGTTACATCACCATTGCTGTTTTAAGCTTTCAGACAGACGGATCCCTCCAAGGAGGGAACCCTGGGATCGGTGCAATAGAAGACTTGCTTTCTACTAACTTGAGCCTTATTTGCAAGAAATTATGCATTATATACTTGTTTTCTAACATTTGTTTTGTAGATTTTTCAATTTACACATGAAGACTTTGACACCCTAAGCTAGGGGGAGTTTTATGTCAAAGCAATACATTGCAAAATCATTTGTAATATACTTTAGGATCTCGTTACATAACGTCCCTTTGCAAAGTTGCAATCATCAAGGGGGAACATTATCGTCACAAAGACGAAACCATTTGCAAACATAGTTGTAATGCATTAGCTTAGTAGTTTTTCTTACTTGACGCCCTCACAAAAGGATGGACTCGTCAATGGGGAGTTAAGAAGCGAAATCTTCCCGTCATTTGCTCTCTATATTTTCTTTTCTCATTACACGTTTTTTCTTAAAACAATGTGTTAGTTTTTTTTCCACGCTCTTTTTGTTTCGACAAAAAGGGAAGAAGAGAGTAAAAACTCCAATTCAAACTTTTAAGAATTTTAGTTTTTCCTTAAAATAATTTTATGTTTTGTCATCGACAAAAAGGGGGAGAATGTTAATACAAATAAGCCGTAAAAACGTTTATTTATATTTTACGATCTTCTAATGTTTTGTCGATAACAAACGTAAAATCATTTTAACGAAACAAATAAAATACGTAAATGGTTTGCGCCAATAGTTTACTAACACACTTAGGTTTTCACATAAAACACTAAACAAGTCAAAGTGATTTTATGATTTAGTAATACATATGTACAACAACTAGTGTTTACATATTGGGTAAATATATACATAACTATTATGTATTACTATGGGTAATATAAATGGGTAGATACTTAAGTATTTGACCAATTGACCAAATACATTGGGGTTAATTCCATATATCCCCAATTAAAACTCTTTAATGTCATATTTGTCCACCCAAAACACATAATACCATATATACCCAATTTAAACACAAAATTTGTCATATCTATCAATTTTATTATTAAATCAATTAAATATCAATTAACATCATTAAAATATCTATTGTACACTTCATAAAATGCATCACCCACTCTACCCTTCACGTACATACTATGTGGCCATCATCTGATATTACCACTAAAAATAATTTGTTCGTCTCTCACGATTCCAATCTCCAAGGCAAATTTAGAATTCAAGTATCAAGCCACAAATATGTTATATCTATTTTATTAACGTGAGTGAATTCATGTAATGTTATATCTCATATATATGAAATTATAATATATTTTTCTAAGAAAATTACAAAAATAAACCATATCCATAGTGATTATACGAAAGTGAACGTTTTTTCTAACCTTTACCAAAATGACCATTTTGTGTCACTATCATACTCTCTTTCTATTTTCTGTCACAATCACACCTTTCCCCCCATAAGATATCTTTTACAACTTATCCAAAAAAAAACCTTTCACGTGAACCCTCTTCTTCCAATGTATCATTTGGAGGTACCACACTCTCCTTTCTTCCCCACCCACATCCCTAAAATATCTCCATAACCACTCACTCAAATGACCTATTTACTCACTTAACACTCACACACACTAAAATGAAACCAACCCTAATCCTCATCACCATCATTATCCTCACGTTGCACACCCCATCTCTACAAACCCTAACCCTAATATCCCACTACAAAATGATGCACAAGCCATCTTAGCATTCAAAGCTAAAGCAGATCCACATAACAACCTACATTACTCTATAAACACAACATCCACACATTGCAAATGGTACGGTAGCTCCAAGCCTAGGCTGCTCCACGCGCAGGCTGCCACGCCCAGGATACACGCCTAGGCCACGCCCAGCTCACCCCTCGCCCAGGGCACGCCCAGAACACGCCCTCACTTCTTACTGGTTTGTATCACGCCCCAACTTCTCGCCCTTCACACTCATTCGCCTAGTTTCTCACCTCGCCCACGCCCAGAAATTGGTTACACACGTGTACGGTTTAAAACATATAACGGCATAAATCTAACGTGTAATATTGAAAAGTTCATTTTAGAAAAATGTATGGGCGAGGTTTATATTTGTAAAGTAGTAGCAGAAGTTTAAGAAATTTTCTCTATTTTTCTTCCTTTGGCCATTGACATGGATATCTGCTTATCTTCCATTTATTTTGTGCAACATTATTATAGTTAGTAACCTAAATGTGATTTAATACAAATGTGACGTCATTAGTAATCTAAGACCATTCCCATATGATGAGGTTTCTTCCATTGGAAAATCTACACTATCAATTTCAGACAGGGGTCATGTTGATCCCAATCACAATGAAGAAGATGATATGGGTACTTGCTTTGTAAAGTTGGAAAATGGTTTTGCTCGTCCTAGTGTGTTCATGCAGCCACCACATTTATTTATATTTTTCTAAACCCGAATTAGACTTACAAAGGAGGGAATATTTCCCACTCATTAACAAGGGTAAAATAGTCTATATATTTTAAATTGATTATTATTAGGATTTAAAAATAAAATAAAATAAAATAAAATCGTAAAATAGGTAGATATGACAAATTTTGTGATTAAATTTGGTATATATGGCATTGTGAGTTTTTGTTGGACAAATATGACATTAATGGGTTTTAATTGGGTATATATGGAATTAACCCAAATACATTGAATGTAGTTGGGTATAACCCAAAGTCCATGACCCATACTCATGGAGCATAACCCATAACCCATTGCATGACATTATGCTTAAGTCATAAATGGATACTATCCATGACACATGGTTTTAACCCATGACCCATAGACTAGATGCATTGCATCTTGTAGATACATTGTATCTACTTGGATACCCATGGTCCAAAGTCTATGACCCATGACCCATAACCCATGACCCATGACCCATGACCCAAAACCCATGGGCAAAGGGGAGCGTCCCACGGATCCCCAGTAATACACTGGACGGATCCCTCAAGTGAGGGATCCGAGGTATCCGTGGAACAGTAGCTAAATTTCTTTTATAAATAGTGAGCCATTTCTTCATTTTGGGAAGCCACTCCCACACATACTTTCTCCAAGTATTGTAAACTTCTAACCTCAGATCCTAAGGATCTCTCTATGTAGTTTGTATTTTTTTTTTTTTTGTGATTCTCTAGGTTCCTCTTAAAGGCGAGATCACCACTTCTTGAAGTCGAGCAAGCTCAAGTCCATGAGTTGTCATGCTTCATCATTATCAAGACTACTGAGGTTCTCTTGTTGATAGTTCTTTCTTCCTCCATAGAAGTGTTGTATCAAAGGCATTAGTGAAGGATGCCGAAAGAGTCAAGACGAAACCATTAATGAAAGGTGCTTATGTCCGTGTCAAAGATATTAGTGAACGATGCGAAAAGAGTCAAGACGAAGACATTAGTGAAAGGTGTCAAACGTCCGTGTCAAGGGCATTAGTGAACGATGCCGAAAGAGTCAAGACGAAAGCATTAGTGAAAGGTTCTTAACGTCCGTGTCAAAGGCATTAGTGAAGAATGCCAAAGGAGTCAAGACGAAGGCATTAGTGAAAGGTGCCAAACGTCCGTGTTAAGGGCATTAGTGAAGAGTTCCTAGAAGTCAAGTCAAGTGGCATTAGTGAAATATGCCAAGGGCGTGTAATCGATGAGGTGCATCGATGTACAAATAGAGACAGGTTGTATACAAGGATATTGATATCCTTGATGATGTTATAATAAGGAGTGGGTCTCCTTTGGGTTAGGTGTTGTGTAGTGTTGGGTTGTAGTTCCTCCATTGTAATGGAACTCGGTATCTAGCCTAGTACCGGATAAAGGGTAGGCGACGTTGTGGTAGGTGTGGTTCTATCTTGTGGAAGAACCCGGTGTCTAGCCTAGTACCAGAAAAAGAGTAGGCGACGTTGTGAAGACTTCTCTGCCATAAGGAGTTGGTGTCGTGTAGTGATTACGAACTCTCGAGTTAGTGACTCGGGGAGTGGAGTAGGGCAAGGAAGGTGTCCTTATAGCCGAACAACTATAAACACTCGTGTCGTGGTTATGTGCTTCTTACTCTTTATCTTTCATTACACATATATATATATCTATCTATCAACGTCCAACATACACATCTAAATAGATTGACATAAGTCGATCTAAATATTTTAAAACGAAGTTTTAATTAGTAAAACTATTCAACCCCGGTTAGTTTTCCACACCTTTTGTAATTGATATAAAGTTTGAGTGACATAGTAGGTACATTCAAGAAACTTTATTACTATTGGATAACATTTTCTCATCAAATGAAATAATGAATATCATCCCCAAAACTAATGCCTAAAGATACATCTAATAAAAAGATCAAGACACGTGGCAAGATTAAAAATGAAGAATTATAGAGAAAATACATATTATCATGTTTCAAATAATGAATGAATTAGACATAGTTTGTTATTAGATACCACTTTCAGTAAAGGTTCCACAAATGTATCAAATGCAATCGAGTTTATGTGTAGGTATCAATTCTATTGTTCTAATTGTGTTTAGGGGAAAAAAAGGTTATATTTTAAGTCAAACCAATATTGTTCTAATTGTGTTTACCCCTTCTTGGATGTTGGACGTCAATGATTGTTATGAGATATTTTTTAATAACATTAATGTAATTATCCATATAATTGCTTTTTTATTTTTTAAGTTTTTTAGTCATTTCTAATCATGCAAATGTCTTTTAAAGAGCACGATGTAGTGAACAAACAGCACGTTATTGGGCTTTCTTTCCCAATGACGCGGTCATTCGCTGCCATTCTTGACTGGTGGTGCTCGCTAGTGGTGTCCTCGTCAAGCAATTCACTAGCCATTGTTTATTATTATTATTATTATTATTATTATTATTATTATTATTATTATTATAAATCATCACTTTATTAAAACTAATATTATTATTATTATTATTATTATTATTATTTTGTGTGACTAGGGTATTTTTGGTGATGTGTTATAAGACCTACATGCGTCTGGATATGATGTTTTAGTTATTGTGTTTTTATTGAGTGTTTGTTCGAGTGTGGACCCAATAACATTTATTGGTACCTCCCTGCACCTAGCTCTCTTTATAGTTACAGCCACAAATAACTTACCAAACACTTATATAAAAAAAAAAAATCACAGTTTGTAGTTACCACTAAGAGCTACATTTACCTAAGCCTACAACTAGTTTTACCAAACATACGCTTAGTATCACTTAGCATTTTTGATAAAAAAGCTTCTTTGGTAACATGGTTTAAAACAAGCATTTAAATTCTAACCTCACTTATTTTAATGATACTAAACGAGCTTTAGATTATAACGTCACTTTTGATAAATTTCACACATTAAAATTATACAACTATCTTATCAAATACGAAACAAAACGGATGGCGTTAAATGATGTTGCTTAAATGATGTTGCTTACAGCTACTTTTAAACACCGGTGCTTACAAATTGCTATTTTTGTCAAAATACACTTAATAAAACAAAATTATTTAATACTTTCATATTCACCACATTAATTATAAAAAAAGTTAGTTTTATGTAGTATTTCTTGTTTCAATATAATATCAACGCTAAAAAATATTATAATGTAAAATCAAAATCACGTACGTTTAACACCATAATTGTTTGGTACTTAAAATGAAAACGTATAAAAAGAGTTTAATTACCTTCAAGTGACTGGATGAAGTACCGTCATCCACGTTCCTCGAAAGAACCTATAATAATATTCGCAAGAGAATAGGAAATGAGTTGATAATATAGCAGTTATTGTTACATAAGTAGATAAACAAGTTCATGTTCTTACTGGATTTTCGTGTTTCCGTTGAAGCTCAAACGCTTTCTGAAGTCTTTTGACAACCTGATCTATATATGGGCGATCTGCTCTTTCCTCTTTTACGCAACAATATGCTATTTCTAAGAATATCTCTAATGATTTTGGGTCGATATGTTTCCGTAAATGTGGATCGATCATATCATCCAAATTAGATTTGCCCAATTTACTTAATAATCCCTCTCCCAACTCTTCATCTAGAAGAACGCCGCTCCGTCCGCACAAGACTTCGAATAACACAGCACCGAATGAATACACATCTGACTTGTGGGTCACCCCACCAGTCTTTTCATATTTTGGGTCCAGGTATACATTCTTAACAACATCATGAGTAAGAAGAAGGCGGTGCCTCCGAGCTACTGTATTTTTCAACGAAAGTTCAAAACCAGATAACTTAGGTTCCCATTTGTCATCTAGTAAAATATTCGAGCTCTTGATGTTGCAATGTATAACACTAAAATCACGGCCAACATCATAATGGATGTAACTCAATGCATTTGCAACACCCAGACATATCTTCAACCTCTGCATCCATGTGAGGGTCGGGTCACCTAGATATTTTGCGAGACTTTCGTTGGCCTCCTTCTTGTATATGATAACCATATTTTTCTCATCCTCATAAAACCCAATAAGAGACACTAGATTTTTTTGTTTGAGACTAGAAAGCATCGAAATCTCCGTCCAAATCTTTTTGCTCTCATCTTTTATACATCTAGTAAAGAACCTCTTTACAATAATATCGATGAATTGTTTGGAATGTAAGAGATGGCCTTTGTAAATCATTCCTTGCCTAAATTCTGTGATGATATTCTCATCAGCAAAAGTGTTGGTTGCGGATTCTATATCTTCGGCACTGAGTTTTAAGTGAGAAAGATCTTGGAGGAAAGACTTTGTCTTTTTGCTGACATGGGACTTGAAACGTGTAGATATGGAGGTCAATGATCCCTATATGTACCAAACAAGATAACATTACCAAGTATTCCAAAAATAACACACGATATATAGAGGTCACGTTTCTAAAATTCCAATGACTTGCAACAATAATAATAATTACCTTGTCATGATTGGATGATGTATCTTCAACTTTTGTCAGAACTTTTGACTGCTCCTTTATTATCATAAATATCTGATAATAAGTAAACAATTTTGCTCGTGTTAATATTAATATTATCAATAAGGGGATAGCTTGACTACAATTTTTGTAGCCAATTAACTATAATCTCTTATATAAATACACAACCAATGAATTAGGGCCTCACACCCACAAAAAGAATCAGAGACCCACATTTATACACATAAAATTGTAGCCAATTGGCTACAAAAAATTGTGGCTAATATATTCCTATCAATAAATAGAGATTAGCTATTATAAAAGAAAGATGGAAGGAAAAAAAGTCATACAACATTTTGACGTTCCATTTGAAGTTTCAACGCGTTCTCAAGTCTTGTGACAACCTCACTTATATCCAGGCGTTGAGATCTTTCTTCATTCAGCGGTCATATCTTGTCTTGCAAAACGTTGAGCGATTGCGGGTCCATTTGTTTCAATAGAACCGGATCAATTATTTCATCTAGTATTTTATTTTTATAATGGAAGATGGCCAGTGGAGCCAAATACTTATTATCTTGATTGTCAATTATTGATACCCTATCACATAGTAGTTCAAACATTACTATCCCAAATGAGTAGATATCTGACTTGTGGCTCACACTGTTAGTCGTTCTATATGTCGGGTCTGTATACCCCCTCCTATCCCAAACTTTATCAACATGGAATGAATGATGCCTCTGAGATGCTTCAATCTTCATGGAAAGTCTAAATTCAGATAACTTGGGTTCCCAATTATCATTTAATAGGACATTCAAACTGTCGATGTTTCGATGGATAACACTAAACTCGCGTGCCTCGTCATAATGAATAAACCTCAATGCGTTGGCAAGACCACCACATATCTCCAATCTTCGCACCCATGTCAACTTCGGGTCGTTTAGATAGTTATCAAGACTTGCCCTGGTCTCGAGCTTGATAATGATGATTTTCTCATCATTCTCATAACAAAACCCAACAAGAGAAACCAAATTTTTATGCTTGAGACAAGAAAGCATTGAAATCTCCATCCAAAACTCTTGTTCTCCATCCTTCCTTTCTTTATTAAACCTCCGAACATCGATTTCAATCAACTCACTCGACCACAAGAGCTGTCCCGTGTAAGCATTTCCAAAATCAGCTTTTTCAATGATATTTTCTTCATCAAAGTTGTTGGTGGCGGTTAGTACATCTTCAAGTGGGATTTTTAAGTGTGCAAAGTTGTCTTGATTGAGTGAAGACATCATGTACGTATCTGTTTGTTAAACTGAACAAAAAAAGGAGTGTTTGGGTGATATGATAAATCTGTTCAGTTTCTGTTTGTATATATAGAAGATGCTGATAAGCGTGTGGGGTTCTGCATTATTATTGTAGTAGACTATTTACTTTTTGACTAGCTATTAGCATTACACAAATTGTCTACAGCGTATAAGCAACGTTAATCGAATAATACAAAGTTTGAATATGGGTGTTGATACTCACATCATTTTTTTTAAACTTACACCATAATTGTGCATTATTGTATTGTACAATGTGCATTACATTGTTGTACAGTGTGATGTAAGTATAAAAGAAAATAGTGTGACTATCAACACTCTTTGAATATAATAAACAGCAAATTTGAATGCACCTTCTCAGCAACAGGTCTTTAATGGCTGCTAGTGCGTAGTTGTTTTAGTTTATTGTTTAGGTGATATGCTTTTATACACAGGAGAATATGCTTTAGTCTTACTTAATCGAATACTCCATTAGAATTGTTGTCACTGAATGACCATTGTCTGCCACTAACTAAATGACCATATATATAATACTTAATTTAATCTAATACTCTACATTGCTTTTACAAGTTTCATTATTAACCGCACCGCAAAATAATTAAGCAAGTTCAACCTTTTTTGACTGAAGACATCATTTTTCTTTATCTGAACCAAAAAGTGTGTGTGGGTTGTTACATAAAAGAAGCCAAGGAGTGTTTGGGTGATATACATAAATATGTTCGATCGATTTGTGTTTGTATACTCCTACAGAAAATGTGAATAAGTGTGTGGAGTCCTTGTTATCTTTAATGATGGAAGGTCTGTTTTTTGCATTATTGTAATTAAAGACAATTCACTTTCTGACTAAATGGTGAGCAAAGACTATTGACTTATGCAACGAAACTTCCATCTCTGTCTGTACAAACGGTAAAAAGAAATTTTGTAACTTTCGTATGTATTGCTTTCTAATTGAAACATCACTAATATTAGTGAGTATCAACATCTTGACAAAAATTTACTAAAGATGCTTGAAGTATTCATTTTTTCAGAAATTCGGCAATATATTACCACAACAAAAAATTAATAATACAAACGAAGACATCCAACATTCGTAATCGAGGCAATTATTTAAAGAAAGGGACCCAAGAAAATTAAAAACCATTAGGGCTTACAACAAAACATATACAAAATTAAATTGAAAGATAAATGAGAAAAAAAAAATACTACAATATTCCTTTAAATAATGCATATGAACAATCTCGAACACAACAAAAAATATGCATAAATGAGATATGTGGTATGAACTATGAAAGGGGATAGCGTGTCTTTTAGACAAAAGAGACTGGCAAAGGAAGTATTGTTTACCATAAAGATAATGGTAGGCTCTCTCTTCAACTTTCAAGTAAGGAGAGGAGTAGTCCATCATTATTGGTTGCTTATATCTGATTTTTTGGAGCCTCAACATGAAAAAAATGGCTTTTTGCAGAAAAATGTAGATAAACAAGGATAGTTATGGTCTGTGCTTCGCTATGGGTTCTATCTTTTGTATAAGTTAAAATTATAAATTGTTTCAGTTTATTTGCAAGCTATAAATTATTGTTGACTTCTTGTTGTTGTGCTACCTTGCTATCTATGTATTTAACATTTTAGCTCTATATATTTAACAAATATAATATGTCACATAATTCAGATTATAATATAACAAAAAGAATGCAAACTTGTGTAATTCAGACGAATACGAAGAAGAGGAGGTTCTATTCAAAATTTTATAAGGGAATTGCTATATTTAACAATATCCGTCGTTTTATCACTATAAAACTAAATATTCGATTAGGATAAAAGAACCTTTTTTTCTTTTACAATTACGAGCCAATTTTTATAAATGCAAAACTTAATTTTTGCGTTAGTTAGTAGATTTAAACAATGTAAAATAACTCAACTATTGTGATAGGTACCATTTCTTATTCAGATGGAAACATATATATACCAAGTTTATTATACTACCCAAAAAAAAATAATAATAATAAATAAATAAATAAATAAATATCGAAAATTTTATAAAACACGAAGCATTTTACATGTACAAGTATATAAATAATTAAAACTTTCTTGTGACAAATTGGTATTCAAAATACAAATATGATTTTATGAGGAAAAGTTACATCTATGTAAGTTTTACAAAAACGTTTTCGCAAAATGACGTGGCTAATAAACTTTACTTAAAAACATTCCTTCTCTTTATTCAATTGCCCAATAGATTTAATAGTTACAATGACACATCATTTAGTGAAAACATTTTTATTAAAATTATGTGAATATAGCATTTCTTGAGTCAAAAGCGTAATTGGAATAGAAGCCAAAGTACACACTTAGTTTGTATTTGATATTTTGGTACAATGGAATGATTATTGGAAGGATAAAAACATGTGGTATATTATACAAGAATCACGTACCAGTATAAAATTCCAATATATTGGTTTTTCGAAAAGCTAAGGAGGTGGCTTTGAACCCATTCCTAGTCATTTAATCATCTTAATTTCCTTTTCCCTCAAAAACATAATATACTACAAGAATAGGGCCTTTTTGCCATGACCCAATGTCCTGAGGTAAAACCCATAAAGTCATGAAATTCATATTTATCACAATATATTGTATAGTGTATTGTATAGAATCAAGTATGATTAGTATCAATCATTTAATAACTTGAATCGACTTGTGTGAACATCACATACGAAATAGAATGATTCTTCTATATCGAATAGTGTGACACTAGTAGTAATATTACTTCTTTTTATAAAGCTAAAAAATATTTTAATAGCAAAAGATATAAATCCAAAGCTAACCCATCATTTTTTCCACTAGCAAAAAAAAGGCATTTCTTATAAAATTATAAAGCAAACATCACTAAAGAAAGCTCGTGACCTATCACAAAAAACAAAAGAAACTTTAAAAAATACTATACAAATCAAAAGCGAACCCAATAAGATAACCACTAATTTCATATTGCTTTTAATTGAGACAAAATGGTTGCATTATTTAAAGATGCAAACGATAAAATGTATATGGTGTTTATTTAGAGTGCATTACATTATACTGTAAGATACATGTGGACTCACAATTTCAAACTTTTAGATACGTGCAATCGATAAAGTATGAAGTCTTATCTTTAAGGTGTATTACACATATACAAGTACTATATATAAAAACAGAATTGCTTGTTTAATAAAGTTTGTTTTCGGATGGATATGTTCACAGGCAGAGCCAATGAATGTTACATGAGAGGCAGAAGAAAAAAGAAAACGTTAACCAGAGTTGAACCCTTGACCTCAACTGTGCAGAAGTAAGGTGTCTAACCAAATTGACCAAGGATATTTTACCTTTGAAAGCTCAACTATTTATTGTTCTTTGGTTATATAATTGGGACATATTCTAAAAATTCAATGATTAAAAAAAATAAAAAAGAAGATACATTGCACAAAAAATTTTCTTGAGAGAAGATACAAAGACTACCTATAACAGTAGAACCACCAGCCGGAAATGGAAGCTTCATATAGATACTGATGACGTATAGTCCGCATTCGGGTCACGAACCCGACCAATTACCGCTACTAGCGAGCCCAGTACGACTGGGCTAACCCGATAAGGGTTTGGGCTCACTACGGCCCAAACCCAAGTTATTTATGGCATACGATATCAGATATCTCTTATTTTTTGAGATAAACGTTTAACAACCGACTTAGGCGGGATACGCCAAAGTTTGGGGAACACGAAACCAATAAGGGTTTCGTGTGTATATAAAGGGCATCCCAGCCCTCATCAAAGGTACGATCTAATAACCCTAACTCTCAACTAAACCCTAAAACCGATTACTTACTCTCACGCCGGAGGATAATCATGGGAGACAATCCCACGGTAAGCCTAACGATGTTTTCTGTTTTCTTAGTGCGCAGGTCTCAAGCATTAAGATCCAATTGATACGGAATCGGAGTCCAAACAAGGAACGCCCAACTTTTGTATCAACAAGTGGCGCCCTCCATGGGACCTACCACTAAGAACTAGAATGACAAAGCAAGGAAACCTAAGTCAGCGATCGCATGGCGACCTACAAGGGAAGAAGCAGCAAAGCGGATCAGCCTCTAAGCAAGCCTCTGGAACAACCAGCGCGGCTAGAAGCCAAGGGTCAGGCCCAGATCTGGTCTTCCCAGCAGTGGAACCGCGCATGGGGACAACCTATGCTACCACAACAACAGCCAATGTGGAAGATCCACTGCGCAACCTTTTTACCACTCCCCTGCAGTCGGTACTAGAAAAGGACCTCACAAAAACTCCAGGCTCACCTCTCCGAAACAGGAGTCCAGAGGTAGAAACAGACACCTTCGCGCTCGAAGGAGTCGCACCTGAACTAGCGCCAAGTGACTTTGTGTCTCAAAACTACGAACCCTTGGCTACCCTCATGCAAGAGGAGGCAAAAAAGAGGTCGAGTCAGAACCTACAGCACCGACTAAATTTCAACATAGAGTATGAGGCATCCCCTTCGCGTCATCGGAGGGAGAGGCGCGGGAAGGATAGCCGCCGACCCCTAGTGTTTAGCAGGATTGGGAGGAGAGTTGAGAATGATGAAACAACTGACTGATTCGCTCCAAACGGTCTATCTTTTATTAGTCAACCACTTGTGAATGGTCAACCATAAAAGTCAAACATTTCGAGCAAAATGCAATTAAGTCCGGAGGAGTTTAGTGTATCCCAGGTCGTTAAGTCCCAACGAGGTGTGTAACTGTAATACAAGGAATGCGTGATCGGGTGAATATTGAACAAACAGAATCGATTGACTAACACTAGGAATGTGAATAGTGATAGCTCTGTCACAACTATGTCGTTAAAAACGTGCAATCAGAAACCTAAAAACGTAAAAGATATACAAACGTACGTTTAACTTAAATTAAACGTAAACGTATAAAAAAAACAAAACGATTATAACTATAGTAGGGATTTGCATGCCTTAGGGGCTTAAATGCAAATTAAACAAACTTAAAATTTTTATGTATAATTTACAAACTTATATAAAAGTTAAGAAAATCTAAAAAAACAAAAACATGTACGTTTACGTAACAATTACGTAAGCGTACCAAAATAAGAAGTGAATCCGGTCCAATACAAATCCCATAAATGTGAAAATCATATTTTTGAAATCCTAAAAAGATAAGAAAATTATTGGAAAATTAAAATAAATTTTTACACTATGTACTTAATTAATATAAATTAAAATTGAATTAAATGTATTTAATAATGAATTAAATAATAAGAAAATCTAAAATTAACTTAAATAAATGAAATAAAGAATCAAAAATCTAAAATATTATAAAATAATTTTAAACTGAAATGTATTTTTACACAATTATTCTATTTATTATTAATTATTTACTATTATTAATTACTAAAAACTATTATTGATTTATTATAAATAATAAATGAATAAAGAAAAATCTGAAAAAATTCTTAAAAATACTTTAATATAACAGAAACTTAAGAAAAATATAAAAAACATATAAGTGCTTAATAATAAGCTAAAAAGAAAATTAAAAAGCTAAATTATATTAAATAAACGTTATCACTATTTTTAAAGTTGATTTTTCTGGTTTTTCTTTTCTGAAACTCAATATGTACTGATTATAAACAAGTTTAATGAAAACAAACCTAGAAATAAGCACTTCATGAGCTTATGACTCAAGACAGTCAAGCATAAGCTTTGACTGTTGAAACTTATGCTTAGAATAAGCTTGAAATAAGCTATAAACATGAAACAAAAGGTAAAATAAGATCTATACAATTCCAATTGATAAATATAAACAAGAAAATGGACTGGTAGTGTGAGCTTAAGGTTTAGTCAGTTAAGCTTTTTGAGCTTAACTTGGATGGAATGGAAGCTTGCAAAAGCTTGGGATAAGCTCCACACTGGAAAGTAAAGGAAAAATAATATGTTTATAAGTTATATGGACAAGTTTGCACAAGCTGATACACTGACAATCACTCATAAGCTAGGTATAAGCTAATAAGCACTTCCAGTCCCAAGGTACTGCTAGTGCATCAGACTGCTGCTACTTTAAGAGGCATATTAAGCTATGAGAATAAGCTCACAAATACCAAATAACTATGGGAGTAGCAAGCCGGGTTGGTTGGGTTTCCAAAATCCCAAGCTCAACTGTGGGGTCCTGATTAGCTTTTGAGAGCTTATGAAAATCCTCCCAAATGAGTATCTTTGAGTTTCATTGTACTCGGAAAATGGACAAGTCAAGAAGCTAGTTGCGACCCTAGCAAATAAGTCGCTAGGGAAAATTAAGCATAGGATCTTAAAGTTGGGCGGATAAGCTCCACAGGGAACTAAATCTCACAAGCTCATGATCACTAAGGAGCTTCTTAGAGCTGTTGGTAATGGTGTAAGTTCACTGAGTTCTCGATGAACTGTTGAGAATGGGCAAGCAACAAGCTCTAAATTAACTTATCAAATGAGCTCATGAGAGCTCAACAAACACTCGAACACTGAGTATGATTGGTTAGCCTCACATGAAGCCAAAGATCACAAGCTCAAGTTCAATGAGGAACTTTCATGAGCTTAGGAAAACAACTCAACTACACAATTTGTACGTGTAGTGAGTAAGATGGGACAAAAAAGGTGAAAGTGATTAAGCTATCTAATAAGCTACAAACTTGAAAATAAGAATAAACATAACAAATAAGCCAGAAGGGCTACACAAATATGCCAAGTACACAAGCTTGGGCCAAATAATGAAGCTTCTGCAAGCTCATTAATTTGACAGATAAAGCTGTGCACAGGGGAAAAACAAGCTAAAATAAGCAGATAAATAAGCTATTAAACATGGAAAACAAAAATAAACAAAAATGCAATAAGAAAGATTAGAAACAAAACTAAAACATCCTAAAAGCACAAATTATGAAATTTAATATTAAAGCCTAGAAAATTATCTATTTTATTCAAAATGACAAAAGGAAAATTTGACTTTTTAGTTTATGATCAAAGTTGACTAAGGTGAACTTTGATCCGAATATAATGATGATTATGGAATATTAAACAACATAAACATGAATTTAACAAAGATAAACAACAATTAAATAAGTATGCAAGGTTCTAGGTTCTAACAATCTCACGGTGCTCATTTAGAGATCATCAGTGTCAATTTGACTTTCTCAAATGCTACACCACTTGATTAAGGTTTCTCCGAGTTACTTAGGCCATATAAAGAGTGCATCAAACAAGAACAACCACAAACACAACCCTAAACACAGACTCACCATTAAATCCAAACAATCCTTAAAATGGCTCAAAATGAGGTTTTCAAAGCATAAGACTGCATAAACTTATTTCATCAAATCCAGAGATCATATTGTGTCAAAATAGACCTTTTTAAGAATAAACAAGTAGTCACTCAAGTCTAAACCAAGGTTTCTCAAAAACTAGCATAATGACAGTCCAACTACCATTTCAAACCACAATCAAATTCAAAACATAAATACCTAATATTAAGACATATTATGACTAACAAACAACAGAGAAACATAAAAACATCAAAATCAAAGCAAATAAAGAACAAAACAGTAATATGCAAAATTTAAGAAAATGGCTTACAAGTTGCAATACAAGCTGAGACAAAAAACCAAGACCCAAGAACAATCCTAAAGCTTCCCAAGAAGCATTACTACCCAGGACAATCCATAATTCATCCTGCTCCAAGCTTCTTCCTTCTCAACTCACTATTTTTGATTTTTCATTGATTTTCTTGATTTTTTAGTATTTTCTGAATTTTAAAGACTAAGACTGATTTTAAGGTCTCTAAAAGTTTTAAAGCTTTTGTCAGGAGCTTATATGAGCTTAAAGAATCCATTAAACAACTACATAAAAAGAATTTAAAGAACATGAAATTTAAAGGTAATTTAAGGAAAAACTTGAAACTGAAAGATTACTTGAAATTAAACTGAAAATAAAGTTTCATTACACTAATTTAAGGAAAATTACAACATTGAAAGCAATAAAAATGACTTGAAATTAAAGAAAGCAGTAAACTTAATTAACTACGTGACCTAGGCTAATCCAAAGGTAGTCTTCTCTCTTCCTTCTCTTCTCTTTTATAACATTCTGAGTTCTCACTAGCATTCCAGTCAAATCCAACTTTAATTTGTGTCCATTGGATAAGCAGAATTGATCCTGGCCGTTTAAATGACTTTTGGCGCCAAAAGTGTTATAAATTTGCTTAGGCGGTTGAGAGCAATTAATGCTTCTTGGTTTGTTATAGAGGTGGAGGGGACATGTTTGGTGGGTTTATGGGCTGGGGGTTGAGGTGTAAAGCAAAAACCAGGGTATGTGAGGTGAGGTAAAGTGTTTGATGGTGGGGAAGCATTAAATGATTGTAGGCTGGTATATGTGGAAGGAGATGGTGGTGAGAGTTGTTAGACAGCTGGGGGTTGAGGTGTAAAGGTGGTGAAGAAACCAGGTATGTGGAATGGTGGTTTCTGGTTTTGGCGGGGTTGTGAGGTAGAAGGAGAATGGGGTGTGGGTTTGACTTAAGTCAAACTGGTTTTATATTTAAGGGGTTGGGCTGGGTTTATTGTTGGGCTTGGTTTGGATTATAGTTTAAGATTAGCCCAAGGACTAAATGTGTACAAGCTGAAATTCTAGGGACCTATTTTGCCATCTTTCCAAACTTTCTTCTAGGGACCAATCCTGCCAATAAACAATAACACAAGGACCAAAGTTGTATTTTTTTTATTTTAAAACTTATAAGGACCATTTGTGTCATTTTGGATTCTTAATGGTAAAAGTTGCCAGTTTTGTAGAAAACTTTCATCCAGGGACTATTTTGAACATGTTTGATTATCCAAGGACTAAAGTTGACTTTTCTTTCATTTTAAACCTTCAGGGACTAGTTTTGCCAATTTGTGAAACTCGAGGGACTGAAAATGATAGTTTTGTGAACTTTGCATGCTTTTCACTTGTTTTCAATCTTTTGTACTGAATCACATAAAACACATTTCAATTATATTTGTAACATTTATATGGTCATTTGTGTGTTTTAGTCGTTTTGTGGGTTTAAATAATATAAAATATATGTGTATTTAGACCCATATCAAATCTCCCACACTAAACTATTGCTAATCCCTAGCAATCTTTTATGAAAAATTAATGGATTTCATCTCTTTACCAAAAGCCATTACTTGGGTAGCCAATTGTTTGAGTTCATGTAAGAACCTTGGTACAATGATAACCAAATGATTTTGAGCAAATCACCGACTTTCAACGGTTTTGATTTGTCTTTACCGAGCCGTTTATACGGACAAATAACTCTTAGATAAATTATCAATATTATCTTTGGTGAGTTGATTACCAATTATGGTTTTCCAACGACCTTTACCACAAGCCATAAACTTGCGGGCTAGCCAACCTTTCACTAATTAAAGATATGGTGAAATGAACACCATACAATTTTGGGCAAATTGTAAGCCGTCAACGGTTTGAGATATCTTTACCAAGAGCCGTTTGCTCTGGATTAGCCAATCCTTATGTGGGTTAGACATGGTGGATGATTACCATTTGTTGTGTTTAGTACATAGTACTTCCACTAGAAAAAATTTTAAAATTTGGCCATTTGGGGAAAAAGGGACTAAAAGGGTACATTTATGATCAAATTAGCCATAATTTCCCCACACTTAGAAATGAATATTGTCCTCAATATTCAAAGTCCAACTATTATGCCGAATTCTTGAGCGTAAAAGATAACATTACTAGCTAAGTGTAGAAACACAACAATTATTCTCTTTTTTAATATTTACAATTTTCATTCATTTTTAAGATCTATATACAACATGTGGAACATCTCCCCCACACTTAGGTGGTACACACGGGTGAAAACCCATGTTTAACTACTGTTTTTGATTACCGAGTCGCTAGCTTGACTCGACCCCGAATTAAATGGTTCATGGGGAAATGACTGGATGAGAAATTGGAGTGGGGTCACCACTCACAGAATTATGAATAGTAAGGTAAGGAGAATATTTTTGGTTTTTGATTTTTATATATATATATATTCAAAGAAAAAGGAAAAATATTTTTGTGTTTTATATTGTTTTAGGAATTGAAATATGATATTATATATAATATATACAAGGGATAGATATTTCAACAAAACACAAGTCGTTATCTGTGAGACGCCTCCCGGCGGCGCCAAATTTTGATTCGCTCCAAGCGGTCTATCTTTTATTAGTCAACCACTTGTGAATGGTCAACCATAAAGTCAAACACTTTCGAGAACAAAATGCAATTAAGTCGGAGGAGTTTAGTGTATCCCGGTCGTTAAGTCCCAACGAGGTGTGTAAACTGTAATACAAGGAATCGTGATCGGGTGAATATTGAACAAGCAGAATCGATTGACTAACACTAGGAATGTGAATAGTGATAGCTCATCACGGATATGTCGTTAAAAGCGTGCAATCGAAACCTAAAAGCGTAAAGATATACAAACGTCGTTTAACTTAAATTAAGCGTAAGCGTATAAAAAACAAAGCGATTATAACTATAGTAGGGATTTTCATGCCTTAGGGGCTTAAATGCAAATTAAACAAACTTAAAATTTTTATGTATAATTTACAAACTTGTATAAAAGTTAAGAAAATCTAAAAAAACTAAAACATGTACGTTTACGTAACAATTACGTAAGCGTACCAAAATAAGAAGTGAATTCGGTCCAATACAAATCCCATAAATGTGAAAATCATATTTTTGGAATCCTAAAAAGATAAGAAAATTATTGGAAAATTAAAATAAATTTTTACACTATGTACTTAATTAATATAAATTAAAAATGAATTAAATGTATTTAATAATGAATTAAATAATAAGAAAATCTAAAATTAACTTAAATAAATGAAATAAAGAATCAAAAATATAAAATATTATAAAATAATTTTAAAGCGAAAATGTATTTTTACACAATTATTCTATTTATTATTAATTATTTACTATTATTAATTACTAAAACTATTATTGATTTATTATAAATAATAAATGAATAAAGAAAAATCGAAAAAATTCCTAAAATACTTTAATATAACGAAACTTAAGAAAAATATAAAAACATATAAATTGCTTAACAATAAGCTAAAAGAAAATTAAAAAGCTAAATTATATTAAATAAACGCTATCACTATTTTTAAAGTTGATTTTTCTGGTTTTTCTTTTCTGAAACTCAATATGTACTGATTATAAACAAGTTTAATGAAAACAAAACTATACAAACCTAGAAATAAGCACTTCATGAGCTTATGACTCAAGACATCAAGCATAAGCTTTGTTGTTGAGACTTATCTTAGAATAAGCTTGAAATAAGCTATAAACATGAAACAAAAGGTAAAATAAGATCTATACAAGTCCAATGGATAAATATAAACAAGAAAATGGATTTGGTAGTGTGAGCTTAAGGTTTAGTCGATTAAGCTTTTGAGCTTAACTTGGATGGAATGGAAGCTTGCAAAAGCTTGGGATAAGCTCCACCTTTGGAAAGTAAAGGAAAAATAATATGTTTATAAGTTATATGGACAAGTTTGCACAAGTGGTACAACGACAATCACTCATAAGCTAGGTATAAGCTAATAAGCACTTCCGGTCCCAGTGCGCTGGTGCATCGATGCTCTTGCTACTTTAAGAGGCATATTAAGCTATGAGAATAAGCTCACAAATACCAAATAACTATGGGAGTAGCAAGCCAGGTTGGTTGGCTTTCCAAAAATCCCAAGCTCAACCTGTGGGGTCCACAGATTAGCTTTTGAGGAGCTTATGAAAATCCTCCCAAATGAGTATGATGAGTTTCATTGTACTCAGAAAATGGACAAGTCAAGAAGCTAGTTGCAGCCCTAGCAAATAAGCTGCTAGGGGAAAATTAAGCATAGGATCTTAAAGTTGGGCAGATAAGCTACACAGGGAACTAAATCTCACAAGATCATGATCACTAAGGAGCTTCTTAGAGCTGTTGGTAATGGTGTAAGTTCACTGAGTTCTCAGTGAACTGTTGAGAATAGGCAAACAACAAGCTCTAAATTAACTTATCAAATGAGTTCATGAGAGCTCAACAAACACCGAAACACCGAGTATGATTGGTTAGCCTCACATGAAGCCAAGATCCAAGCTCAAGTTCAATGAGGAACTTTTCATGAGCTTAGGAAAACAACTCAACTACATAGTTTGCTACGTGTAGTGAGTAAGATGGGACAAAAAAGGTGAAAGTGATTAAGCTATCTAATAAGCTACAAACTTGAAAAAACGAATAAACATAACAAATAAGACAGAAGGGCTACACAAATATGCCAAGTACACAAGCTTGGGCCAAATAATGAAGCTTCTGCAAGCTCATTAATTTGACAGATAAAGCTGTGCACAGGGGAAAAACAGGCTAAAATAAGCAGATAAATAAGCTATTAAACATGGAAAACAAAAATAAACAAAAATGCAATAAGCAAGATTAGCAACAATACTAAAACATCCTAAAAGAATAGATTATGAAATTCAATATTAAAGCCTAGAAAATTATCTAGTTTATTCAAAATGACAAAAAGGAAAATTTGACTTTTTAGTTTATGATCAAAGTTGACTAAGGTGAACTTTGATCTGAATATAATAATGATTATGGAATATTAAACAACATAAACATGAATTTAACAAAGATAAACAACAATTAAATAAGTATGCAAGGTTCTAGGTTCTAACAATCTCACGGTGCTCATTTAGAGATCATCAGTGTCAATTTGACTTTCTCAAATGCTACACCACTTGATTAAGGTTTCTCGAGTTACTTAGGCCATATAAAGAGTGCATCAAACAAGAACAACCACAAACACAACCCTAAACACGGACTACCATTAAATCCAAACCATCCTTAAAATGGCTCAAAATGAGGTTTTCAAAGCATAAGACTGCATAAACTTATTTCATCAAATCCAGAGATCATATTGTGTCAAAATAGACCTTTTTAAGCATAAACAAGTTGTAACGCCCCGACCCGACAAGGGTAAAGGAATCACAAGTAATGGTGTCATATCAAAGCAAACATAAATGTCCAAAAGAAATCTTAGCATAAATCTTGAAATAATTCAAGTCAAAATGACTTCAATACATAGGTCCCAAGGAAAATAAACTCAATAAAAGATGCGAAATAGTAAAGTCTTAAATGGCATCATAAGATCAAAGCTAAAAATCTCTAAGGTAAGTCCACTCAAGACTCATCCCAAAGCAAAACCCGGCTCAATGCTTAGATACCGCGGAAGAAAAGAAATGCTTGTTTGAGCTTCAAAAGCCAGTGAGCAGATATACAAGCAAAGCGAATACGAAAGCAAACGAATCGAAATAAAGTGAAAGGAAGATAGTAAAATCATAATCATTTCAAAGTATAAATCAAAATAATAGAATAAGTTTTATAGTTAACTACCTCGAGCCCAGACACACATATATCGGATCATAATCATATTCATATTCACACAAGGCAACATTTGTAGGGAGACCTACGGAGTTATGAAGGACATGCATGCACGACATCAATAATCGATAACATACAACATATAACATATAATATATAACATATAACGGATCTAGGATGCACCCATCGCCCGCAAACAATATTGGTAATATAATATAACTTGAGCTCATAACGAGATAACGAGATAAGGGCGTGGCGAACTTCACTCTCTTGCCCTAGAGTCATGTCGAAGTGCATCGACACGGACATGGAACCCCATGACTAGTTATTATTTTGGCTCGGTGTCAAACTATCTTAGGTCAAATCGAATGTCATAAGCGACACGGATCGTACTTTATCAAAGATTTAATCATGTGACAATATCAAAGTTTTTATATCATATAGTTCAAAATCAAATGTTTTATGATTCAAAAATCAAAGTTCAGATAAGCAACATCTCAAACAAACAAAATGGGGTTCATAGCAAAGGCTTAGGAAATCCTAATATAAAAGCTAACGAAAAAAACGTTATAAGGAACCTTCTTTGAAAAGGTCGAATATTTGTACCTTATTCCAAAGCAAATGATCGAAAGCGAAATACGGAAAGCAAAGGATTACTCCTTCTTCACGGAACCTATACACATTAACGATCGTACATGTTATTTATGATTCCATAATCGTCGAATTGATCTTTTAATATTTGGTGTTTATACTCAATGTATTCGATGATCTTAATACTTTAGGGTTTTATAATTAAATGAGACTTAAGTGTTTTATAAACAATATTGTAGATTAAGGTTCATTATGTCATTTATTAAAGTTTAGGGTTAAATGTGAAAATAGTTTAAACGTCATAACTCACACATGAAATAATGAATTAATATACTTAGCTTCAAACCCTAATCGACTCTCATTATGTTCTAGGGTTTCTCATTCTTTTAATATCATATCCACATGCATTTACTTTATATGTTCGTCATTTAATGACTCATTACTCTTGTTATTTACTCAACACGTTCATGTCTTAATCATATGTTACTCATATATATGTTATCGTCAACTTTTATATCCATGCACGTTTACACCTTAAACTAGGGTTTAGGTTTCACATGATCTTACTTATTAAACACACTTTCAAAACTCTTATATGGTTTGGTTCAAACCTAGGGTTTCAACTACAACACTTTACATGAAGCCTAGCTCACCTAAGTACTTTACATATTCAAGTTATCATGTTTTTATACCTTGGCGAAACATATACATGGTTCGGTTCTATATAGCTCGACTTAACCATGATCCGATTCAATAATACTTATTACGTAATAAGCTCTTTAATAATTATAAGGTTTAAATCATTATGGTTGTCTTTGTTTGGTTCACGGCTCGGCCACAAAAGAAAACACAAGACTCGACTAAGCGAAACAAGTTACAATATATATCGTGGGTGTAACGAAGAAGACTAATAAACATGTTATACCTTAGCTTGTTGAAAACAAAGTCTCGACACCACATGTGTGGGGTTCGGCGAATGGAAGAAAAAGAAAGAGAGAGGCAACAAAACTAGGGTTTCAATTTCTTGTAAATGTATTATATTTATAGGTGGTATCATTTTTAGTTTAGGGCTTTTGAGGAGGGTTTGGGTTTCGGCTTGGCCCAACCGAACACACAAACAAACGCCCCTTATGGCTTCTTGGACTCTCGGCTTGGCAAAAGAAAACGAGCCCATCGGATCAAAATCAAACAAACGGCGAGGTCCAAACTTTTACGCGAGACGTTTAAATCTTTCGTCGTACCAAAATCGATCACGTACACACATTAGTTAATTTTTAATTACTTGCAAGTTTAGTTTAATTTCGTTAAATGATTATAAACGTATTTAACATATTTTATAAATTTCGATTCCAAGGGTATTTTAGTCTTTAATCATGTTTTAGATTTTCAGGTTTTACAATTCTTCCCCTCTAAAGAAAAATTTTCGTCCTCAAAAATTGAAATGAAATGAGACGAAAACGAAATGAGAACATACCACTATTCAAAGAAATGAGGATAACTAGCTCGCATCGACTCCTCGGTTTCCCAAGTAGCCTCACGTTCCTGATGATTTTTCCAAAGAATCTTAACGAACGGAATGACTTTATTTCTCATGACTCTTTCTTGCCTTTCTAGAATAGCTTCCGGTTCTTCAGATAAGGACATATCGGATTGAATTTGATCATACGGATAAGAAGCAGCGTGTAACGGATGATAGTTGTATCCCTTAGGGTGATACATGGAACACATCATGAACATGCGATAAGCGAGGCGGAAGTGCTAATCGATCACGAAACTTCTCCTATCGTTCCGAATTTCAAGCGGACCGATGAATCGAGGAATGAGCTTGCCTTGATTCCAAAACGTTTCACACCTCTAAACGGCGAAACTTTCAAAATACACGATCTCAACCCGAAATTCTAAATCACGGCGATGCTTGTCGGCATAACTTTTCGGCGAGACCTAGCTTCCTTCAACTTTTCTCATCGGTTGGGTTAGGGGTAAAGCTAAGCGAGAGAAACCTTCAAAAACGTCGGTAGTAACCGTGAAGTCCTAGAAAACTCGACCTCGATCATTGTCGTAGGTCTTGGCCATTTAGTGATAGCCTCAACTTTAGACAGTCCATGGTGATACCATCGCAGATACAATATGACCAAGGAAAGCGACTTGTCTTAACCAAAACTCGCACTTGAAAATTTGGCGTACAACTTCTTCTTCCTCGAATCTCCAAAACTATCCGGAGATGTTCTTCATGCTCTTCTTGGACTTAGAGTAAACTAAAATGTCGTCGATGAAAGCGATAACGAATTTATCAAGGAACTCATGGAAAACACGATTCATTAGGTCCATAAACACAGCAGCGCATTTGTCAAACCAAAAGGCATAACGAGGAATTCATAATGACCATATCTCATGCGAAGCGCGTCTTAGGAACATCTTGCTCCTTCACACGTGGCGATGATAACGGATCACGGATCAATCTTGAAAAGAATTTACCTCCTTGCGGTTGATCAAACAAATCATCAATACGCGGAAGAGGATAGCAGTTCTGAATAATGTCTGGTTGAGTTCACGGTAGTCGATACATAGACGCATGCTTCCATCCTTCTTCTTCACAAATAAAGCAGGCGCACCCCATGGAGAAACACTGGGTCGAATAAATCCATTTTCTATCATCTCTTGCATTTGTTCCTTGACTCCTTTAGTTCTCAGGTGCCATACGATACGGAGCTTTAAATCGGTTCGGCACCGGAATTAACTCAATGCTAAACTCAACTTCTCTAGGCGGGGAAGACCGGGGAGTTCATCGGGAAAAACTTCGGTGAATTCGCAAACAATGAAAGATTTTCAATGTTAGGACTCTCCAAAGATGTGTCCTAACGGATGCCGAAAACCTTGGCACCCATGAGCAATCATGGTCCGTGCCTTCATAGCGGAAATGAGCTTAACAGATTTGAGAGGTTGAGAACCATGATAAGCAATTCGGGATGTTTTACGTCTCCAAAGATCACCATTCTAGCATAGCGATCAATTGAAGCTCTATGATAAGCCAACCAATCCATGCCTAGAATGATATCAAAGTCGACCATATCGAGAGGATACAGATTTGCAAAGCGAATCGATCATCAAAGCGAAGAGGACACTTAACGTGTTTATGATCAATGATCATGTGGTTTTCATAGGCGTGAAATCGATAAATGATTTGTTAATGGTTTGGGCTTCATATTAAGTTTCTTAGCAAATGTGACAGATATAATGGAGTGTGTGGCACGGTATCAAATAAACGAAGACAGAATAATCATCAATGAAAAGAGTGCCCGTAATGGTACACAAGTGCGCTCCGCTGATTCGAGTAGTAGCATAAACACGTCCGGTAGTAGTTGGCGGCTTGATGTAGTTTCCGAATCACGGATTCTTCTTAGGGCAATCCTTGATCTTGTGAGCGGTAGAACCACAAGAGAAACATCCACGATGGCCTTGAAACACGGTCCCGGATGAGCCTTTCCACAAGTAGTACGAGATAGGTGGGAGGCAAAACCTCACCGTCCTTTCTTGACGAGAAGATCTGAAGCACGACCACGATTTGATCCTCGGTGGCCGATCCTTGTTATGTAACGCTGGTTATTGTTACCTTGGTTACGGCGATCATTTCCATTCCTACCGGCATTTCTATTATCTTGACTCCTCGCCTCGGGCGCCAGAGTCAACATTTCTTCTGACTAACCTGTGATCAATACTCCTATCCACTTGACTCCTCGAATCATAACTCCCGCGAATTTCCCTATAATCATTACCTTGAGTCCTACCTTAAATCCGATCACCATCGCGATTACGCTTGTTGGAACCGAAACCTCATGAAAGATCTTAATGTTACGGTGTGTCATTGCGGTGACACATTCTTATACTCAATATTTAGCGATCGGTCCAACACCCACTTCTTGATCCCCACTTGAAGTGCTTAGCTTGACGCCAACCATCTCGACAATAGTTCCCACAAAACTTACCGACCTCATAAACCTACTCATGTACTCATTGGAATTCTCATGATCAAGTGGTAGATTGCACGATAATCCTCTCATACCTTTCGCTTTCGGCATCGTGGAAATGTGGTTATAGAAGATAGTCCAAAACTCGGTCCAGTACAAGTAATAGCAAAAGCATCTCCTCCTCTTGCTGTTTGAGTGCCTTCCACCAATTCAAAGCATCACCTTCCAATTTGAATGCAGCCAATCGAGTCTTAAACTCGTCTCCACAACCCAGTACTTCCACCAATTCAAAGCATCTCCTCCTCTTGCCTGTTTGAGTGCCTTCCACCAATTCAAAGCATCACCTTCCAATTTGAATCGACCAATCGAGTCTTAAACTCGTCTCCACAACCCATTACTTCAAACGACTTCTCAATATGAGTGATCCAGGTCCTCGGCCTCGGTGGGAGTAGCGGCGGTGCTAAGCGAAGAGGCTTGAGCTTACCAAACGCTCGAGCCAAGTGTGAATGCCGACGGGTTGATTTCCTCCACCACTACCCGAAGCACCGGTTTGATTCTGAATGTTGTTGATCACTGTTCCATCATCTCGGTGTAGTAAGACCGAGGGAAAGAGTGTTGAGGGCATTAGCAATCGCACATCATTGTTAGTAGCATCATCGTCTCCATCCGCGCTACGGTGAGTACGAGTTCGAACCATCCGAGCGATATTCAAGCGATTAGCAAAATGAACAAAGGTGAGATACGAAATGGAAGTACGCAAAGGAATCCTAAAGTCTACCCAAATCCTCACAGTCATATCCTAAGCTCTAAGGGTCTCAAAACCTAGGCTCCATATGTCACGAGTCCGACTACAAGTCGTAATGGGCTCGATACCATAAATTATAACGCCCGACCCGACAAGGGTAAAGGAATCACAAGTAATGGTGTCATATCAAAGCAAACATAAATATCCAAAAGAAATCTTAGCATAAATCTTGAAATAATTCAAGTCAAAATGACTTCAATACATAGGTCCCAGCGGAAAAATAAACTCAATAAAAGATCCGAAATAGTAAAGTCTTAAATGGCATCATACGATCAAAGCTAAAATCTCTAAGGTAAGTCCACTCGGTACTCATCCCAAGCAAAACCCGGCTCAATGCTTAGATACCGCCGCGGAAGAAAAGAAATGCGGTGAGCTTCAAAAGCCAGTGAGCAGATATACAAGCAAAGCGAATACGAAACGCAACGAATACGAAATAAAGTGAAAGGAAGATAGTAAAATCATAATCATTTCAAAGTATAAATCAAAATAATAGAATAAGTTTTATAGTTAACTACCTCGAGCCCAGACACACATATATCAAATCATAATCATATTCATATTCACACAAGGCAACATTTGTAGGGGAGACCTACCAGAGTTATTGTAGGACCTTAGATATACCAACCTTATCAAATACCCACGTTATGAACACAAGAATACCACGTTAAACCCAAACTATTATGCGTATAGAATAGAAAGATAAAGAATAGAACTTGGTGACTTGATGTATAAATTCGTGTATATGTTTAGAGAGGTAGAGAGAAGAAAGATGAAACAATAAGATGTTATATTGCTTCAAAGGAAAACACACACACACACACACTCAAGCACACCCCTCAAATGACATACTTGAGGGGTATTTATAGGTAAGAGAGATGATGCCCTAAGGCTTGGCCATGGGCCTTGAGATGGACTTGGATTGGGCTTGGGTTTCACGAACTAGACAAGGCTAGCTTAACATAACTTATGCCCAATTAGCTTAGCCCAATCCACGAGCCCGTTGACTATTCTATCATGATATCTAACACACGTTACAAAGTTCCTAAACGTGAATGACCATCACTTCTAATAAAAATAATCAAGGCTAACAATCTCCCCCTAAGGGGTGGTTATTCAAATGATGCTCCACTTGAATAGGTCTTTAATCTTTATGAGCTTGAACTTTGTGAGTAGATATAGAATAGTCTTGATTCTTTGTTCCTTCATGCTTTGTGATCAGATAATGTGGTTGTCTGCCGTTGTCAACTTCGTTGGTTAGGTGTCTCCACGCCTTCCTCCACCATGCTCACACTTCTTTTTGACTTTGAATTACCAATGATGAAGTTCTCGAGTCTTTAAACTTTGTAGATTTGACATTGACGAAGAATCATCTTTAACTTTGTGTAGCCTTTGATTGTGATGAGAACTTTCATGTGTTGTAGGTATGAGCATGTGGCGAGTCTGCACGATCCATCCGCTCCAAAGCTTCCATAAGAAGAAAACATAAAACATTGTTAGTAATAAGCGGATTCCGGCACTTACAAGTTTGAATTTCGAGGGTGTTAACAGTATAGTGTGAAAACACGTCTCTAATTCTCAGAGGCCGTTCTGAACTGGAGTCCCACAAGTGAGATAACACGATATCGAAGTACATCTGATTCGGATGAGTCGTTGAGGTACACGAAGCATCACCCCACGATCAGACCGTTTGAGACACACTAAGCGTAATCAGCGGAGAATTACAAGTGACTGCTTGTCGTGGCTGTTTGATGTTGACCCTAGCGAGAATTTCCATTCAATCATCGAAGATCACGGATGTGAAACTTCTCATAAATGTTACGGCGATTGCTAAGATCTGCGTGGGACTCTAGGATATATCACTTATGTCCTTATTGATGAACAACAAGCGATGTCATGTCAAGTGTTCCTATGAGATCTTTTGATGAATCTCGTGGCTCTAGACTCAATTAGTGCATTTTGGTTTTCTGGCGGAGACTAGGAGAGGGTCTCCTTCTTCAATATCAACTATCTCTAAGAAAGTCGATAGATTATGTAGGGTTCAGTGAGAATGAAACAAATCCTTTTGAGAGGAATTGAGTGGCTAGAAGGTTTAGTGCGATGCGTCCTTTGGGTCCATGGCGTCTTTGTCTTCAATACCGGTGTCATCTTAGTGACACCCGATGTGATGAATTGAACCCGGTTTACGCCTAAGGTTGATTATGGAGGGCTATTTCTTTTCACCCTTTCTTTTACATTTCTTTTAATTCTTCAACCCTTCTTTCTCCTTTCTCACATTACTCCTTTTTAATCATTCCTAAGGACTTCTAATACTAACTATTTGTGATGTCCTTGGGTAGATCCCTCCGGCTCTGGCGGATCATAGGACGGATTTACCTATCCTTAGTCACCTTATAACTCCTTGACTGTCCTATTGTTGCCATAAAACCTTTTTTCTTGAAAATCTCTCAGAGTGTTTATGATTATAAAACATGATTTTGTTAACACCTTGAGAGTTTTATATTTTCAGAAACACTCCCCCTTCACATGTGCTTATAAGTTTTGATAGAAATCCGCACATAGAGGGTAGAGTTCGCACTTTTTGAATTGATCGACTTTAAATGAACAAGACCGATTCGAGATACGTTTACATCACTAGAGAACTAGCTTGAAATTATTACCCGTCCTGGTCAATTCCACAGAAAGTTTCTCGAAATGGTACATTTACTGACTTTGATTCCCGTCAATTCATTGGTTTCAACTGAGTCGAGCTCTTTTGAGATTCAAACGCCGATCATTAAACCTTTTTTGATCACATTTTAATCACGTTTCTCCCCCTCAAAAATAGCATATCCATGATGTTTTTGAAACAAAATGATTAAACGATATGTTTTTCGGAAAGCATTTGGAGAGAACGGTTTAGCATGAATTTTGGAACAATTTTGGTTTTATACTCCCCTTAACGAAAGCATATTTTCATATAGAAAATTCGAGAATCAATTAAGGGTTTAGAGGAGTTATCTTGGTACCAAATGTGAGAGATTTTGAAAATCTTTTGAAAATTTGAATCAATGGTACACAAGATGAAGATTTTAAAAATCTTTTGAAGATATTTAGAGAAAAATTATCTTCATTTGATTTAGGATAAGTGCTCGATATTTATGAAAATCGATTTTGCGTACCACTTTCCTTTCTTTAAAGATCGGGTTGCAAGCGGAAATACTTACAAGCCATTATGTTTTTAGGAATAGCGCTTGAAAAAATATTTAAAACCTTTGATTTTGATTAAGCACTTTCCTTTCTTTGAAGTGCGGGTCCTGAACTGATGTGTTCAGAAGCCATTATGTTGAAGTTCGGGTTTCGTACTGAAGTATACGAAAGCCATTATGTAGAAATTTTGAGAAACGACATGTTTTGGAAAACAAATTAAAGAACTCTCGCTCAAGCATCTGTACATGCCCGTATCATTGTTGAATGACATTTCTAGAAACGTACAGAATATCGATTATACGAGAGACATGTCGTAGAAGAATATTTTTGGATTTTTGATTTTCTATTGTTTTTGTATTTTTTGAAAATTTTCTATTTTTATATTTTGCTTTTGTTGGTTTTTATAAAAGAAATGGAAAATCAAAAATAGAAGATAGAGAAAATGAAGAAGAAGATTTTACAGAATTGGAACCCTCTGATGAGTTGGGTTCAGAGATATTTGATTCACTTGCAACCAAAGAAGAAGAGTTTTCACAAATAACAGTGTTAGAAGTACAAGATTCCTCACGGTGAGGGTGATCACTATCAGCGGTTGTAGTGGTTTTACTTCCTTATCACGATGAGTTTCACTATTATACGTGTTGGAGCAAGTATCAAAAATCTTTCTGTGGGAATCCATCTAAGACCTATTTGGTTGAAAACTTTGCCCGTGGGTATCCACTAAGGTAAGATCTAGGAGTTGTTTTCTTATCGGATGCGGGAAGACTCATTTTTGAAAAACTACGTCTGAAGAGATCCACCTATTAGGTTTCTTTTGTTTGACATTTTATCAACGGGCTTGTTTCTATTTGGTGTCTTAGTGGATTGTGCCTTGGCACGAAATTATCTTTCTTGAGATATTGTAAGGCACATGCCTCATGATTGGTGAAAAAACACATTTTTACATGTAGTACGACAAATTCAATATTCTTGTTTAAGGCAATGACTTTAACTTTGTCACTCTGGTCTTTTGGAAGTTGATTCTTGTTCGAAAAAGACTTAGAATTCCTAGTGTTGTTTTCTAAGGGCATAGCATTTTCTTTTGCGCAACTACTCTTAGATGCAAGCCAATCCCTAGTCTTTTGTAGAGTTCCTAGGTAATGGTTTACTACTACTAGCGGTGCCTTGAGATCTTGTAGAATTTATCACCCTAGATGTTGAACCTAGAATTCCATCTTTTCGAGTTTGTGCCTTTTTCCTAGCTTCTTCTAGATAGTGATTGTTGACCATGTTGTCGAACTATGATTCTTTAATGGATTTTTGGTCACATTTAGTGTATGATTCCTAGAGTGCCATGTGTAATCACTTTTCTTTATCAAAAGCGGTTTTCAAAACCTTTGACAATTCTCTTTTTAATAGGCGGGGGCTGTGGGTATTTGTTTTGACAAATCATTTTTCTCATTGACTTTTGGAGCAAAGCGAGAAATAGACATTTTTGGTTTGAAAACCGGTTTGGGAACATTTGTGTTCTCCTCGGTCAATGGTTTTGCAAACTTAGTATCCATGACCTTTCCTTTTAGACATCGGTGAGCTCTCAAAAGATCATTTTGCTCTTGCATGTCCTTGTAGGCACGCTCATCTGACGGTTTGTCATACTTGCATTCCTCGGTTTTCGATCAAGATGTTTAAAATAGGACACATTTTCTTTTCAAGTTTTTCAAGAGCATTTTCATATTTTGAAACAATTGCGAGGTCTCGGGCTGAGTCTTTCATGATCTTCAACGAGAATATGTTTGCAAAATGATGGACATGATATCGGTAGTCATAACATCTTGAAGAGAGAATCATTCAAATTTTCCAAAACTTTGATGTGTTCAATACTTTCATTAGCTTGCTTTACCGGGATTTATGGTCCTTGACAAAGTCATTGTTTCTTTCAAAAACGCTTGTTCAAAATGAATTACCCTCGCCCGATGCCGGTCGGTGAGGGGCAATTTGAGTTTCAAAAACTTTCTTTGTTCGATGTCAAAACTAGAGAACCGGTTGTTAGGTGTAATAGTGGTTTTAGTTTGAGCGATTGTCTTGAAGATCCACAATTCTAGTTTTCACATTGTCTAAAATACTTCTCGCATCACTTGTGTTAAAAGGATTGTTTGAAGACATTCGTTCAATGTTCGAAAGAGAATTTGAGACAACCACGGTTTTGAAACAGATTTTGAAGCAGTGTTGACTCTTTGTTTGAAACACTTGTTGTGATGGAGAACTTTGACTTTTCTTTTGATTAACAAAAGTAATTACATTAATTTTGTTCCATTTGTTATAATCAATAGGTTTGATTTCCGGATTCTTTTGTTTCATTTTGATCTACTCTCCTCGGATAGTTCCAACGTTTCAAGAGAATCACGAACAATTATGGGTTTATGCAAAACATTTCCATTGTTTAACACATTCGAGATTTACGAGCTTTCTTGAGGAGCGAAGAAGGGTCGTTACCAAGTGCCATTCTATTATTAGTATGAAAGCGGTTTACTTGATTAGAAAGCATCTTGATTGTTTGAGCGAGTGACCCGTTTTAAGAAGCAAATTTTCTAAAGTTTGGATTTTCTCATTTTTATCAAGAATTTCATCAAGAAGAGAATCTTGGCGTTTTGAAAAATCGATAATCAACCGCTTCTTTCTTTTCAAGATTAGAAAACATTTCTTTTTGTTTAGAAAGTTGGTTATCGAAATTTCCTTGTTTAAAGATTTAATTTTCAAGTTTGAATTCACATCAAGTGTGTTGTACTTGATTTGCAAAAGTTGTTCTTTAGAAACCAAATGTAGAAAACTAGAAGGGGTTGAATAGTTTACCGATTAAAACTTTGTTTTGAAACTTATTGAAAGATCAATTTATATTGATCTTAAGTACGTTAATGAAATATGCAAGCAATATGTAATAAGTAAATAAGGAAAGAAATGATCAAACCACAACAAGTTGTTTATAGTGGTTCGCCTACAAGGACTCTTTTTCCTTGCCCTACTCCACTCCCGAGTCTCACACTCGAGAGTTTAACTTCACTAGTCAACAAGCTCCTTTCACCGTGGAGAAAACCTTTACACTTCGCTTACACTATTTCCGACACTAAGCTAGATGTCGAGTTCTTTCCAAGGGTACAACTACTCCCACACACAATGTATTTTGAGGACTAAAATACTAACCACTCACACTCACAAGATTATGATGGTTTGATACAACAATGAAGTATGAATCAACACTAGATCATACAACACTAAACAAACAAGACTTCCAACTTCTCGTTGAAGCTTGAATATGACTTGATCTTCTTTGCTACAAAGAGATCACTAATATGATATGCAACCGAGTTAGAAAGGTTAGAGAAGATATGTATGAGAGTATGTTAGAAAGGGATGAGAAACTACTTGGCTTGGCATTGCTATTTATAGCCAAAATGGACGAGGCGTCCACGGACGGCGGACCCTTAAAAGGGTTCCGCCCGTGTACCATTTTGGTACCGCCGATCGACAGTCAAGATATCAAATCTTGCTTAAAGTCAACTCAATCTAAGAGATTGTGCAAGATATGGAGAGTATAAATCTTCACAAAATATCTAATGGAATCTACAAATGATTCCCATGATGTAATACATGATGTCAAATGTTGTATTACTATTAATAGAAATATGCAAATGCTTAAGTAGTGTTTGGTTTTAGGAACCTAACACATTCTACAAACTACTATCATACATAATGATTAGAGTCATATCAAGATGTTACTAATCATAAATGTAAATGCTTGAATGATGAATATATTTGTTTAAGAAAGCTTGTTTTAATATCTAATAAACTTGACAAGCTTTAAGCTTTTATAAATTAAATTTACTTTTGTCGTTAACAAAACTTAGGCAAAGATCAAAATATAAATAACGTTTAATGACGATATTTGTATTAACAATCTCCCTTTTGTTGAGGACAAAATATAAATTTTATTTTATAAAAGAAACAAAGTTTGTACAAGAGTTATAAAAATATTAGTTTTAGAACTTGAAAAGGAAATGATAATGTAAGTGTATGAAATTTGACTTTTATGAAAGTCAAAGAATTCACTAGTTGATGCATGATGTTGACTTTTCGGAAAGTCAAAGTATGCGCTTGACTTTTAAGAAAAGTCAAGTATTATCAATGAGGGTTCTGTTTGACTTTTAGAAAGTCAATTGTAAGCGGTTGACTTTTTCGGAAAAGTCAAATATAAATAATTTCAAGTTCTATATTTTCTCCCCTTTTGTCTCAACAAAAGAAGAAGCTATCTTGAATGTAATGAGCCGAGCTTATTATCTCCCCTTGTTCAAAGCTCCCCTAAATTGGGTGCTTTAATGGGAAGATACATGGATTGTGAAAATAAAGCTACAAAAAAATGTTAGTAATAATGATCATTCACAAGCATTTCCAAACACTATGTAATGACACCAACAACATAATAAACAACATTCATTTGTTAAAATTTTTCATGAGTAAAGGTCATGAAAAGAGAACACAATGATGTGTTTCTAGTACAAGAGAAAAGAAAAAAAATTATCCTAAAACAAAAACAAATAAAAGACTATTCTAAAACCATCCTAAAGAGATGGTGGATGGGAAAAGCGTTGAGGCGCTCAAGAATGTGGTTGAGGATGAACCTCATTTCCTCGTGGAAGTCATGGACCATAATCCGGGTCCGTTCCACGGTTTGACCCGTTGCTCACAAGTTGAGCAACCGTGCCTGGAGGGTAGAAAGTTTGCGGAGGTTGTGGTGGTGGAATGGTTGATGTGTTGGTGGTGTTGGGGATGTTTGGAGTGGTCATGATGGATGCAAGCAAAGCACTTTGCATTTGCATTGTCTCACTTAAGTGAGAATCCACCATGCCTTTGAATTGGTGGAGGTTGTGGAGTTCGGCTTGAATCTCCTCTCTAGTGGGATTGTCATCCCACATGCTCTCGGAATGTCCTCAATGTGAGGGACATTGATGATGGAAGTGGATGATCCCGTATAAAGGACCATGAATGTCCTTGTGAATGGGGTGGAAAAGGAGAGGTCTTGGCCCTAATGGGCGTTTGGGTCAATGGATGACCGAGGTGATTCATGGAGCGATTCGCTCAATGGTGCCAAAGGATGGCAATGGTGGTGGGTGACTTGGCCTGGGAGGCAAGTCTTCCAAGTCCTCTAGGAAAGGATTTGGTGATGTTGGTGGAGTTGAGAATAACTCCATGGGAGTGAGAGTGGGAGACCTTGGTGAAGGTGGTGATGGTGTTTTGGATGTTTGGATGGGTGCGGTGGAGGTGAAGTAGGTGCTTTTGATGGTGGTGGAGTGGTGATCACAATGTGTGATGAAGTAGGTGTAGCCAAGGTAAGGTGTGTATCATCTCTAATGGGAGATGAGATTGTAAGTGGTGAGGAGTCGGATGATGAGCTAAGATGAGTAAGACAACAAGGCCTTACGCTAATTCTAGCGGTTTTCTTGCAAGGTTTTGGTGATGATTTAGTCATTTTAACTTGGGTTTTGATTTGCTAGATAGTAATGAGAATAAGAAAGGTGTGAGGATGATCATGGTAAAGCCTTTCAATTTATAGAGGTGTAAAATGTTGAGAGATGTGTTTGATTTGATGTTGAACCATTGAAGAGATGAGGTTCCTCATGATTTGGAAGTGGGTTGAATGCTAGTCATGTCACCCAAGTCAATCCATTCAAAGAAGATGGAGTGAAGAAGAAAAGATATGCAATAAATGTGTTCTAGTGAGTGGAATTTCCTAATATTCAGATTACCCACGGTTTGAAGGTACCAAAATTTTGGTTCCTTCCTTTATGCAAAAGGGCTCCTTGGGTGGATTTTTCAAATTTTGAATTTTGGTGGGAAATGGTTTCTTACATTCCTTAGTGAGTAATACTAGTTCTAATAACAGTATAAACTAGTTAAGATTGATTTATGAGTGATGGAAGATAATTTGGAATTACGAAAGAGTCGAAATTGAGAAAATTACGGAGGATCCACGGCACCAAAATCATACAGACGGAACCCAAAAAGGGTGCCGTCTGGTCCTATCTGAGATATGGCGGTACCAAAATTCATAAAGGACGGTACCAAAATAAGGGTGCCGTCGATCCGTGGAGTCTTGAAATTTGGACGAAAGTTTCCTAAAAGCGAATTTTCCGAAATCAAAAATTTTTCTCAAAACACATTAAACTAAACATTTCTAGTTAGGAAAAGTAAATAACACATATGTAAACATAGTGGAGCATAGATTAAGAGCAAGGCTTATTGATTTTCACAATATAGTGAAAATGGGTAAAATTGATAGCATACTTGTGCTATCCCCACATGAGATTGTTAGCGTACACCATTGTTTCAAGTTATATTATCATCCTACATAATAAAAACAACTAAATAGTATCAAACATTAACGATAATGCATTGTTCCAAACACTCCTTAAAGTACCCTTATTTGTCCAACTTCTTGTAAATCTTGTTCATCATCCTACCAAGGCACTTGAACATTCCCTTAGTCTGCTTGAATTCTGCTGATTCATTCTCAATTTCGGGAAGAGATGTGTAATACTCTTGAGGTGGAAGACGAGAGCTTGGAAGACCATCCTCGGAGCTATTTGATGATGATGATGAAGGAGTTGGAGGTTTAGCTCTCTTGCCTTTAGTCTTAGCAACTCGAGCATCACTCAAGGCACAAAGATGTGAGGATGAGATCATATTGAAGGTGCATCCCTTTTGGGGTTGGTGGAATTGGAGCAAAATTTCTATAAAGACGGGTGAGAAGCATCCCGTATGGAAGAGCAACGGATCCTTGAGTTGGAATATCAATCATTCTCCTAGCTATGTAGTAGGCTAAGTTGAATGGTTGTCGGGTGGACAAGTTGTAAAGCATGTGGCAAAGACAAGCGTTTATGTGATCCCTATTCCCTATGGTGCTAATGACGTTTGCTCTAAGTAACTCCTCCCATTTCTTAAATTCGTGCTTAAGTTCATTGAGCTCCATTCCATATGGATCTCGGTCTACCTCTTTTCCCTTTCGGGTGACTCGGGTTGTATCCGTTTTGGGTTAAAAGGTGTTCACGGATGACATCCTTATCGGCTAAGCGGGTTACGTAGGGGAGAGGCGGTCATTGATTGCATCAAGGCGGTGGTGACCACTTATCCGTGTAGACACAAGTTCCACGGTTGGGAATTCCTAGTACTCTAGCAAAGTCACTTAAAGTGATGGTGTAATCATTTTGGTTGATTCTAAAGCTAAGACAAAACTCATCATCTTCATCACTAAAACCGGTCACACTAGCATAGAATTCTAATACGAACCTAGGACAAATTGGTTCATCAATGTCAAGAAGACAATCGAATTGAATGGCGGCTAGTTCTTCACGAAGATTGGTATGCTCAAGGAAGGATGAGTGAATGGTTCTACCTCGTGGAAATACCTTGATTCTAGACCCTAAATATTTCTACTTGTTCCTTGGTGAGTCCTTTGGTTTTGTGGTGTTTGGGAATGTAGTTAAGGGTGTCTTTGTGATCATAGAATCTTGCGGCTACCATGGTTATTCCTAAGGACAAGAATTAACATGTTAAAAATGAAAATGAATTTTAATATTTTTGATTCTAGTGTGTGTCTATATGAAAACAATTTGGAGTTGCGGTTATCTCGACTCATTTTATGCACAAAATGGTTTTAGTGGAGTGTTTGGCAAATACCATGAGATAACCCAAATGCTCCTAATTCAATGTGGCTACATTTGAATATACCCGGGAGTGCATATTAGTTATGCAATACCTTTAGTATTCAAGAGCATGCAAGTGATGAAAATTCTAACGTTTCTATTTGTATTAGCAATGAAAAATATTTTCCTATAAGTGAGAAGCTTTTCAAAACTTTTGACATGGGGTGTTTGGTTGTTTGAATAAGGCCTTATATTTATTATCTATCAATTAGTGGGAAACATGATTTGTTTATGCAATATGATAATGTAGTACCTAATTTGAATGACTAGTTATGCAATTTGCCAATTGAATTCATATTTGGTATAAAAGCATACATAGAACCCCATGTAATGATTTGTGATAGTTTTGTGCATAAATAAGAATCCTAGACTCGAATTAAGAGATGAAATGTAGTTAGGATACTTACAATGATGTTATCTTGATGATTAGTGAGTGGGAAGATGACAATAATGAGCTTGGTTTAAGTTTTACACGTTTTGGTAAAGTGGGTTGTGAGGAAGAAGATGTTATGTTTAAAATTTGTTTTGTACAGAGACACCACGGACGAGACGGTACCAAAATTTTGGTTCCGTCCGTGTTGTCGTCGTTTGGTGCCGTGGCTACGATGGCGAAACAAGACAAAAGTTTGACTATTCTAATGTTTTAGGCTATGTTTATTCTACATGCTTGGTTCCATTAACCCTAAACCAAGTCTAAGAAGATTAAAGGTTCTCGTTTAAGAGGTTTAGTAAGGATGTCGGCAATGTTGTCTTGGAGGATACTTTCTCGATTGAAATGTTTCCTTTTGAACATTGTCGCGAAGAAAGTGATGACGATTTCAATGTGCTTTATGCGAGCATGTTGAGCGGGATTCTTCTTGAGATCGATGGCTCCTTTGTTGTCGCAAAGTATCACAATGTCGTTGAGATGAATTCCATAGTCTCAGAGCTTGCTTCATCCAAAGAGCTTGTTGACATGCTTTTCCGGTGAGGCGTATTCCTTGATGGTAGAGATGGCTAAAGCCGTTTGCTTCTTGCAAACCATGAGGTGAGACAATGTCCAACAAAGTGCAAATACCACTTGTACTTTTCTATCGACATAATCACCGGCATGATCCGAGTCGGCATACACTATGGTTTCTATACCCGTTCCTTTGGGATACCATAATCCTAAACATGTTGTTCCCTTAATATATCTAAAATCCTTTTAATGCTTCTAAGTGTGATGCCTTTGGGTTTTCTTGAAAGCGAGCACATAGACAAACACTAAACATAATGTCGGGTCTACTAGCCGTAAGATAGAGTAGGCTACCAATCATTCCTCTATATTTAGTGTTATCTCTGATTCACCTTCTTCGTCCTTGGTGAGTTTAGTGTCCGAAGACATGGGTGTTTTAGTTGGTTTGGAATCTTCAAGACCAAATTTCTTAAGCATGTCTTTTATATATTTAGATTGGTTAAAGAAAATACCATCTTCTAGTTGTTTAATTTGAAGTCCTAGAAAGAAGTTTAACTCACCCATCATACTCATTTCAAACTCGTCATGCATGATTTTAGAGAAATCATTACATAGTTCTTGACAAGTTGATCCGAATATAATGTCATCAACATATATTTGAACAATAATAATTTGCGATTCTTTTTTCTTAGTAAAAAGAGTATTATCTACTAATCCCATAGTATATTTGTTATCAATAAGAAAAGTCTTAAGACGGTCGTACCAAGCTTTAGGTGCTTGTTTAAGGCCGTATAATGCTTTCTTGAGTTTGAAGACATGATGTGGTTTCTCAAAGTCGGTAAAACCGGGAGGTTGAGCAACATACACTTCTTCGTTAATAAACCCATTAAGAAAAGCACTTTTAACATCCATTTGAAATAATTTGAAATCATAAGCACATGCATAAGCAAGTAATATTCTAATAGATTCAAGTCTAGCTACCGGTGCATAAGTTTCATCATAGTCAATTCCTTCTTGTTGATTATAACCTTGTGCAACAAGCCTAGCTTTGTTTCTAGATACTATACCATTTTCGTCCATTTTGTTTGAAAGACCCATTTTGTTCCAATTATAGTTTGATCTTTAGGTTTTGGAACTAGTTTCCAAACATCATTTCTAATGAATTGGTTTAATTCTTCTTGCATGGCCATTACCCATGATTCATCTTTTATTGCTTCATTTATGGTTTTGGTTCAATGGTGGATACAAAACAAAAATGATTACTTTGATTTTGAGCTTGTGATCTTAAGGTTCTTTGATTAAGTTTTCCTATGACCTTTTCTAATGGATGACTTTTAGATTCTTTTATGTTGACAATTTCCTTATTTAATGGTTCATCTTCCTTGTTATTATTAATTTGACTTTCAATTATTTGACTTTCAACTAAGTCATCATCTACCAAAGGTGATGTCTTAGAGGAGGTGGACTTTCGTCAAATGTTATGTTCAACGATTCCTCGACTATCATTGTTTCTTTATTTAGGACAATGTAAGCTTTACTAGTTTGAGAGTAACCAAGAAAAACACCTTCATAAGACTTTGGGTCAAACTTGGTGAGATAATCCTTAGTGTTAAGAATAAAACATTTGCAACCAAAGACTTTAAAATATCCTAATGTTGGCTTTTACCTTTATAAAGTTCATATGGTGTTTTGTTTAGGAAAGGACGTATTAGGACTCTATTTAAAATATATGTAGAAGTATCAACGGCATTACACCAAAACTTTTGAGGAATGTTTTGTTCATTAAGCATTGTTCTACTCATTTCTTGAATTGTTCTATTTTTACGTTCTACTACTCCATTTGATTGAGGTGTTCGTGGAGCGGAAAAGTTATGTGTTATACCATTTGCATCACAAAAGTTTCCAAATTGAGTTTCGTTGTCAAATTCACGACCATGATCCGTTCGGATCGACACAATTTTGACACCTAGAAGATTTTGAATTTTCTTGCTAAGTATTTCAAATTTATCAAAAGCTTCATTTTTGGTTTTCAAAAATAACGTCCAAGTAAACCTTGAGTAATCATCTACTATGACCAAAGTGTATAAGTTGCCTCCATAGCTTCTTATAGCGGATGGTCCAAACAAATCCATATGTAATAATTCTAGACACTTAGATGTAGATATCATATTTTTAGATTTGTGACTACTATGTGTTTGTTTACCAATTTTGCAAGCGTCGCAAAAGTGTTGGTCATATTTTAGTTTTGGCAAATTCCTAACTAACTCTTTTGAAGATAGGTTTTGTATAAGTCTCATATTAGCATGACCTAGCGTCTATGCCAAAGAGATGAGCTATCGTCTAATGTTGTTAGGCAAAGTTTGTCATTATATGTTTTATCTATTTTCATGACGTATATGTTATTTTTCCTAACTCCTTTAGCTATGGTGATACCATCTTTTAGTATTTTACTACCATTTTCATCAAATAGTACTTTATACTTTTTATCACATAGTTGACTAATACTAAGTAGATTAAATCCTAACCTATCCACATGAGCAACATTTTCAATGGTTAGAGAGTTATGAGCAATCGTACCTTTGCCAATGATTTTGCTTTTGAGATTGCTACCGAAAGTGACATTACCTCCGTCATACTCTTGGTATGATGAGAAGAGACTTTGTTGCCCGTCATGTGTCGTGAGCATCCACTATCTTTTATCCATTCATCGGGTTCCAATCCAACTTTCAAACATACCTAAGAAGCGAATAACTCAAACATTTGGTCCCCAATATCTCATGGGTCCGTTTGGGTTAAACATACCATTTATTTGATTCATGTATGGAAATGATTGATAAGGGTTCCATGGCATGTAATCTGGAGTTTGATATGGTCTAGGAAAGTTTTGATTCCAACCGTTGTGTTGGTAGTTATGTTGAACGTTGTGGTTGCTCTTAGGAAAGGCGTTTGGCAAAAGAAGTTTTATGTCGTTGTTGAGTAGTTTTGATCTAAATTCATTTTAATAAGTCCTACTCGATATAATGGCTGGTTTTAGTTTAACATTATCATTGGTTTTCTTTGTTATTTTAACAAATTCAATGCGGTCCGTATTGCGAACATTACATTACTGTTTGAAGTACCAGCAGTACCGTTTTACTGTGGACGGAACCCTTTTTTGGTTCCGTCGGTCCGTCTTGTCTGACACAGATTTGATGAGAATGTTCGTCTTTTTCGGCCGTTTTGTTTTGACTCTTAGGTATTAAAACTTCATTAAACCCTAGCCCATTCATGTCTCCGGTGTTTTATGGATTTTAACTATTTCATCGGCAATAGCGATGTTTTTGTTAAACCTTTTAAACTTAGAATTATTTTCTATTAAAACTTCTTGTGTGAGCTTTAGTTTTTCTATTTCAAGATTTAGCTCTTGACATGATTTACAATCATTGTCATTTGCTTTTCCTTTTCAAGTCGTTTAGCTTTTTCTTTTAACTCATATACCTCATTTTCCAAAACTCCTTTTAGTTTTTAGAAATTTATTTTAGTTATGATTTTTAGACTTAGCTCACACAATTGATTATATTGTTTTTGCAAGGTGTCATCATCTATGGAAGAATAAGAAGAATCGGAAAGTACCTCATTTGACTCATGTGCCATTAGAGCGATCTCTTCCTTGCTTGATTCTTCATCGTCTTCACTATCACTCCAAGCACCGCTTACAAAAGCTCGTTGAGTTTTGCTCTTAGGTGGCTTGGGACATTCTCCTATGAGATGACTTGCATCACCACATCTAAAACACTTTCTTTCACCTTTGTTCTTCTTATCATCCCGATCTTTTCGAATGGCTTCTTTTCTTCTCGAGGTTGTCTTACAAACTTTCCTCTTCTTCTAAAGAACTTCTTGAAATCTCTAACGGCCATGGCATACTCCTCATCTTCACTATCGAACAAGATTCACCATCATCGCTGATTCCGCCTTTGCTTTAAGAGCAACGGTTTGATCTTCTCCTTTCTTCCTTTGATGATCTCGAATCTTTCTCCATTACCATTTCGTGAACTTTGAGGTTGCCAATTAGCTCGTCTAGTGACATTATTGAGAGATCTTTTGATTCTTCAATAGCGGTCACTTTAGCTCTCCATTTGGGATGGAGTGCTCTAAGAAATTTCGACAAAGTTCTTACTACGAAAAGATTCGTCAAGTGCTTTAAGTGATGTAATGATAGTGTTAAAGCGAGCAAAGCCACAATCAATGGTTTCATCTTGGGGATAACAAATTGTTCATATTGTTGAACAAGAAGATCAATTTTGTTATCCTTGACTTGTGAATTACCTTGATGTGTAACAATTAAAGATTCCCAAATATCTTTAGCGGTTTCACACATAAAAATTCTTTCATATTCTTTTCTAGGTAAAGCATTATAAAGCATCATTTTAGCTTCATTATTTTTAGCAACTAATTTCTTTTGTTCATCAACGGAAATATCTTTTGTTGTAGAACTAAAATCTCCTTTAACAATAATAAACCAAAGATCTATATCTTTTGATTTTACATATGTTTCAAACGGTTTTCCAATAGATAAATCCATTGGTTTCAAAGAGTGGTGGTCTTTGCATAGATTGCCCTTCTTTAAAGTTTTCAGAATCCATGGATCGTTTCAAGTTTATAAAATACAAGTTATTTTAGAAATTCTTGAGCAACGAGGCTCTGATACCAATTGTAGAAAACTAGAAGGGGGGTTGAATAGTTTACCGATTAAAACTTTGTTTTGAAACTTATTGAAAGATCAATTTATATTGATCTTAAGTACGTTAATGAAATATGCAAGCAATATGTAATAAGTAAATAAGGAAAGAAATGATCAAACCACAACAAGTTGTTTATAGTGGTTCGGCCTACAAGGACTCTTTTTCCTTGCCCTACTCCACTCCCCGAGTCTCACACTCGAGAGTTTAACTTCACTAGTCAACAAGCTCCTTTCACCGTGGAGAAAACCTTTACACTTCGCACACTATTTCCGACACTAAGCTAGATGTCGAGTTCTTTCCAAGGGTACAACTACTCCCACACACAAAGTATTTTGAGGACTAAAATACTAACCACTCACACTCACAAGATTATGATGGTTTGATACAACAATGAAGTATGAATCAACACTAGATCATACAACACTAAACAAACAAGACTTCCAACTTCTCGTTGAAGCTTGAATATGACTTGATCTTCTTTGCTACAAAAGAGATCACTAATATGATATGCAACTGAGTTAGAAAGGTTAGAGAGAAGATATGTATGAGAGTATGTTAGAAAGGGATGAGAAACTACTTGGCTTGGCATTGCTATTTATAGCCAAAATGGACAGGCGTCCACGGACGGCGGACCCCTTAAAAGGGTTCCGCCCGTGTACCATTTTGGTACCGCCGGTCTGACAGTCAAGATATCAAATCTTGCTTAAAGTCAACTCAATCTAAGAGAGATTGTGCAAGATATGGAGAGTATAAATCTTCACAAAATATCTAATGGAATCTACAAATGATTCCCATGATGTAATACATGATGTCAAATGTTGTATTACTATTAATAGAAATATGCAAATGCTTAAGTAGTGTTTGGTTTTAGGAACCTAACACATTCTACAAACTACTATCATACATAATGATTAGAGTCATATCAAGATGTTACTAATCATAAATGTAAATGCTTGAATGATGAATATATTTGTTTAAGAAAGCTTGTTTTAATATCTAATAAACTTGACAAGCTTTAAGCTTTTATAAATTAAATTTACTTTTGTCGTTAACAAAACTTAGGCAAAGATCAAAAATATAAATAACGTTTAATGACGATATTTGTATTAACAAGCGGCTTCTCATGAGTAAACGAATTTGGTACCTCATTGAGTGAATCACATGTCATAGGCGGGAGTTGTGTCATAAGTACCGCTTGATGTTGTGGCTGTTGATTGATTGTATGACTGGAGGTTGCATAATCGTTTGCTTTATCGCCGTCCGGATACGAATCGAATTCCTCGTGATCAACTCTATTCCCGATTCTTCTTTCTCGGCTATCATCTGCATGTACCTGAGCTTTTTAGCCGATATCCTTGGTTTGACACTACATTCTGAATATCCTGAAGCATGGCTTTGGGGTTCGGAAGTAGCATTCTGAGCCGAAGTCATAAAACAGTTATTCCCATTTTGATATCCCATATTATGATTCACAATTTGACCCCCCTGATGTCCAACATATTGTCCTGCATATTGCATTTGATTCCCCATATGTATACCCGTAGCAAATTCATTCTGATTCCCAATAACATCTCCCATGTGTCCTTGTTGACTCATATGAATACTTGGTTGAGAAAACTGCGTATTGTACGATGAAATCCATGGGTTGTTGTTATTTGGTGTAGTTGGACTAATGTTTAGGTCATTGAAGAATGAATCAAAGAAAGCAGTTTTGAGACGATCTGCCAGAGTTGCCATTGATGAAGGTATGATATGATAAAGTTGATGTAGGATCAATTCAACGATAAAGGAGTTGTGTTTGATAAGTTATGGTCGGTTGAGGTTTATCCAGAAGGTCGTACTAAATAAACTCGGTTCTTAAAATTTTCCCAAAATTTGAAATTCACTATAAAAATCAATTCTAAGGTCGTATGAAAATTTGAGTTATGACAATTTTGACGCAAAATTTGACCGAAAAATTCAATTTAGGCCCAAAAATTTGAATTTTTACCAAAATTTTCTCGTTAAACCAAAATTTGAATCTCGTAAAAATTGAGCGTTTAGTCTCCTCGAAAATTAAAATTGAACGTTTAGTCTCCAAAATTTTGAATTTTTTTTTTTTTTTTTTTTTTTTTTTAAACCTTTATGCGTAGAAAGAGAGCTTAGGCGTAGAAGCAGGAGTTCTGACGAGACAAGGCTTATGAGTAGGATCTTATGCGTAGGATCTTAGGCGTAGGATTCTTATGCGTAGAAACCTTATGCGTAGAAACCTTAAGCGTAGGAACCTTATGCGTAGGAACCTTAGGCGTAGGATTCTTATGCGTAGAAACCTTATGCGTAGAAACCTTAAGCGTAGGAACCTTATGCGTAGGAACCTTAGGCGTAGAAAGTATCTTACGCGTAACCTTAGGCTTATGCGTAGACAAAAAGTTACTCGTAAACCTTACGCGTAATTTTGAAGTTATGCGTAGAGTTACTCGTAAGTTTTAGCTTATGCGTAAACTATGGTTAAGAACCAAAATCCTTTACATCATCACGTAAGAGATATCCATAAGTCGAAGTGTTCCACACTTATCCAAGTGAGGAAGCACCGAGTAATGATTATAACACGAAGATTCTTCACCAAAAGTTACGAGTAGAAAACTTATGAGTAGTTGACTTTCTTACGAGTAGAACTAGGGTTTGACTTACTCGTAAAAATTTCCAATGATTCAAACAATTTAAACTTGCACGGATAGCCTTAAAACACTCAAATTAACACGAAAATGTTAACCTTTTCACCCAAAGTGCTTAGAAAAGTTACGAGTAGAAAACTAGGGTTTGACTTTTGACTTCTACTGTGAAATTTCCAACGATTCAAATGATTTCTTTTGCCCGGATAGCCTTAAAATACTCGAATAACCCAAAATGTTGACCTTTTTCACCCAAAGTGCATAGAAAAGTTACAGTAGAAATGACCAATAACCAATCTGAGCTTAAAAATGAAGAAAAACACGTAAAGTGAAACTTTAGCACCAAATAAACCTTAAACCACAAGAATCTTGAATTTTTTAGTGCAAAAATTAAAGCTTTAAGCTTGACAAAAACGTATAACGAGAGCCTTTTACGCGTAACCCTTCAAAACAAACACAAACACTCCTAAACCATTGTTAGGCGATTGATACCAATTGTTGATCCCCTTTTATCACTTATACCAATTGTTATCCCCTTTTAAACTTTTATCAATTGTAAGGCTTGGCCATGGGCCTTGAGATGGACTTGGATTGGGCTTGGGTTTCACGAACTAGACAAGGCTAGCTTAACATAACTTATGCCCAATTAGCTTAGCCCAATCCACGAGCCCGTTGACTATTCTATCACGATATCTAACACACGTTACAAAGTTCCTAAACGTGAATGACCATCACTTCTAATAAAAATAATCAAGGCTAACAATTATGAAGGACATGCATGCACGCAGCATCAATCATCAGATAACATACATCATATAACATATAATATATAACATATAACAGATCTAGGATGCACCCATATGCCCCACAAACAATATTGGTAATATAATATAACTTGAGCTCATAACGGATAACAGATAAGGGGCGTGGCGAACTTCACTCATCGCCTAGAGTCATGTCAAAGTGCATCAACGACACGGACATGGAACCCCATGACTAGTTATTATTTTGGCTCGGGTGTCAAACTATCTTAGGTCAAATCGAATGTCATAAGCGACACGGATCGTACTTTATCAAAGATTTAATCATGTGACAATATCAAAGTTTTATATCATATAGTTCAAAATCAAATGTTTTATGATTCAAAATCAAAGTTCGGATAAGCAACATCTCAAACAAACAAAATGGGGTTCATAGCAAAGGCTTAGGAAATCCTAATATAAAAGCTAACGAAAAGAAAACGTTATAAGGAACCTTCTTGAAAAGGTCGAATATTTGTACCTTATTCCAAAGCAAATGATCGGCAATCGGAAAGCAAAGGATTACTCCTTCTTCACGAGAACCTATACACATTAGCGGTCGTACATGTTATTTATGATTCCATAATCGTCGAATTGATCTTTTAATATTTGGTGTTTATACTCAATGTATTCGATGATCTTAATACTTTAGGGTTTTATAATTAAATGAGACTTAAGTGTTTTATAAACAATATTGTAGATTAAGGTTCATTATGTCATTTATTAAAGTTTAGGGTTAAATGTGAAAATAATTTAAGCGTCATAACTCACACATGAAATAACAATTAATATACTTAGCTTCAAACCCTAATCGACTCTCATTATGTTCTAGGGTTTTCTCATTCTTTTAATATCATATCCACATGCATTTACTTTATATGTTCGTCATTTAATGACTCATTACTCTTGTTATTTACTCAACACGTTCATGTCTTAATCATATGTTACTCATATATATGTTATCGTCAACTTTTATATCCATGCACGTTTACACCTTAAACTAGGGTTTAGGTTTCACATGATCTTACTTATTAAACACACTTTCAAAACTCTTATATGGTTCGGTTCAAACCTAGGGTTTCAACTACAACACTTTACGAAGCCCTAGCTCACCTAAGTACTTTACATATTCAAGTTATCATGTTTTTATACCTTGGCGAAACATATACATGGTTCGGTTCTATATAGCTCGACTTAACCATGATCCGATTCAATAATACTTATTACGTAATAAGCTCTTTAATAATTATAAGGTTTAAATCATTATGGTTGTCTTTGTTTGGTTCACGGCTCGGCCACAAAAGAAAACACAAGACTCGACTAAACGAAACAAGTTACAATATATATCGTAAGGTGTAACGAATGAAGACTAATAAACATGTTATACCTTAGCTTGTTGAAAACAAAGTCTCGACACCACATGTGTAGGGTTCGGCCGAATGGAAGAAAAAGAAAGAGAGGCAACAAAACTAGGGTTTCAATTTCTTGTAAATGTATTATATTTATAGGTGGTATCATTTTAGTTTAGGGCTTTTGAGGAGGGTTTGGTTTCGGCTTGGCCCAACCGAACACACAAACAAACGCCTTATGGCTTCTTGGACTCTCGGCTTGGCAAAAGAAAACGAGCCCATTGGATCAAAATCAAACAAATGGCGAGGTCCAAACTTTTACGCGAGACGTTTAAATCTTTCGTCGTACCAAAATAGATCACGTACACACATTAGTTAAGTTTTAATTACTTGCAAGTTTAGTTTAATTTCGTTAAATGATTATAAACGTATTTTACGTATTTTATAAATTTTGATTCCAAGGGTATTTTAGTCTTTAATCATGTTTTAGATTTTCAGGTTTTACACAAGTAGTCACTCAAGTCTAAACCTAGGTTTCTCAAAAACTAGCATAATGACAGTCCAACTACCATTTCAAACCACAATAAAATTCAAAACATAAATACCTAATATTAAGACATATTATGACTAACAAACAACAAAGAAACATAAAAACATCAAAATCAAAGCAAATAAACAACAAAACAGTAATATGCAAAATTTAAGAAAATGGGTTACAAGTTGCAATACAAGCTGAGACAAAAAACCAGGACCCAAGAACAATCCTAAAGCTTCCCAAGAAGCATTACTACCCAGGGCAATCCAGAATTCATCCTGCTCCAAGCTTCTTCCTTCTCAACTCATTATTTTTTATTTTTCATTGATTTTCTTGATTTTTTAGTATTTTCTGAATTTTAAAGACTAAGACTGATTTTAAGGTTTCTAAAAGTTTTAAAGCTTTTGTCAGGAGCTTATATGAGCTTAAAGAATCCATTAAACAACTACATAACAAGAATTTAAAGAACATGAAATTTAAAGGTAATTTAAGGAAAAACTTGAAACTGAAAGATTACTTGAAATTAAACTGAAAATAAAGTTTCATTACACTAATTTAAGGAAAATTACAACATTGAAAGCAATAAAAATGACTTGAAATTAAAGAAAGCAGTAAACTTAATTAACTACGTGACCTAGGCTAATCCAAAGGTAGCCTTCTCTCTTCCTTATCTTCTCTTTTATAACATTCTGAGTTCTCACTAGCATTCCAGTCAAATCCCACTTTTATTTGTGTCCATTGGATAAGCAGAATTGATCCTAGCCGTTTAAATGACTTTTGGCGCCAAAAGTGTTATAGGCTGCTTGGGGCAGTTTGAGAGCAATTAATGCTTCTTGGTTTGTTATAGAGGTGGAGGGGACATGTTTGGTGGGTTTATGGGCTGGGGGTTGAGGTGTAAAGCAAAAACCAGGGTATGTGAGGTGAGGTAAAGTGTTTGATGGTGGGGAAGCATTAAATGATTATAGGCTGGTATAGGTGGAAGGAGATGGTGGTGAGAGTTGTTAGACAGCTGGGGGTTGAGGTGTAAAGGTGGTGAAGAAACGAGGTATGTGGAATGATGGTTTCTGGTTTTGGCGGGGTTGTGAGGTAGAAGGAGAAGGGGGAGTGGGTTTGACTTAAGTAAAACTGGTTTTATATTTAAGGGGTTGGGCTGGGTTTATTGTTGGGCTTGGTTTGGTTTATAGTTTAAGATTAGCCCAAGGACTAAATGTGTACAAGCTGAAATTCCAGGGGCCTGTTTTGCCATCTTTCCAAACTTTCTTCTAGGGACCAATCCTGCTAATAAACAATAACACAAGGACCAAAGTTGTATTTTTTTTATTTTAAAACTTATAAGGACCATTTGTGTCATTTTTAGATTCTTAGGGTAAAGTTGCGGTTTGTAGAAAACTTTCATCCGAGGACTATTTTGAACATGTTTGATTATCCAAGGACTAAAGTTGACTTTTCTTTCATTTTAAACCTTGAGGACTAGTTTTGCCAATTTGTGAAACTCGAGGGACTGAAAATGATAGTTTTGTGAACTTTGCATGCTTTTCACTTGTTTTCAATCTTTTTGTACCTGAATCATATAAAAACACATTTCAATGATATTTGTAACATTTATATGGTCATTTGTGTGTTTTTTGTCATTTTTGTAGGTTTAAATAATATAAAATATATGTGTATTTAGACACATATCACTGACCTGCAGTATCTGGAAGAACATGAAGAGGACGGACGGCTTACCAATGTCCACGCTAGGCTTGGTAGCCGTAGGGTCCATGACAGGCTGGGACGACGACGCTCCCCAAGCGGAAGCTCTTTAAACTCAGATTCCGAGGACAGTCGGCGCAAGCGCCGAAAGAGAAGAGGCTCATCCTCTGGCGATTCCTCGAACAACGAGGACAGCGAAACAGGACACTGGAAGTCCCGGGGAAGATATCGCGACCAGGAGGAGGAAGATATGTCTCTTCCTGGCGTCGCTAAAAGGTAGATGCGTTCACTCGGCGCATCGGTGATTTTTCGAAGATAAAGAAGGCGCATGCCCGCCAATGTGAAAACCTATGATGGAGCAGTGATCGAGCGATCACCGAAAATTTTCAGTCGGCCGCTACCATCGAAAATTGGCCACAACTGTGTGGTGCCACATGTTCAATTCACATTAGTAGGAAGCGGGCGGTTCGATAAGCTTCCGCGCAGGAGCATAGAAGGCTTTGAAGAATTGCGGGCGTTGCCCGAACTTTACCCAAAGGAAGAAGTGCGCCAAAACCCCGTCGAACTTGCGGGGTAAAGCGGCGCCGAGGGAATCTACAAGCGCTTATGTGGGCGCTACAAAGATAAGTGCATACATATCAAGGCATGTCCCGAAATACTAAAGATTTCGGGGTTCATGAATGGGATCAATAACCCGAACTTATCAAAAAGTGAATGACGGGTCCCCAAACCTTTGATGAACTTATAAACGCACAAGGTCCTTTATCCAGGAGAAGCGGCCGCGCGAGGCAATGAGAAAGGCCACTCAAACTATAGGTCACAAGAACAGCCTAGGAGACAATCCATTGACCAAAGTAGCAACCGCAACAAGAACTACCGCTGCCAGAGAAGCGGACGAGATAATGACAAATATACCCCGCTAACCAAGACTCCAAAGGAGATATTCGCGACAGAAGGCGCGAACTTCCCAAAGCCCCCACCAATGCGCACCCTAGAAGAGCGGCACGTGGGGAAAGGATACTGCGACTACCATGTACAGAAGGGCCATACCACCAATGAGTGTGTCCAATTGCGTCAGCTAATCGATAAGCTAGTAAAAGAAGGCAGATTGGACCATTTGGTTAAAAACATCAAAGAGGGGAAAGATAAGCAGAAGACTGGGAACAAGAAAGAAGTACCCAAAGAAAAAGCTGATACCATCTACATGATACAATCATGGCAGCGAATGACTAGGCAGAAGATCAGCCAAAAGTTTTCCCGCGGAAGCGAAATCTCCTTCCCTACCTTGGCTGCCGACAACGCAGTGGTAGAACCGCTCACCATTGAAATTAACGCAGGGGGTCACGACATCCACCGCATGTACGTTGATGGAGGAGAATCCGCAGATATAATGTATGAACACTGTTTCAAACGACTGCGACCTGAGATACGAAGTCAGCTGAGCCCAGCCAAGACATCGCTAACTGGTTTTACAAGAGAAAAAATATGGCCAATGGGGCAAATACGCCTTCTAGTCAATGTTGGCAATAAGGAGCACTCCACGACAGCCTGGACGAATTCTATGGTAATCAAATCCCCTTTGCCATACAATGGCATTATTGGAAGACCAGGGATTTCAGCCATACACGCGGTACCATCTACAGCGCATGGGATGCTCAAATTCCCGGTGGAAGGAGGCATCGTTACCCTCTACAACACCACCGTGCCACCTCGAAAATGTAACACAATTACATGTGAGACGACACACATTCCAAAACAGCACGCAACTAAAGTTCCAAACCTGAAGGCTGCAATTAATCCTGATTACCCAGAGCAAGAAGTATCGATCGGGGGATTGCTATCTGATAACGGTAGGGCAGCTGTGTGCGCACTCTTGCAGAAGAACCTGAATATCTTTGCATGGGAACCGAAGCACATGACCGGTGTACCACGCCGATCACGAGAACACAAGTTGAGGATCCGACAAGGATACTCCCGACTGACGAAGAAGCGCGCCGGGCTCGGATCGCGCACAAGCAATTCGGCAAAAGTACATAAACTCGTGGATGCGGGCATCATGCGAGAAGTCTATTACCATGACTGGCTTTCCAACCCAGTGATGGTCAAGAAGAGCGACGGTAGTTGGCGGATATGCGTGGACTTCACGGATCTCAAGGGATACCCACTACCAGAGATAGACTGGAAGATAGAATCTTTGTGTGGATACCCACTTAAATACTTCTTGGACGCATACAGGGGATACCACCAAATCCAGATGGCTAAAGAAGATGAAGAAAAAACAGCCTTCCACACAAGCCAAGCCGTCTATTGCTGCACCAAAATGCCCTTTGGCTTGAAAAACGCGGGCGCCACATACCAGTGATTGGTGGAACCTAGAAGTTTATGTTGATGACCTTGTCATAAAAAGCCATACGGAGGATGAATTGGTGCGTGACATTGAGGAGACGTTTAAGATACTACGAGAAATCAACAATAAGTTAAATCCTAAGAAATGTACCTTTGGCGCTACAGAAGGCATGTTCTTAGGATATTTGATAGAGCCGGATGGCATTAAACCATGCCCGGAAAAAACGCAGGCTGTCATCCAACTTCCTTCACCGCGCACGTTGAAGGAAGTTCAATCTCTGAATGGAAAACTAGCCGGTTTGAATATATTCTTGTCCAAATCAGCAGATAAATCACTCCCCCTTTTCAAAACACTCAAGAAGTGTACAAAAAGGGATATTTCCATTGGACTGCGGAGGCAGAAGAAGCTTTTATACAGCTCAAACAACACTTAGCAGCGCTCCCCACACTAGTCGCGCCCCGCCCAGGAGAGGAATTAATTATGTACTTATCCGTGACTCATGGAGCAGTCAGCGCGGTGCTACTAACAGACAGGGATTCAATACAAACACCGGTATACTTTGTTAGCAAAGCCCTCAAGAAAACGGAGGTTAACTATAGCGCAATGGAAAACTTGGTCTTGGCATTAGTATTCGCCGCCAAGCGGTGCGCAGTACTTCGGCGCGCAATAGCGGTGATCACAGATCAACCTATCAAGCAAATCATCTCCAAACGGACGCATCGGGCGTCTGAAGTGGAGTGTGTTGCTAGGTGAGCATAACATTTCCTACAAACCACGCACCGCAGTTAAAGGGCAGATACTAGCAGACTTCATCATCGAAAATCGGACACTGATGATGCACCCTCACAAAACAAGGTGGAATTACAAGAACCATGGATCTTATTCATGGATGGATCCTCATGCGTGGATGGGTAAGGTGCAGGCCTTATTTTTACGAGTCCAGATGGAACAGAATTCACTTACGCACTGCGTTTTGAATTCACAGCAACAAAAAACGAGGCAGAGCATGAAGCCTTGATTGCAGGACTACGCATTGCAGCTCGAATGGGTATACGTAACCTAGAAGCAAATTTGGATTCCCGATTAGTAGCCAACCACGTGTTAGGCGAGTATGTAGCTAAGGAGGAAAATATGGTTCAATACCTTGACAAGACCAAGTCCCTAATCCAGGACTTCGACAGGTTTACCATCAAACAAGTTCCTAGAAGGGAAAAAAGGAAAGCGGATGCACTGAGCAAGATCGCATCCACAAGCTTTGCGCACCTGTCAAAACAAGTATTGGTGGAAACCCTGAAGAGTAATTCCATCATGGAGATGGAGATATCTACGGTGATAGAGGAACAAGGTCCTACATGGATGACCCCAATAGTCGAGTTCATAAGCAAGGGCGTATTGCCCCAAGAGCAAAAGAACGCCCGAAGGGTACGACGTACATCACAGAGGTTTGAACTTCGAGACGGTGTACTATATCAGCGTTCATTTCTACAACCATGGCTTCGATGTGTAGGACCTCTTCAAGCAGATTACGTACTCCGAGAAATCCACGCTGGTTCATGTAGTATGTACTCCGGACCACGGTCCGTTGTGGCGTGCGCTTTACGGTCAGGATACTATTAGCCTACAATGCACAGGGATGCGCGGGACTTAATAAGAAAGTGTGGCGGCGCCAAGTTCGCGAGACCTATTCCACGCCAACCACAACAGGAGCTAACACCTATTACGTCGCCATGGCCATTCTATAAATGGGGTATCGACATTGCGGGTCCCTTTCCTGTTGCAACAGGAGGATTGAAATTCCTCATAGTAGCTATAGACTATTTCACCAAGTGGATTGAAGCAAAGGCGGTCGTGACAATCACAGGAAATCAAGTAAAACGGTTTGTTTGGGAAAATATTGTATCGTTTTGGTTTCACGGGAAATCATTCGAATAACGGAAACAATTCGTGACAACCCTTTCAAGGAATGGTGCGGCGAATATTGTACAACACTTCGCGTCAGTTAAACACCCACAAACCAATGGTTTGGTCGAGCGTGCAAACCGTAGTCTAGGTGAAGGAATTAAAGCACGCTTAGACAAACACAAAGGAAGGTGGGTGGAGGAATTATCGCATGTTTTGTGGGCGCACCGCACTTCAATCAAAACTAGCACGGGAGACACTCCCTTTTCCCTTGTCTATAGGACATAAGCTGTCATACCAGCAGAAATTGGGATGCCAACTATTCGCACTGCCAAAGTTAATGTTACAACCAATGATGATGAACGGTGTATCGACTTGGACCTGTTGGAAGAAAGGCGTGAGCGCGCAACTATATGTGAAGCAAGAGCTAAGTCAAAAATGAAGGGATACTACGATGCTAAAGTGCGCAGTGTTTCATTCAGACCAGGCGACTTCGTATATCGTGCCAATGATGCGAGCCACGCAGAAGATACAGGAAAACTTGGACCAAAGTGGGAAGGACCTTATGAGGTCATTGAAGCATTAGGAAAAGGCGCGTACAAGCTGCGTGACATGGATGGCCGTGAGCTACCACGCACATGGAACATCTGCAATCTCAAACGATGCTATCTCTAGGAACGGCTACGGCCCAGCGCATGGACACTCCAGCACTTTAGTATAGTGCTCAATAAAATTGGCTAAATCCTAACGGAGTTTGTTTTGGTTGATTCGGGGATGGTTGAGACCGACCTTGACGCGAGGTGAAAGTTTTTTTTACCTCTCCTTGGATCCATAGTTTGGTGTTTTTGGAAGATTATTGTGTGTTGTAATTTGTGTTGTGTGTTTTTATTTTGAAAAATGAGGTGCAAGTTTATGGTTTAAATAAGAGTGAATTTTTTTTTTTTTTTTTTTATTTTGGGTCACAAATAGCCGTTGAATAACGGCTCAAAACTTTTGCAACGTATACTTTTGCAACGTTAACATTCGGCTTCCCAACTCGAAAATAATACCCGCCCCCCCCAACCCGACGTCCACGGAATGGTGTAGCCCAGCGGGTTCGTGAACTCGCATGCCAACCCGACTCCCACTCCGTCCTACCTTAATTCTATTGTGTTTTCCTCATGATTTTTTTTCTTTTCGAAATAGTTGAAGTTGACAGATTCAACGCTTGACCAACCTCAATTTAAAATAAAACAGGTCCATCTATTCACAGATTAAATAGGTTAATTCTAGCAATAATAACTGTAAGGGATAATAACCTATTAAAGCACTATACTTGTCAAGAATGGCAGTTCTGCGTAACGAACTAAAAAAATAACTCTTTTAAACATTAATGTTGATATTTTTGTCTTTCTTTAAGTATTATGACCATTTTACCCTTCAAAAAATATTTCAAAAATAAAGGAAATTCGAAAAAAAATTCAAAAAAAAATTTAATCTAAAAAATAAAAATAAAAAATCGCATGTCACAAAAAAAAATTATAAAAAAAATTATTTCAGAAAAAAATTTCAAAAAATAAAAGATTTTCGATAAAAAAATTCGGGAAAAAAATTTGGAACAAAAATTTCGAAAAAAAAGTATTTCGAAAAAAAAATTAAAAATATTAGTTTGGAAAAAAAATTTCGAAAAAAAAAATATTTTGAAAAAAATTCAGAAAGGTTAAAATGGTTATAATATGGTCATAATACTTAAAGAAAGACAAAAATGTCAACATTAATGTCTAAAAGAGTTATTTTTTTAGTTCGCTACGCAGAACTGACATTCTTGACAAATATAGGGCTTTAAAAGGTTATTAACCCTAACTGTAAATTTCCACTTATCATTTTCGCTCTTTTTCTTCTTATAATATAATAAATACACTTTGTTTATAATTGATCCAGAACAATCAATAAAAACACTACTAAGAATCCATCATGACTTCATATAATATGCATCGAATCTGGCCACTGCATATGTCATCCATCCCATTCTTCATAAACTAAATTCTTAGACTACATTTTCTCATGCTCAATCTGAAACAACACATCAAGATTCTCTATATTTTCTATGTCGGGTCCTTCGTGATTTATTTTGGGTAAAGGGATTATACCCAATCCACACTCCTTAATCAGTATTTTTCTTGTATTATATCTTCTCAGAGTTTCTGTAGAATTAGTCACATATTTTCCTTTCAACGATAAGATCTTATTGGAAGACTGATTAAATCTATTGTTAATTATCAAAGTGTGTATACATAATAATATAGAACCCATCTACTGGGTGAGCCCATTATACATAATCAGTGGCCCTAAACATAACATCGACTAACATGCCCTTGTAGTTTGAGCGGAGGTAACCGAACAATCAAGTCGTCTTGAAATTCTTCAAACAAAACCGTAGGCAATCCTTTCGTAAATATATCCGCATATCAATAACTATAAGGCACATGAAGAGACATGTCCTTTAGCAACCATATCACGTACAAACTGAATGTCTATCTCAATTAGTACGTTGATGTTGAACTGTATTGGGAGAAAAATTAAAGGCACTCACATTATCACAAGAAGTAGAGTAGCACAGAATAAAGAACTATGTAACTAACGAAGAAGATTACAGATCTAGGCAGTTTTAGCCACAACATTAGCAACACCTCGATATTATGCTTTGGCACTAGAAAAGAAAGAGTGTGTTGGTCGTTTCAAGGACCAAGACAACAAGTTATTACCCAAGAACACTTAATAACCGGAAGTATAGAGATGTGTAATAGAACATCTAACCTAATCAACATCTAATTATGCAATAACAGATGCAGTAGATGAATCATATAACTATAAACCAAAATCCAAAGTTCCCTCGACAAAGTTTCCAGGTGAGGCTCATGAAGATCATGCATATAAAGACAATCTATGAAACCACATATGATAAATCTGGGCGTGTAAACGTAAGATATTGTAAACCACCTTCTAAAGTGTGATATAGAGTAGGGTCAAAACAAGGTCACCGCCGGGACCTAGCTTGGACTCAGTGTCAACTTAAATCTAAGTAGGATTGCATTTAAGCATAAGAGCACGAGTAAGCAACTCAAAGGAATACTTCCGTTAAGCTAAGAACATCTGTGTACAAACACGAGACACAAATATCCCAAAAAATAGTTAAGCGCACCCACATCGGTCATATCAAACTCCCTGTGTGATGGAGAGATAATGCACTAAAGTACTATTGTAGAGGAATCAGTGAATACAATATCATCCACATATATAAGTAAATAAGCAACCTCAATACCGTGACGATAAATAAATAATGATGAGTTACACCAACTATTACAGAAACCAACTCTGATGGCATACCCTGCAACTCGCTGAAACCAAGCACGAGGTGCCTGTTTCAAACCACATATGGATCTCTTCATGACACAAACACGAGTAAGACAACGATAATCCACAAAGCCCAACAATTGATACATATACACAGCCTTAGAGAGATCCCCGTAAAGAAAAGCATTATTAACGTCAAGTTGATTAATGGGCCAATTCTGAGAAAAAGCAAGAATTAAAATGGTACATATGGTCAGTCTCATCACAATCAATATCGAGCTGTTGAGTACCCCCATTAGCAACAAGGCGAGCCTTAATATGGCTTAAGGTGCCATCCGCGTGATACTTATGGCAAAATAGCAACATAGACCAAAAAATATAAGATCCATTGATCTCGAAACAAGAAACCATGTATCATTTTTAATTAGTGCATTATATTCATCATATATGGCATATCGCTAATGAGGGTCGGTTAAGGCAATGGAAAAAGACTTAGAAATAGGAGACACGTGAGAGTTATGTAAAGTTAATATATCAGTGTGTTTAAACGTACAGACTTGAGAATGAGTGACCATAGGGTGAGTATGGAAGGGCGGCGGGTTAGATTACGAGGCGGTTTTTGAGTTTTAGGTAGCATTATTTGGTCTAGCATATGTTGCCGGCTGGTTATTGGCAAGAGGTCGGGCAACAGGAGTTGGGCCAACTACTAAAAGTAAGATTTTGTAAACCACCTACTAAACTACGAACCCACATTAGTCATATGAAACTTCTTCTGTGATAAAGAAATAATGCGCTAAAGTAAAGCCATAGAGGAAGCAGTGAGTACAATATCATCCACAAATATAAGTAAATAAGCAACATTTGTACCATGACAATAATTAAATAATGATGACTTACACCAACTATGAGAGAAACCAACTCTCATATAGCATACCCTGAAACTCACTGAAACCAAGCTTGAGGTGCTTGTCTCATGCCACATAAGGATCTCTTTATGAGACAAACATGATTCGGACAATGAGAATCCATAAATCCATACGGTTGATACATATACACAGTCTGAGAGAGGTCCCCGTAAAGGAAAACATTCTTAATGTCAAGCTGATTAATGAGCTAATTCCGAGACAAAGCAAGACTAAGAATGGTATGTATGGTAGCCAATTTAAAAGCTGGACTAAAATTCTCATCACAATCAATACAGAGCTGCTGAGTACGCCCATTAGCAACAAGACAATATTTATAATGGCTAAAGGTGCTATCCGCGTTATACTTATGAAGAAATAGCCAAATATACCAAACAATATTAACATTCGTTGGTCTAGAACAAGAACCCAAGTATCTTTTAGTTAGTGCATTATATGCATCATACATAGCATCTTGCTAATGAGGCTCGGTTAATGCAATGTAAAGAAAGTTAGGAATAGGAGACACATGAAAAGTATGTAAAAGGTATCCGATCAACAGATTTAACGTACCAAATTGAGCACAAGTAACCATAGGGTGAGTACGTAGGGGTGGTGGGTTAGTTTGGAGGCGGTTTTTGAGTTTTAGGTTGCATTATTGGGTCTAGTAGAGGGTGCATGTTGGTTATTTGGTAGGGGATGGGTTTCAGGAGTTGGGCAAGTTTGTTGGGCCACATTTTATGGTGGACAAGGTGGAAAACCCGATGGAGGAGGTGGTGGAGTATCGGCTTTTTTACCCTATGGAGGCATAGGTTGGGCATGTGTTGACTAGGCTTGGGTAGGGGTGTGGGCTTGTTGAATCGGTGTCATATGAGTAACATTAGGCGTAGTGAGAGGATTGTGGTTATTGGGGTTGTGATTATTAATGGTATTGGTTGGGTAATAAAGTGTCTCGTGAGAGGCGCAGAAGTGTGATCAAAGAAAATATATGCGGGTGGTGAGTGAGGGGTTAAGAAACCATACGAAAATTGAAGTTCGTGAAAGGTTATATGTCTAGATAAAATAATTTTATTTCTTTCAATATCTAGATACGATACGCTCTACGGTATCCGAGATAGCCCAAAAATATACATGAGGTGGCACGAGGGGCAAGTTTATGTTGTGAGTGAAGGTGTGGACACCAAAGACAACCAAATATACGTAAACGAGTGTAATTAGGTTCTTTGTTAAATAAATTTTTAGACGGTAAGTCATTTTGTATTGCCGTTGAGTTTAAGAGGTTAAGAAGATACGCGGCCAACGTAAGGTATGGATCATATTTCTAATTGTAAGGTATGGATCATATTTCTAATTGTACGAATCATCCATTCAAATTTTCCGTCTTGGGGTGACCTTTTGGGCATTAAAACCAAATTTGAATACCATGAGTGGCAAAGAGAGTAGAAGTTTAGTATTCTCGAACTCACCGCCATGGTCACATTGCAAGGCACCAATTGATTCTTAATATACGAACAACAATGTAAGTTTTTTTTTAATGATCTAATAAAATTGTTGAAAAATTTGGTCAACAAATGTGACTTTTTTGACAAACTTGGGACCCAATTATCTATATGTATGTGTCACATATATAAGTAATAGTTTGTTGTATTGCGTTCTCTTTGAAGAGGGCTTCGCAATGAGTGTTTATGTGTTCAAAATGGAGTTGAAGTGAATGAGATAGTACATCTCAAAGTTAGGCATTCGATACCATGTTTAAAGAGTAAAATTCGTTTGTTTTGTATACCACATCGGTGGGATTGGTAAACATAGAGGGAGTCGATTGTGTATAAATAGAAGCCATAATTTCATAGGTTTTATTACACACATCAATTCAATTAATAAATCCAACATAAGGAATACACATATCTTAAAGGTGATATTTCATGCACTTTTGTTTAAGTGTTGTTCAATAGTCCTCTCTTATCGAGTATTCATCATTCGCTAGGGCTTTCGACAAAGCAGTCATCTTCTTATGAAGTCGTGGAGGGATATCAAGCATATCATTATTAAGCAATGGTTCTAACTCTATCAAATACATGATCGGGGATAGGTCTGGCAATCGAAGAGAGACAAGAACTAACTCACTAGTAGTATAATATAGTTGGTCCTCTATGCAAAGGTTACCTAAAAGCTAGCTTCTTCTAAGCACCCCTTAGTTTGGCCCAACCTTCTCCACCTTCTGCCCTACGTAGAAGTCGAGCCTCCCCAGAATATGACTTCTACAGAGTTAACAAGGGTCTTAGATATTACTGTTATTCATCCAGAATATTGCTTATTCATCCAGATATTGCTTATGCAGTTCATGTAGTGAGTCAATTTATGTCTGCTTCTATCGGTCCCCATCGCATAGGTAGGCGACATTCATTGGGAAATTCCATAGAAGACCACGGTTTTCTTCATTCACTGATTAATTTGATTCATGCTAAAAATCGCCCCATCTCTAACTGACGTCTTCTCGCTGGCTGCCAAGAAGATTATATCCCAACGATCGCCTTGCAAGACCTCTGTACTTCTTTATTTCATTTCCTTATTTCAATTTAAGAAAATCCACTTCTTTACTAGAGATAACTCAATTTGAAGCATTCATTCCTCTTCGGGTGGTTTATCTTTATTTAGCTATTGAGCAAAAAAAGTTTGCTACCTGCCTGTGTAAATCTTATTTTTGGGGAAAGAATTACGCACATAAGAGCTCTTCAAACCTTGTCCTATAGAAGCAGCGTTGATACTCTTGGAACTGTAAATAGTTTTAAAGAAGAATCATATATGAGAGAGAAAAGATTTGGCCAAAAGGATAGTCAAGAAAGATGCTTGCTTTGGCACAGGGATCCTCTGTTTTCTTTATGCCTTGTGGGCTTGTTATTGTGGGAAAAGCAAAGGCTGCCACACCGGGATAAGAATAATTGGGCTTAGTATAAAACTTAGGAGAATACTTTTCTAGAGAGCATGGTTGTAGGCATTTTTTGATTCAATAGAAAATTGTGAGAATGCATTTTCCCGAATAGGAGAAAGGGATAAAGGTGCGACGCGGAACGGGATTCTCTCGCTCTGTGGTCTTGTGTGAACTTCTTTCCGCCCATTATGGATCTTCACTCTAAGTGAGCTGGTCAAATCATTTGAGGCGATAGCAATAGTAAGCAAGTAGGAAGCATAAACAAAAGGTCTTTATAGAACTTTTATGTAATAAAGCTACTGTTTTCACTGTTTTACTTTGGGAAACAGATGACGAATTTGTTTTAAGGAAATCGTGTCAAACACGTGCCTCAACTCTTTAGTGCTTCATTTTTTTATTTATGTTGTTGATCAAGTAAAGCCTGTTGACTATTTTATTGTTTTATTTAATTATTGTATTTAGAGTCTGTCTTGACTCTTGCGTGCCTGTCTCTATTTTGTATGTATATAATTTTATGTTATTTATCTAATGTTAATTTTATTTATTACATGTACCTTCACAATATACGCATCAACGCCAAGTTTCGCAATCATTGCAACATCTAATATATTGGTTACCATAATTGTTTCATGGAAAGCATATTTCAAATTCTGTAATTTCTTCATCCTATAAGAACTACAATATTTGATATTTTGGGATATCGAAAAAAACTAACGAAATAAATATCATACAACTAAAATCATCACTAACACCAAAATCAAATGCTTAATTTGAACCAAAAAACACCACATACCTTTTCTACTAACAGAAGGTTCATTTTTTACTCCACTTCTGTCGTTAGGAGATACATCTAATAATTGCACATTGGACCTGAAATGCCCGCAAAGATGTAACTCTATAAGTATCTCAAGAAAAATTATCAATCTCAATCGTTTGGTAAAAACCCTTTACTTATCTTCAGATGGCTCTGCCTCTTATAGTATCTTATTTCAATTCGTGACACTTTATGCTTTTGATGGGGGACTTTACAACCGTCTTTGATGACCTTCAGAGGTAAAATGATGTAATCTATCATTTTGGCATATTAGGAAGTGTAATTGTTTTTGTTTATGTTTATAACGACATTTTTTTTTCACACCCGATTTACCACCTATCTCACAAGTGTCTCTAACAAGACTTGAATTCACAACCTCTTGGTTGGTGGGCATCTCAAATATATACCACTAGGCCAAATGCCTTGTGTATAGGAAGAGTAGTTGTTATTTATCAGTAAAATTGCAAGTATGATGACTAAAAGGTATTCAATTTAAGAGGAAGTGTTAAAGTTAGGTATGAGTTAAATTTTAATAAGGAATTAAACGAAATGAACTGAGAAAGAGTTAGCCAAAACGGATACCGACTTCCTTGTTCTCCCTTTTGGAATCTTTTTTTCTGGCGTAACTGGGCCATCTATTGCTTTTAACCTTTCGGTCTATAATTGATGTGCCAAGAAGAAAGAGATTATTTAAGAGAACATAATAGCAACTACACATGTAAGTCAAGAATAATCCCAGAACTGACGATCAATAATAAACGCAGAAAACTACACATGATTTTTGCATGCTAATTCTATATATGCTGCTCCGTTACTTGTTGGCATATGTTTAAAGAGGGTCTTAAGCCCAAACAGATTACAAGAAACAGAGGCAACATCTGGACAATAATACAACACAAACAGGGACTCCCAACGAGATGCATAAAACTACACTGTACTATTGGACTTGAGAAAACTAGCAAGACTACAACACAAAATGGACATAATTATCAAACGGGTTTAAGCTATTAAATAGCCACGTACTTTCTCCAATGTCCCGATATGGTACGTGTACTAAATTTCGTTACATAAATAGTCATGTACTTTTGATTTCGTGCTAATATGGTAGATGAGTGACCGGTTGACCCGCTAATATAGTACGTGTACTAAATTTCGTTAAATAAAGAAAGTTTTTAAAAAGTTTTAAAAAAACGTAATTTTTAAAAAAAGCGAACGAAGATTTTTTTTTAAAAGCGTAAAATTTTAAAAGTTAAAAAAAAAAGCGTAAATTTTAAAGAAAGTTTTTTTTTTTTTTTTTTTTTTTTTTTTTAACGTAAAGTTTTATAAAGAAAAAACGTAAATTTTAAAAAAGTTTAAATAAAACCTAAATTTTAAAGAAAGTTTTTCTTTAAAAAGCGAGCAAAGTTTTTAAAAAGTTTTTTTAATAAAAACGTAAACTTTTTAAAAACGAACTAAAGTTTTTTTAAAAAGTTTTTTAAAAAAAGCGTAAATTTTAAAAAAGCGTAAATTTTAAAGAAAGTTTTTTTTAACGTAAAGTTTTTTTTTTTAAAAAGTAAATTTTTAAAAAAGCGAGCGAAAGTTTTTCTTTAAAAAGAAACGTAAATTTTAAAAAGTTAAAAAAAAAAAACGTAAATTTTAAAGAAAGTTTTTTTTTTTTTTTTTTTTAATAACGTAAAGTTTTTTTTAAGTTTTTAAAAAGTTTTTTTTAAACGTAAATTTTTTAAAAAGCGATCGAAAGTTTTTTTTTTTTAAACTTAAATTTTAACAAAGTTTTAAAAAACACTTAAAGTTTAAAAAGCGTAAAGTTTTTTAAAACGTAAAGTTTTTTAAAAAGCGTAAATTTTTAAAAAAGCGTAAAAGCGAATGACGGATAAAAAGCAGGACAAATAACATAAAAAGCGGGCGAAACATATAAAAGCGTGGAATGAAAACGTACAAAAACGTAAAAATTAGGCAAAGCGGATAAAAAGCGAATGAAAGCGGATAAAATGTAAAAAAGTGTCGAAAATGCATAAAAAGCAGACAAAACGGACAAAAGCGTAAAAAGCGTGGGGAAGCGGATAAAAACGGACGAAAACGTAAAAAATGTGGGAAGCGGATAAAAAGCGAAAGAAAGCGGACAAAACGTAAAAAGGCGAAATCTATTATTAATGGAGAGACTAACTAGCGAAAACTATTATTTGAAAAATATGACTAACGGTGCAAAAATTATTAACGGAAGGACTAACGGTGCAAAAAATGTACAAGGACTTATTTTGAAAAAAATGCAAAGGACCGATTTTGCAAAAAAAAGACAACAAGGACCATTTTGCTAAAAATAACATTTCACGGTTTGGTAACCGGTTTTACCGGTAGCCGGTCACTCATGTACCATATTAGCACGAAATCAAAAGTACATGACTATTTATGTAACGAAATTTAGTACGCGTACCATATCGGGACATTGGAGAAAGTACGTGGCTATTTAATAGCTTAAACCCTTATCAAACTGACATGAGCACAAAAAAACCACACAAGAATAAGCATAAAATTAGGAGCAGAGCAACTGCCACACAAAATGAGCTTACTGCAGGTTAATTGTTCTGATGTGTTCATGAAGCCACCTAACGTTGACACATTATTAAAAACCATACTAGCTTATACTTAAATACCATTATTTCACAATAAAAGATCACCAATCACAATCACAATCACTTGACTTTTTTTTAGGAGAACCTTGTAAAATTATTGGGATGCAAAATGAGAGACGAGCAACCATATAAACGAGTGTTCGTTGCTGAGAATCCATTTAGACATTTTATCAAACAATTCAAATGCACACTTTTACAAATACGTAACCAAAAGAAATATGCAATTGCTTTTTACGTATGACAAAACAAAACCATCCTTCTTGGCTTTAATTGGGATTCCATTAGTATCTCAGTTTTAGCATTTGCTTCAAATTTGATAAATTTTGGGTACGATTCGGTATGATTTACATGAACAAAGCCAAAATGAAACAACAAGAAATTTAGCATGTTCAAGAAGATAAGTTGTAGGGCCAAATTATATGGAAACGTGTTATAGTATATTGAATTTCGCAAACGTGGCAAAATTTGTTACTTCTCTGCATCGCCCATGTTTCTTGTGACTTTACTTTCGGAAATCCAACATGGTCTTGCGTTTAAATTGATGCATACATAGTTACGACTTAGTTGCACACTTTTGTCCTTCTAATGTCTTGTGTTTATATGCAATTGTGTAAGATAAAACAGAAACTACTCTAACCATAATAGAAATGAATCAGTTATAGTGGGGATGTAAAGAAACAAAATCTGTAGCCGCCATTAAGTTGGTTAGATTTTCGCTGTTTAAAAAAAAGTTAGTTAGAATTTCTCTGTTCGCAGCCTGTTCTGGTACTAGTGTTATGTGAACATGGAACTAATCAAAAATCTTAAAAATAATATATTATATAAACTTCTGAAGTGGACAATTTTGAATTAAGAATACCTGAGATGAAGACTACACGAGTTTACTAATCGCATCCATTGCAGCCTTTCAGAATCCTTCAAAGACAGATGCAAACTATTGTTCAGTTGCCGAAAACAAGATAGGCTTAATTTGTTTGCTAACCATACAGATACTTGTGCTCTAAGGTTAGAGAATATCTGAGATGAAGACCACACGAGTTTACTAATCGCATCCATTGCAGCCTCACTGAATCCTTCAACAGCAAACCATTGTTCAGCTGCCCAAAACATCATAGGCTTAATTTGTTTGCTAACCATACAGATACTTGTGCTCTAAAGTTAGAGAATAATGACATTCAAACATCGTAGACCATTTACAGGTGAACATTTTATCAAACAGTTAGTGTGTAAATCATTTCACTTAACAAAATGTTCCATGTTTAAATCACCATTAGCATGAATAGGGCCATCATGAAGAATAAAACGTCCCTGTCAAAGGAAAAGGTGATGAACTTGATTAAGCTTCTAAACTGACCCATTTTTCTTTTCAGAAACTTTTTTATAAACACGATTTGCTCTCGCACCAAATACTGTCTTAGAAAGATCAACTTTTTGAAAAACAGTATGCATCTGCCAGTCAAAGGTCAGTTGATCGATAGATAATATAAGACGAATTTAAAAGGTTACCATCAATGAAAAATCACTCAAACCATCAATGAAAAATCAAAACTAACCCCACTCCAGTAATGGTATAAGGATTCTTCACAATTTAACTACTAGCTTACGTCATAATAAACACACTCAGAATATCTCAAAATAACCAAACAGTGATACAACCCAGCTCTCCTAACCCAATAAGCACATAACAATCTAAAACTCATAATGTTTGGAAGAAAAAAAAGTTTGCATTATCATGACATTTGATGCTCCCTTTTATAACAAACAGGTTTCAGGGGTGCTACTAATACATCCTATTTTGCTCAATATAAACCGAACCTCCAATATAAAATGCCATTTACTTAAAGGTGATTTAAGTTCACAAAACAATTTTAATCAGCAACAAGTCTCAAAGGGTCTTACAAACATGACTAATTCACAGCACCATTGAAGCAGACATTATATCAAACAGTTGGTGTGCAATTCAATCTAGCCATTACCACCTAGCATTGAATAGCCTGCCAAAACAGCCGACTATATCACAATAAAATGTAGTTCACTATATAAAGCTTGTGTCTTGTACAAAAATTTACATTAATAAACTAGTATGTTTAAACAAATTACGTTATATTCTCCAGGTGATTGAAACTCAAAGTAAAAACGAGTTTTAATAAGTACAGGAAGAAATCTTTTACATTGGTCGAAACTCGAGACCACATACAATGAGCCCAGACATGATTCCTTCATGACTTGTAAATTTCATATTCATAGAAAGAGAGTCATCCTTAAATTCATGAGCTGAGTTAAATTTCCACAGTTGAATCTCCATCCATCCATCTTCCCTTTGTTTTGGAATACGAGTAATCTCACGTATATTCAATGGGCTTGGGGTTATAAAATAAACAAATTCAGCCTCATTGTTTTCTTTGTGGAGCACATCTCGTACTTCTACTGGACAATGCAGCCCCTCGCATTTTTCTGAAAGCTTGAACACAAGGTAACACACGTATTTTGTATCTTGTGACAACATTTGACTTTTAATCGTGCAATTGATATGAAATACTTGTTGTGGTAAAAGCTCAATCACCACTTGAAATCTGCATGTACGATATATTATATGATTACATTTATACTTCTCAAGAACAAAGTATATTTAAAGAGAACTAAATCCAACACTTGAATCTTTTGTCGGCCATCTAGTCACGAATCTTTAATATGTAGAAAACAACAAATATTTGGACCTTGAATTATCAAGTATATTTTTTCACAAAGCGCCTTTGGGTACGCACATATGAGGACATAGCGAATGTACAATTAGAATAAGTTTAGCGGTTAAAGGAGGGTGTAACAAAGTTAGTTCAAAAAAAAAAAAAAAAAAAGAAAAAGCAAACCTGGACAGAGTGATGGTTTCAATGTAAAGAGATCAACATTAGAGCATTTGTATAAAGTTGCCTTTGCGAGAAAGCACGAGTAGTTTTTTTTTCACTGACTTCGCCCAACGAGAAGAACTCATGATAGTTTTTGCATATCTTGAATATTTCTTCAAAGTTATTTGGCAAATGTTGCACCTGATCCACATTGAAGTTTGATTTCAAGACTTGTTGGACTTCCTTCAATTTTCCGATTTCTTCAAGTTTCACCTGTGTACAAACCATGAAATATTATGCAGCATAGAATATGGTTTATTTTTATTTTTATTTTTTGGCATGCATCCAATCCCTTTATATAATATAAACAAAAGAATATAAAATAGAACCAAGGGGTATAATTTTAAACTTACTTTGTCAATTGCTCGAAATTCAATGCCTTCAACATAAACTGCACTTTCTCCACAATAGTATGATTAAAAGCTCTCAAGTAGAAACTCAAAAACGAGATCTTCATTCTGATTCAAGAACTGGTACAATTCAATCATCATCCAGTCCTTGTCTCTCCATGTTGCGAAATATGCATGTAGACTTTCGAGTCCCTTTCTATACTTTAGGTTAACACACATCGGTTTACTAGAAAATAATCTTGAATCACAAAGTCTGAAGACTAAGAAGGCCCCATAAACAACATCTGGAGATAAAAATCGAGCGTCTATCTTAATTTCGATGTTCAAATTGGAAATATCTGACATCTCCACCACTGTCCCAAACCTGCACAAGTTATAAATATTTAGAGTTAATTACATAATTGGTCCTTGTGGTTTGTCGGATCTTGCAGAAAATGTCTCTGTACTTTTTTTTTGACGGGTGATGTCCTCGTGGTATGCAAAAGTTACGGGTTTGGTCCTTTGACGGGTCATGTTGTTAGTTGACCGTTAACTTGGCAAACCACAGGGACGACTTATGTAACAAAAAAAAAAAAAAAAAAAAAACCTTAAAACTTAAAAGAAAAAACTGATTAAAAAAAAGAAAATTGTTTAAAAAAAAATTAAAAAAAAAAAAAAAAAAAAAAAAAAGCGAAAAATGGTTTAAAAAAACGTTTACAAAAATATTTATTACACTTGAATTGGTGCTTATGTATAATGTGAGGGCCTAAGAGATTTTTTTTTAATTATTATACTTAAATTTTGGGCTTATGTACAACATGATTTTTTTATTAAACTCTAAAAATGAAAAATAAAATTAGGCCTCACAACGTGAGGCTTAAATTTTAATGCGTTTTATTTTTCAAGTTGTGAGGCCTAATTTTGTGAGGGCCTAATTAAAATATGCATTAAAAATTTAAGCCCTCACGTTGTGAGGGCCTAATTTTTTTATTTTTCATTTTTTAGAGTTTAATTAAAAAAAAAAATTTAGGCCCTCATGTTGTACATAAGCCCAAAATTTAAGTATAATAATTAACAAAAATAAAATAAAAGTTCTCTTACGCCCTCACATTATACATAAGCACCAATTTAAGTGTAATAAATATTTTTGTAAACGTTTTTTTAAACCATTTTCCTTTTTTTTTTTTAAACAAAACTTTTTTTAATCGGTTTTTTTTTTTTTTTTTTTTCATCACATAATCGTCTGTGGTTTGCCAAGTTAACGGTAAACTAACGGCATGACCGTCAAAGGACCAAACCCGTAACTTTTGCATACCACGAGGACATGACCGTAAAAAAAAGTACGAGGACATTTTATGCAAGATCCGACAAACCACAAGGACCAATTATGTAATTAACTCAAATATTTAAGTCTAAGTTAGTCATATCCTTTATTCCCATGCACTTCTACTTTTGAATTTCGTAATTTTTGGAACAAGAGTTTGATTTCTATATTTGAATTTATTGTACAAGAAAAATCCCTATTTAAATAAAGGAAGGAACATTATAAAAAACACTATCAAGATGCTAGCAAAATTTATAATTCACAGTCATGAGAACAGAGGACCCAAAACAGGGGCGAACCTCAACTACCTTATTAGAAGGTTTATAAAAGTATAGTTCTCAATCATATAGTGAGTATTTAAATCTATTTTGTCATGTACAACATGAGTTCTCATTGTTGATATGCATGTATGCTGGACTAATCTTGTTATTAACCGGATGAGAAGAGGTCTGAAACGTAAAAGAGCTAAAGATGAAGCACTATTCCTTTGTTGATTAGTGCCTAAGATTAGCAGTTCTAGTAGAATAGAGTCCAAGCGATTCAAATGTGTTTTTTGTAAGCACTATTACAGGGGCAATATGTGAACTTAGTCAAAGGGGTTCTTAAGTTTGATCCAATTTTATCATAATTATAAGGGAAAAGTGAATATGGGGTTGTCTCACATGTAACCTTAAAACTAAATCTTGTAATGTATGTCTAAAGGTTACGTCTTTTTCTTTATCATATCAATAAAGAATGAAGCAATTGATTATTGTCTTTTTTCTTAATTGTGGTGTGCGATTTTTATCATTTGACGAATCAGATGAATGAATTCTCATCTTTGCTTCAAGTGCTAACGATATGATTAAAATTCCTAAAAGTTATAAACTAAAAATCAAGTGCTAACGATATGATATTATCGCAACAATCCATCGGTTTTTGCTGGCAATCTCCTGTAGATGTTCATTGGCACAGAAGCAAGCCTGTTACATAGTGAAGGATGTCTCAACAGAAACAACCTAACCATAGTCACTACATATTTTGGTAGGACATAAAGTACAATAGCCAACACGGAACAAACTATCAAATACATAGCAGTCACACATTATTAAGTTGAACCAATAGTTCAACAAATGAATGTTAATAAGCCTACCACCATCACTACATTAATTGTTCAAGCTGATATCAATAGACCAAAGAAAAAAAAACTTAGTTCGTGACATAAAGCATCTCTCTAACGACGAATTTAACATTAATGATATGACAATTCCTTGCGTCCTCTATCAATGTTTCAGGTGTACACTGTTAGTGGGAGTTTAAACATCCTCATCCTTCTTTCTCTAGTGCAGCATCATGTGCCTGTTACACACAAAAAAAAAGTTTAAACAAAACGTAATGAATGTTCTTATTACCTTCTTTTTTGGACAGCCGCTAATGTAGTGACCCTTTTCATGACAGTAAGAGCAAGTTCTCTTTTTTGGTTCTTCTAGAGGACCTTTGTTTCTGGTTGCACCTTTGGGACGACCTTTAGTATCCTTTGGTGCTTGAGGATCTCGAATAGATATTTGAGGAATCATGTCTACTTGTGAAATAACCACATTAGAATGAGGCACTGTATTTTGAGACTCTGGCCTTTTTTCTAATAATCTGTTCTTCAAAATACTTCACTAACATATTATTTAATTTTTTTATCTCGGAGGAAGAGTCTTTTGCTTGTTCCATTGCTTTAGAAAAGTTAGCTTGAACACACCATAATGTTAAGGCACTAGGTCCAGCTTCATTATGAACATCTTCAAGTTGAATATTATTATCCACTTTGTGCCTTGCATCAAGTGTCCACCTGGGTAAAATATAACGATCTGGAAGGGTTTCAATATTCCTCTTCTTCAACACATATAAAATGTGTTTACATAAGATCCCATAGGTTTCAAACTTAGCACACGAACATGTGACATCCACGTTATCAGATGAACAAAAGTCAACAGTTCTCCAATATTGTTTTTCAGTATTAATTTGGCCAACCTTATATTTGAACACTTGGGACTTTTGTTCAAAGTCTCGTGAGTTAAATTATTAGTAGCTTCAGTCCATTCTTTTGAAAATTTCAAACATCTTTCTAGTATAACGTGCACCTGCTTTTGCTTCTATGGGGTTAATAGAAGAAAGAACCGCTCTCGAGTTCATCGTTTTGAAGTCCTCATCTTCTTCAGCAGCCCTTCGACAATCAACGGCTTTATCATACTGGACCACAAACTCATTCAACATGGTAATTGAATTAACAAATCCATCAAAATAAGAATGAATGCTCTCGCATCTTTGGCTAGTTGTCATGCCTGCAACAAAAAAATCTTTCAAGAACACTTTTGCCCAACGAAAACGTTGGTCATACAACTCCTGTATCCATTTGGTACTTTCAATGTTGTAAGTACCACATAATACTTCCCAAAGGGATTCAAATTCCTCAATTGTATCACTCTTTATCCACTCTTTGTACAGTTTTTGAAAGCCGTTGTAACGAATTGTAAGAGACCGGATATGTTCGATCTCATGCTTCTTCATGTGCCATGAACAATAACGATGCCTAGTTTTTGGAAAAACATTCTTGATTGCATTTCCTATAGCTTTATCTTGATCAGTAATGATTGCACAAGGATGTTTTTCAAACATGCACTTTAGAAACTCTTTAAATAACCATTCAAAAGTTTCTTGTTTTTCGTTCTCGAGCAATGCACCTCCAAAAATTATAGTTTGACGATGATGATTCACGCCAACAAATGGAGAAAATGGCAACTTAAATTTATTAGTCATGTATGTTACATCAAACACGACAACGTCTCCGAATTTTATATAAGAATCTCTTGACCTTCCATCAGCCCAAAAAACGTTTCTAGGAGACCCATCATCGAACAAATCCACAACAAAATATAGGTCGCGATCTTGAATTATTTTATCTTGAAAATGTTTGATAAGCCCATAAAACTCCTTACCTCTATATTGTTTCCGCTCCTCGCCTAGTATATCAGAACATTGTTTTGAAGTAACATCATTATCATATGGACTTTTCATGGTATTTACAACCTTCTTTATTTGGCATGGTCTCAACCCCGATTTGCCAAGTTCCGACATAAGAGATTTGCAAGCCATTGATCGGTGAAACTTACCATGAGAACGGTGTTTCATAACTTTAGAAGGTGTTATAGTTAACTCATGGTTATGTACATCATCAAAATAATCGACAAACCATTTTTTCTCTTTGTTAAGTGAAATCCGAATCCTTGCTGTACAACCGGTCCTTAAATCCCTACGGCGTTTTTTAACATCCTCGCTCTTCAAATCCTTATAACCTTCTTTGTTGCATACGTATATCTTTCTATAATGCTCTTTTGTTATTTTATTTTTATAAGTCGAATAGATACGTATACCAAATCCATGTAAAAAGGCATAATGATTATAGAATTCATATGCATCATCATGAGTGTCGAAAACCTTTCCCATTACATGTCTATCTTCGTAATTCCCAAACTCAGGATCCATACCATCACTATTAAGTTCATCTTTCTCAGACCCAACATCTATGCCATTGTTATTACCTTCTTCATCCATGTCTTTCTCAAATTCTGATAGATTATTTGAAAGATACATGTTTTCATCAATATTACCAATTACAGATGTTTCAAAAGGATCCTCCTCGTGATGAATTTCTATGTCCATTGTGTCATCCATGTCCTGTGTGTAGCAGTTAAAAATAATATGATTTATCTTTTGAGTTCAAGTATATCAAACAACAAAGATACATAAATATCGACAAAAGTTCATAGAATTTATAGTACTTAAAAAACTACGTAATGTTCATGCAATACAAATGGATATAAATGAAGTATAATAACACTATTAGTGGAGGTATGTGAATATAAAACAAATTATCATGTTTGACTGCAGGAAAAGAGATGTGATCACATATACCAGTAATTAATGGCTTCACCGTTGAAAAGAACAATAATTTAGAGGCACGAAAACAACACTACTTTAGCAATATATACTAACCTCGTGATCAACCATAATTGGTTAAGGAGGGCGATCGAGAGGAATGAAGAGAGTGCCAAAAACCTTAAATGTCGACCTTTTTTTAGGTTTTAATTTTAAGGAGGGATTAAGTCAAAACTACGTAGTTTTGGGGGTTTCGCATTTAAGGTTACATGTGAGACAACCCCATATTCACTTTTCCCTAATTATAATTATATAATTATTAATAATATTATGCTACTATAAACAACTTGCCATCCATTAAACGGTAAAAAGAATAACCTTATACTTTAAACCTTAAAAAGCATAACATACATCTACCAATAATGCATATATTTGCTTATCACTTAAAACAGGCAAATTAAGGTGGAGAGTTAGAGAGAATAACCTTGATTCTGGAAGAGATTTCCACTCATACGGACAACTGTTTATGTAGGAAAACATTGTGGCGGAAACCATTTCATTTCTTTCTCCATCACCAACGAATGACAACAACTGTTATACAAACGAATTGCAATAAGACTCGGTGTGTATGATATTAAATGCATGTGTGATTTTGAATTATCTCTCAATACGGAGAAGATACATAGAAAATGGGAAACACCAAATAAACAAGCTACAAGAATGAACTGAATACCACTTTGTCCTGTTGAAGGAGGATTCCCTTAGAAAAAATGTTGTAAAGTTCCTCTTTCTTTTTGGTAGAATAGATTTCTGGGCACTTTGACATATGGATTATTTCTTTATAGTCTTTAGGCAATTTGGGCTCCCATTTCTCATAATCCTCCTGTATATACATTAATCAATTAATAAACTCATGTTTAAAGGTCATAGTTTAGATATACAGAAACTTACTTGAAATTCCAATGCTTTCTTTAGTTGTATGACCACTTCATCAGCTGTTGGTCGTCTTTCTCTCCTGTGATGTAAGCATTTAAGGGCAATCCTTGTAAAGGTGATATATGACTCTGGCACAATCTGTTCTTTGGTACCCTCGAACACTAACTCATCAAGTTTTTCTAAATAATAGTGTTGTTTAGCCAAAAAGGGTAAATAAAGATACTCATCATCTAGCTTTTCGGATGATAGTTTCCCACACAATATGTCAAATAATACCGCACCCAATGAGAATATATCAGACTCTTTGGTTAAGAAGCCTGTTTTTTAGTACAGTGGGTCACGATAGCCAATTGTGCCTTTAACATTGTCGATGACATAGTCTACATCTTGATTTGTTGGACATACTAAGGATAGCCCAAAATCACTAATTTTTGCTTTCCAATCATCAAGCAGTAGAATGTTGCTGCTGCTGATGTCCCTATGTATTACCATTTCTGGACTTGAAACAGTTCCATGAAGAAACTCCAAACCGACTGCAATATCGATGCATATTTTTAGCCGCATCACCCACGTAAGACTATCATTGCTCAAGTAATTATCAAGACTTCCTCGGGATGCATACTCATAGACAATAATTTTCTCATCCTCTTCATCACAGTAGCCTACAAGACCAATTACATTTTCATGTTTATAATCCATAAGGATTTTAAGCTCTGTCATAAATTCAGCTTCTCCTTCAGCAGATTTCCTTCCCAACCGCTTTGCAGCAATGAAGTTATGCCCAAGAGTGTGACCCTTGTACACATTCCCAAAATCTCCATGTCCAATGAGATTGTCTTGATTGAATGTTTTTGTGGCCAACTTTATGTCTTGAAGTGACAGCTTGAGGCTGTCCTTGTGGTTCTCCTGCAAATCATCGGACAATCGATCGATTTGATAAGTAAAATATAACTGAACAATTTGGCATCTGAAACTCCTTTAAAGTATAATATATGAAATGTCACATATATACTATGATGAAGAATAAATGAAGAAATTATAAAGTTATATTTTAAACCCATTACTTACCTGAGAGTTTAACGCTTTTTTGAGTTCGTTGATGACAACATCTATTGATGGACGTTCAACTTGAGTTTATGCTAGACATTGAAAAGCGATTTTTGAAAATATGTCCAAAGACTCTATATTAGGTCCTTTACTTAGAGAAAAGACATATTCATCGGTTTCTTCCTTGATTTTGTGATCAACAATTTCCATTAGTGTTCCCTTCTCAAAATGACCTCTTGCAAAGGGTGCAATCCCCTTCGCATTGACGTCAGTGAAAATACGATCATGGGCCAACCTCCCGGTCATGATCTCAAGTAACACAACTCCAAAAGAGTAAATGTCGACTTTTTATTTAATCTTCCAGACTTCTCATATTCTGGATCCAAATACATATTTGTACCTGCAATCGTACTCGCGTCGAGATCGGCATCTTGATCTGCTGGGTGGAATTTGGAGAGTCCAAAATCAGCAATCTTTGCTTCCAAATTTTCGCCCAGTAGAATATTTGCACTCTTGATGTCACTGTGTATTATCTTTTGTTTGTCTCGATCTGTGTTGGTGTGAATGTAATTCAAGCCATGTGCAATACCAAGACATATTTTCAAGCGTTGCATCCAAGTAAGATTAGTCATTTTCTCACTGTTTCCTAGATAATCCTCAGGACTCCCTTTAGAAGCAAGCTCATAGACAAGGATCATGTGATCACGATCTTCATCAAAAAAACCAAGAAGAGAGATTATATTCTCATGTTTACAGCTAATCAGAACCTCAATTTCTGCAATGAACCCTTGTTCTCCTTCTCGATTGTGAATGCGTTTTATGGCTACCATGCTACGTTTCTTTTTCTTTTTTTGGGTAAAAGGTAAAAATTTATAAGCTGTGCTATGTTTCTTGGGAAGATCGTATCTATTCTTCCCTTCTATGGAAGATGAATTACTGCTATCAAAATGTTTGAGTTGTGCCTTGTATACCATGCCATATCCATATGACCCAATGCAATATTTGTCGGCAAACTTCTCTGTTGCCTTCATGATATCATTAAGTCCAATCTTCAAGTGTTCCAAGTTCTTTAACTGCAACATTGTGACATTAAAATACAACAACATACTTATATAAATTATTGAATGACAAAAGATTCACAATCTGTACTAATTGTGATGTTAATAGAAAAAAGTGATACAACAACATGAAGGAGCTACTCTTGTCCGAGGACATGACCTCAGATAGGAATTTGTGGAGAGATAGAATTAGGATTTGCGGGTAGTTCAGGATAGGTGTTAGGTGCCTTTTTTTGCCTCTGCCTTAGTTTAGGCCCCTTGCGTGTTTGGCTTTTGCCGTTTGTTGCCCCCTTAGGTTGCCTTTTTGCCTTCGCTTTAGGTATCGTCATCCTTTGTTTTGCTCCCTTAGGTTTACCTGCCTTTGCTTGGCTTTTGGTTTACCCTTAGGATGCTTTTTGCCCTTAGGGTTGGTTTTGTTTACGGTTTCTTTGTGCTTCGCTTTTGCGTTTGTGCGTGTTTGGTCCGCCTTTTCACCGCTTTTATTTGCTGCCTTTATGCCCTTTTGCTCTCTCTTCCTTCTTAATCACCCGCACACGTGCACTAGCGGAGGTCTCATTGGAAGCAGTATTCTTACCCCGGGTTTATCCACAGGGTAGGGTAAACACTTGTCTACATTCTACCTCCCATACCACCTCGGCGGGATTGGGTATGTTGTTGTTGTTGTTGTTGTTGATACAACAACACTTTAATATCAACCAATGGATTCCGTTAGCTTCTATATCGATTCTTGTTTACGCTTAAAAATGATTTGTGATTTGTGACTAGTGTGCGGGTCCATGGTAGTTGGTGCAGATGCTGTTTTGATTTCGGTTTTGGGTGTTGATCCTGTGGTGTGGACTTGGCTTTGGTCATATCAATAACTTTGTTATCAGTCGTTTATCATTTTAGAGTGCCAGGATTATGTAATAGGATCGAATGTAATATGTAAAAGCCCCAAACCACATAGACCATTCGTGTGATTTACTTTTTGTTTATTAATTAGAATGACCAGCTTGAACTAAAACTATAAAGAAGTAAATTACCCTCAGATGATTGGATGATGTACTGTCAACTGCATTCCTTGGAAGTTCCTAAAATAATATTTGCAAAAGCGAGGACATTAGTAGATAAATATAACAGTTATTATCAGATAAAGTTGATAACTAAGTTGATTTTCTTACCGGATTTTCATACAGTGATTGAATTTTCAACGCTTTCTCAAGTCCTTTGACAACCTGATCTATATGTGGACGATAGGCTCTTTCCTTTTTTATGCAGCAATATGCTGTTTCTGAGAAGATTTTTAATGCATCTTGGTCCATCTGATTTCGTAAATGTGGCATGATCATTTCGTCCAAATGAGAGTTGGCCAGCTGACATAATAACCCCTCTCCCAATGTTTCATCCGGAAGAACTGCACTCCTTCCGCATATAACTTCGAATAATACAACACCGAACGAATACACATCTGACTTGTGGGTCACCCCACCAGTCTTTTCATATTTTGGGTCTAGGTATACATTCTTAACAATATCACGAATAAGAAGAAGACTGCCTCCGAGCTACTGTATTTATCAACGTAAGTTCAAAACCAGATAACTTGGGTTCCCATTCGTCATCTAGTAAAATATTCGAGCTACTAATGTTGCAATGTATGACACTAAAATCTCGTCCAGGATCATAATGGATGTAGCTCAATACCTTCACAACATCAACACATATCTTCAACCTTTGCATCCATGTGAGGGTCAGGTCACTTAGATATGTTTCGAGACTTCGGTTGGCCTCCTTCTTGTATATGATAATCTTATTGCACTCGTCCTCATAAAACCCAATAAGAGACACTAGATTCTTATGTTTGAGACTAGAAAGCATCGAAACTTCTGTCCAAAACCTTTTGCTCTCATCTCTTACATACTCTATATAAAACCTCTTTACAGTAATATCGATGAATTGTTGAGAACGTGAGAGGCGGCCTACGTAAATTATTCCAAGCTTAAACTTTTTAATAATATTCTGAACACCAAAATGGTTGGTTGCTGATTCTATATCTTGAAAGCTGAGTTTTAAGTGAGAAAGATCTTTGAGGAAAGACTTTGTCTCTTTGCTAACGTGGGACTCAAAACGTGTAGATATGGAGGTCAATGATCCCTATATGTACCAAACAAGATAACATTACCAAGTTTTCCAAAATGACACGTGTAGATAAGGAATTCACTTATCTAAAGTTTGAGTGACTTGCAACAATAGTAATAAATAATTACCTTGTCATGATTGGATGATATATCTTTAACTTTGGCCGCAACTATTGAATGTTCCTTTAATATCATAAATACAGTAATAAGTAAATAATTTTACTTGTGTTAAGATTATCAATAAATAGATATTAGTTACTATAAAAGAAAGATGATAGAGAAAGGCTCTTACAACATTTTGACGTTCCATTTGAAGTTTCAACGCGTTCTCAAGTCTTGTGACAACCTCACTTATATCCGGGCGTTGAGATCTTTCTTCATTCAGGCAGTCATATGCTATTTCGCGAAAACGTTGAATGATTGCGGATCCATTTGTTGCCATAGAACTGGATCAATCTGGTATTTTCTTTTTATAATGAAAAATAGCCACCAGGAGCCAAATACTTATTATCTTGTTCATCACTTACCCATTTCCTACCACAGAGTAGTTCAAACAATACTATCCCAAAGGAGTAAATATCTGACTTGTGGTTCACACTTTTAACTTTATTAGTATGAAATGAATTGTGCCTTTTAGATGCTTCAATCTTCATGGAACATTGAAAACCAGATAACTTGGGTTCCCATTCATCATTTAATAGAACTGTGCCACTGTTGATTTTCCGGTGTATTACGCTGAAATCGCGTGACTCGTCATAATGAATGTAGCTCAAAGCATGCGCAACACCGACAGATATCTCTAATCGTCGCACCCATGTCAACAACATCGGGTCACTTAGATACTTGCTGAGACTTCCCCTGGCCGGTCGCCTGTTAATGATGATCTTCTCATCATTCTCATCACAAAACCCAACAAGAGAAACCACATTTTTATGCTTGAGACTTGACAGCATTGAAATATCCGTCCAAAACATTTGTTCAATTTCATCATCCCATACATCTTTATTAAACCTCCGAGCATCGATTTCAATCAACTCACCAGACCACAAGAGCTGTCCTTGTAACATTTTCCATATACACCTGTGCCGACGACATTTCCGTTAGCAAAGTTGTTGGTGGTTTCAGGATATCTTCAAGGGGTATTTTAGGTGATCAAATTCGTCAGGTGAAAACATCATGTTTCTGTCTTTATCAAAAGTGAAGTAAAAGAGGTCGAGGTTTGGTTTACAAAATGATAGGAAATGAAGGAGATCTGAAAGAGTAGCTAGCGGGTGGACTGGTAGTCAATAGTGAATAATGAATGAGGTTGCTGGTGGTGATATGAATGTGTTTAGTTTGTAGATATGTGGTTGTGGATGAGTATGGATAAGTCTTTACATAAATTCTAGTAATAAAACATTACTAATAGCAAATATCAAAATCTTTGACACTAGCTTATAAAAGATGTTTTTTTTTTTTTTTTTTTTTTTTTATACAAATTCAACTGAAAGATAAATTAGAAAGAAAAAGAAAAAGAAAAACTACAACATTCTTTAAATATTGCATATGAACTATGCATAAGCGAGATATCCTATGTAAACTATGTATGAAAGGGATAGCGTGTGTTTTAAACAGGTTTTTAACTTGTGCTTGAGATAAGCTAAGCATTACCTAAAGTACACGGGGACCCATTGAAAGTGCAGACAAATGTCTTTTATGTAGGTCCATGTACTTTCGTGTGCTTAACTTATGCCTTAAGGCACAAGTTAGAAAAACTTTTTAAACAAAAGCTATTGATAACGTGTGTATAGTTGACCATTGGTAGGTTGTTGTTTCTTCAACTTTCAAGTAAGAAGATGAATACTTTTTTAGGGCTGCAACATGACAATGAATGGCATTTTACACATAAATGTAGATAAATAACTCAAAACTCAAAAAGAAGAAACTTGTGAGAAAAATGATATTAGAAATATGAAACATTTTACATACAAATGTAGATAAATAATTCAAAGTTCCACAAGATGTAAAGAGAAAAAAAATGTAAAAAGGTTGGTATTGTTATATTCACATAAAGTTTATAAAAAGTTTTCACAAAATGAGAATTGCAAATGTGCAAATCTGCTAGTGGGTGTTTTGCATTTTTTTTATGTTTGTTTAAATAATCAAAAGAAAGTCAAAATGTGTATTGTGTGAAACTGGGTTTAGAAACTTGAGTTTGGTTTTCAAAGTTTCATTTTAAATAAACAGTAAATTGCATAAATAGTCCTTGTGGTTTGCTAAAATTGCAGATTTCATCCCTGAATATTTAATTGAAAAAAAACAGAAGGGTATTTTAGTCATTGAACTTTGGTCAAGGACGAAAATGAACTCAACTTTTCCCTACAGGGAGGCCGCCTGCACTTTCGAAAACTTAGGCACGAAATCTGCAATTTTAGCAAACCACAAGGACCATTTATGCAATTTACTCGTTAAAATTATAAATTGTTTGAGCTTATTTGCAAGCTATTGTTGTTGACTTCTTGCTGTTGTGCTACCTTGCTATCTATGTATTTAGTATTTTAGCTATATTTAAAAGATATAATGTATCACATAATTCAGATAATAATATAACAAAAAACAACGTAAACTTAATTTTATAAGTTAAACGAATACGATGAAAACATGGTTCTATTCAAAATTTTATAAGAGATTGCTGAATTTAACAATAACAATAGTTTTATCAATAAAAAACTAAAATATATGATTAGGATAAAGAACCTTTTTTTCTTTCACAGTTAGGAGCCACTTTTATAAATGCAAAACTTAATTTTAGCGTTAGTTAGTAGAGTTAAACAATGTAAAATAACTCAACTATTGTGATAGGTACCATTTCATATTCAATTGGAAACATATATATACCAAGTTTATTATACTACCCAAAAAATGATCGAAAATTTAATAAAACACGAAGCATTTTACATGTACAAGTATATAAATAATTAAAACTTTCTTGTGAAATTGGTATTCAAAATACAAATCTGATTTTATGAAGAAAAGTTACATCTATGTAAGTTTTACAAAACGTTTTGCAAAATGACGTGGCTAATAAACTTAACTTAAAACATTCCTTCTCTTTATTTAATTGCTCAATAGATTAAATAGTTAAGGTGACACATCTTTTAGTGAAAATATTTTTATTAAATTTATGTGAATATAGCATTTCTTGAGTCAAAAGGTAATTGGAATAGAAGCAAAGTACACACTTAGGGTGTGTTTGGTATTTTAGTGCTGGGGAATGATTATTGGAAGGATAAAAACATGTGGTACATTATACGAGAATCACATACCAAGATAAAATTCCAATACATTGTTTATTTGAAACTAAGCTAAGGAGGTGGCTTTGAACCCATTCCTAGTCATTTAATCATCTTAATTTCCTTTCCCTCAAAAACATAATATACTACAAGAATAGGGCCTTTTTGCCATGACCCAATGTCGTGAGGTAAAACCCAAAAAGTCATGAAATTCATATTTATCACAATATATTGTATAGTGAATGGTATAGAATCAAGTATGATTAGTATCAATCATTTAATAACTCGAATCGACTTGTGTGAACATCACATACAAAATGGAATGATTCCTCTATATCGAATAGTGTGACACTAGTAGTAATATTACTTCTTTTTATAAAGCTATAAAATATTTCAATGGAAAAAGATATAAATCCAAACCTAAACCCATCATTTTTTCCACTAGCAAAAAAGAAGCATTTCTTTTAAAATTATATAGCAAACATCACTATGGGGGGTGGCAATGGAGGTCGGTATGCATTCGGTTTGGACCACACCGATCGGCAACACCGCCGCCACCTAACGGTGTGGTGTGATTTGGGTGGAAATCGGTATAACACACCGAATTGGTGTGGACGTTGGGTGAGAAAAAAAGAGCCGTTCAACGGCTATATTACCGTTGCATTAAAAAATAAAAAATTACTCCCCCTCTATAAATAAACAAATCCAATTCTATTTTTTTTTACTACAAATTCAATCACAACTCTTTACAATTCTTTACACTTTTAAAAAAGTCTCATGGATCCAAGAAAATCAAAGGTGGTTCGTCGTCATCCAAAAGCCGTGGGCGAGGTTCTCGTTCCATTAGTCCACAAATTCAATCACAATCCGCTCCTACATTCCTCAAATGAGTCCCCTCAATATTATCCTCAAATGACTTCTCCACGTACTTTCAACCCCAATATTTTCACCAACCACCACAAATGAATCCAAATCAATACGATGTCCCTACAAGTGACTTTGACCCGTTCGTGCGACTACCGTAGCGTTCCTTGTGGCGTGAACCAAGTGTCGAGAGAGCTACCGTTATATGACTTGGATGATGATGAAGATGAAGTGGTTCCCGAAGCGCAACCACCAACTCCGATGGGTATAATTTTATTTGTTATAAGTTTAACTTGTTTTAATTTTTATTTGTTATAATTTTATTTATTACACTTTTATTTGTTATACTTTTATTTGTTACACTTTTATTTGTTAAAATTTTGTTTGTTAGAATTTTTATTTGTTAAAATTTTGTTTGTTAGAAAATGATGAAGAAGTTCAAGAAGTCCAAGAAGTGCAAAAAAGAAGACACCCGAATAAAGCGGAAAAAAATCTTGGACGCCGGTCAAAGAGGCGGCTTTGGCTAAAGCTTGGGTTCATATCTCGACATGTAGAGTCGTCGGAAATGAACAAACTAGATATAGTTTTTGGAAAAGAATTCTTGAGCATTTCAAGCTAAACGTGAAAGACACTACTGGAACTTTTCATGGCTTGAACACAAAGTGGAAAACTATGCACGGCGAAATGAGTGTCTTTAATGGGCTTTTCATCCAACAAGTAATTTTTAAAGTTTTTACTTTTATACTTGTATATTTATATTAATTTATACTTTTTAGTTTTATAATTGTATACTTTTATTAATTTATACTTTTACTTTTATAATTGTAGAAACGTCTCGTGAGAGTGTGTAGCGATGTTAACGTGATGACAAATGCCTTGGCGATTACAAGAAGAAAAGCGGCAAGTCGTTTACTCGTATTGATGCAGGACATTGTTAAGCAAGAAGACAAATGGTTGGAACAACTTTGATGTAGCGCAAGGATCTTCGTCTCATTCCGACAAAGCGAAGAAAGTCGTCGGAATCCGCCCATCACGAGTCCATAGCGATGACAACAACGTGATTACGGATCGAATGACGACACAACTCCTATGCGGAAAGAAAAACCAAAAGGTCGGCGAGTCGTCGACAATGCATAGTGTAAGCTGAGCTTCGTCACCTACACATCAAAGAAAACACAACTATTGCGGATGGCGATGGAGAAAAAGTTGCAAAGGATGAAATGGCGAAAAGTTCTTGGCGACAAAATCCGTATCCTTGAAGAAAAGCATATGTTTAGGGCGATGAAATTCTATAGGGAACCGCACGATAACATAACCGATCCAAATGTACTAGCATTCACTTTTGACAAAAAAACGTGAGCTCGCGGCGAAATATGGATGGACTTGCGATTTTTAGATATGTGTTTTAGTTCGTTTTTTTTATTAATGCGATTTTTAGGATGTAATTTTCTTTTAAGTATTAATAAAATATTATGTTGTTATTACATTGTTAAAAAAATAAAAATAAAATAAAAATAAATAGATGAGTATGGGTTAGACATGGTTGCCACTAAAATCTATGGTTAGGTATGAGATGAGATGGAAAAATATTATTGGTGGGTGATTAATTAGGTATGAAATATTTTGTTAGGCATGGTTGTCACCCCCCAAGAAAGCTCTAACCTATCACAAAAACAAACAAAACAAAAAGAAAAAAAAAAAAAGAAAAGAAAAAAAGAAAAATAATCTTTAAAAATATTATACAAATCAAAAGCGAACCCAATAAGAGAACCACTAATTTCATATTCACACGACTTTTAATTGAGACAAAATGGTTGCATTATTTAAAGATGCAAATGAAACAAAGTATATAGTATTTCTTTAGAGTGCATTACATTATACTGTAAGATACATGCGGACTTGCAATTTCAAACTATATATAGACTTCCACATTTTTAGATACGTGCAATAGATAAAGTATGAAGTCTTATCTTTAAGGTGTATTACACATATACAAGTGCTATATGTAAAAACAAAATTGCTTGTTTAATAAAGTTTGTTTTCGGATGGATATGTTCACAGGCGGAGCCAATGAATGTTTCATGAGGGGCAACAAAAAAAAAAAGTTAACCAAAGTTGAACGCTTGACCTCAACTGTGCAGATGTAAGGTACTAAGGTGTCTTACCAAATTGACCAAGGATATTTTACTTTCAAAAGCTCAACTAAATATTGTTCTTTGGTTATATTATTGGGACATACTCTGAAAATTCAATGATTTTTTAAAAAGAAGAAAAAAGAAAAAAAATATATACATTCCACAAAAATTGTCTTGAGAGAAGATGCCCAGACTACCCGTAACAATAGAATCTCATAAATGGAAACTTTATTTAGATACCCCAGACCTTTTACTCAACTTTATAAACATTTGTATTTTAGCTCGAAAAAACAGACTCGTTTACATCTTTACACATAAACAATTATGACTCGTTTACATCATTACATATACACAATTATTGCATATAAAAATATATTTGATTTTCATTTGATCATAAAAACAACAAAAATTATTAAAAAAATATATATTTTTTCTCTTGTTTTTTTAAACCAACATAAAATTCAAATCCAAATCCACATTCAAACCTCTAACGAACCAACCTTAAGAGCATCTCTTATGGTAAATCTTTTGAAAAGGCTTATATATTACACGGGTTCTTAACTAGTATGCTTTTAAATTGCTCATTTTATAAATCTATTATCACTATGCTTAAACTTGTTAAATTTTATAATTTGATGTTGTATTAAATGAATTACATGTATCTAGTTGCAATGAAAAGGTCTATAAACTTATACCTATTTCATTTCATGTCATCATAAACCTCACTTCACTATGGTGACTCAATTTATAAATCTCTTCAAATTTTATAAACCTTTCAAATTTTATAAACCTTTTATGAACCTCATATAGTAGGCGCCCTAAGGTTTATGTTTTTAAATTTGGTCTTTTCATGTAACAACCTCCTTGGTTCTACCAATTTTAATAATTACTTTTCTTTCAAAGTTATTTTTCTATTTTATTTATTATATCTTAAAATAATTGTTAACTTTAAATTTGACCATTAAAAAACCTTAGAATAAAATGAAGTAAAATTTACGGGTAATTATGCATTTGCCCCGGTCGCTCGGGGTGTCAACACTTTCTAGACTCGACTTTTGGTTATTCCCTAAATAGACTTTAAGACTTGCGACTTTTTTCTTTTAATCTCAAAGCGCCAAATGTCCCTCGACTTTTGTGAACCCAATAATTGGTTCTTACTTTTACTAGCTATATTTTTTAAGCGACCTAGACCCAACGAATTTTTAAGATTGAGCGAAATTGTTTTGTCATTTTCTAAAAAAGTCAAACTTCCTAAAATATTATTATACTTTTAACGCATCTCCAATCTTTGAGCAACTTAAGCAAATTACTTTAAGCGTCTTTTTTTACTTTATACTTTTGTACTTTTTGGTACTTTTTTTACATCACTTTTCAAAATTATTATTTTTAAAATACTTTTTATCTTCATTTTATAACCATTTATCTAGCGAATTATTAAAATAATTAAGCGATTTTTCATAAGCGACTAGATCTACTTTATCTTTTTGGATGATTAGAATAACACATACATTACAAAATACACTCACAAACCATGATCCATCTTCTCGAATGTAACGTTGAACCCTACAAAAAAATGTTTCATATTCGGGTATGTATTTGTATTTTACATTAAAATTGGTTTTACTTTATATATTGATATATATTATTTGTTAGTATCTTTGTTTTTATGTATTTTATTTAAAATTAATCATGTTTAATCGTATTTTGTAGCCATGAAATTGTTTATTTGTTAGTTCTTATTTAACTTAGCTAGGGTTTTTAATTGAGTTGGGGTTTTTAATTGAGCTAGTGTTTTTGTAGCCATAAAATTGTTTATTTGTTAGCTAGTGTTTTTTTAGCCATAAAATTGTTTATTTGTTAGTTTTTATTTAACTTAGCTAGGGTTTTTAACGATAGGGAATATTACTAGTAGTTTTTTCTGATAAAATATCACTTTGGCTGAACTATCTGGATTTGTGTCATCTTTTTGTTATTAGGTGGAGAACTTGATGTGTCTAAAGCAACCTCGAAGCAAATTAATGCATCCATGTTCCCAACAATGGTAAGTTATTAAATATGTTATTCTTGGTGTTGCAATGAACTGGATAGGATAAGAGTCTCTTGATTAGTAATGCAGTAGTTAATTTGAGCTTACTGCAGATACAATCCCCGTCAGGAGATACATTTTTTCTTCTGTCAGAGCCAGACTCTGTTGGATCTCCACCCAAGCGTGCACTACCTGCAGTTGAGACTAACAATGGTCACTGTGATGGACTAAATTCAGAAGCAAGTGTTTCTGGATATGCTTTTGGGGATAATCATTCCTATGCGGTACCCTCAAGTTCAAAGTCTGCAAAGAAGACAGATGCGCTTTCTCTAGGACTCCCTGCTCTCAGAACAGGTATTTGTTGAGCTACCTCTTTAATCTTATTTTTTATCTTCTGTGATGGAACCCACTGTAGTTGTTCATTTATCCTCGGAAAGCTCCTGTAAATTGCGGAAGTGTGAGGTCTTGTTGTTTTGAGTGACTGATACATAGTTTTAGTAACTTTTGAGGATTATCGGACGATGACTTGCGGGAATCAGCCTATGAAGTACTACTTTCAAGTGTGGCATTTTCTGCGTAATCACTCTATCTCTTGCTATCTGTGTGTGTGTTAAAAAACAGTTGTTTATCTGCTTCCAACGTTCTATGCTTTGAACATTAGGATTGCCATAAATTCTTTGGAGAATCCGAAGAAAGATAAGGATCCAGATTTCTGAGCGGGTTAAAAACAGGAGAGAAAAAAACATACCAGATCTCATTCTGTTGGGAACCAATTTGAGCAAATTGATGCCATTCGAGCTCAAATGCAGGTGAGCCATTTTTCATTCATTATTTATAATAAAACAATTGAAGAAAATGAGATAAGAGAGAATAATCTGATCGTGCCACTATGCCAGAACAATGTTTTACCAATCATTTGCTAAGATTGTTCTCTGAACTAATAATGGAAGAAAGTGAAATGTCAGTTTGAGCGTTTGTGTATTGTTATCTTAGTCAACATTGATGTTAATGGAATAATGTGTTTATTACTAGGTTTCAGAGGCAATGGATGAGCGTATTAGGCAAGCGTTGATGCAGTGGTTTTCTATTAGAAAACCACATGTGCAAGTTGATATTCCTCAAATCGCAATCGAGCTATTAAGTGGCATACAACAGAAAGATTTTCTGATCGAAATGTCTTATACACAATGGAGGAAACGTCAGGTACATGCGATGTCTAGTTATATCATTAACACCTGATCGAACAACTCTTTCTTTTGATTGTCCTGGTTGATTATCGTTGTTATGGCGTTTGTTGTTTACTATAACTTGAAAATATTATATATAGGCAAATGTTCTGGAAGAACTCTTCTCATCCGTCAATTATCCTGAAATGCAAGAACTTGGTATTCTACTTGACAAGATCAAAAATCCAGAGGTATGTCTCTTATTTGACATGTCTCTACAAGTCTGACTTGAGTTTAGTGCTTAATGGGACTAGTTGTTTGGCATCTGTAGGAGTGGAACTTGTTGTCCCAATTCTATGATCGATTTATAAGTTGCAAAGTATATTGAATAAGTAAATTTTCTAACTAAAAGTGATTCATCCAATGTTTTCCCTAGTTCCTTTGCCTTCGTGGCATATCCGTTTAATTTGTCCGTAAATGCATCCACCGTCTCATCTTCCTTCATCTGAAGTGAGTTAAACCCAATCATCAATGATTGTAACCGTGCTTGTTGCACTCTCTCTTCTCCAACGTGTCTTTTCTTTAACGAATCCCATAATTCCTTAGCTGTTTTACAACCTCTGTCACACCCTCACCGGAGGCGGAAACACGAGGTGTAACGGAAAGGAACATAAGCACAAGATAATAGAACATACCAACGTTAAGATTAAAAAGAAATAGTATACCATTACAATACCAGTTTAGCCGACATCGGCAAATATATTACAAAGTTTAGATTCCAAAATATTGCGTTTTATTACATAAAGATTTGTAGTGACAAGTGAAAACTTCATTATGCAAGACACGGTAGAAAAAGCTTACTAACGATCACACGAAATGCATGAGAGAAAGCGGGTCAACTATGAAAATAGTTGGTGAGTAAACACGTTTAGTAAGATAAGAAAACTCGTAAGAAAGAGTCAAAGGTTTCGGTCATCGGAGATAGTTCACAAAGCAAAGGCATTGTAAATCCACTCAGTTCCAAGTTTCGCCCATACAAAACTTGCAACCTGTGTGTTCACAACCCATTGCACAAAATATAGCGTATCAAGTAATCAAGTATAAATGGTCAAAATAGTTCACAATATAGTACCACGTATATAATAATGTATGCCAGGCAAAGCCCTAGGATAAATAATATCGTCCGTAACATAGTGGACGAGAGGTTGGCCGACCTCTAATAGCGCTATCCATACTACCTACTAATAGGAGACTAACAATGCGAATGTCTGAGCGGTACATCATACAACTATTAATATACAATTAAGAACACTCGAACATGGGAGAATTTGCCTTTGCTCGAGCAGGGAGACTCTAAGTCGGGGTCATAGCACGTGCGGTTCAATAACTTCAAATAAGGCATAATTTCGTAATTAAGTTCAAGGATTTGATTCGAGTTCACAAGTTCTAGTCAAACGAGTTCATAAGAGTAGTAATCAATTTAGTTCAAGAATTGTTCATGCATTTATCCCCAAAATATAGTAAAAACGGTAAAAAGGGAAATGTGATTACTCACCTGTTGCAATAGTTATGATGACACAGTGGATGCACAGTAATGAGACGCAACTCTCTAACCGCGACCTATTATGAATGATATGCTCTAATATAAGTCATGAAACAATGTCGTGCATGCAAACTCATATGATATCCATACCACTTGTACACTTTTGAAAATAAAGTTTATCGTCGAAAAATAATCTTATAACGTCTTGACAATTTATAAATTACTTTACAAGTATTTACGTTGAAACAATATCCTACGATAGTCATTTAGTGATTTATTATGAAATCATAGCTTTCCGTCGTAAAACAATGTCATTTGTCAATTTCATGAAAGTGAGTAAACGGCCTTGAAAAGCTAGTCGTAAAATGGTGCACGTCGAGTGTTAGGAAACGAACTCAATGGTTTTGGAAAGATTGTATCATTATCCCAAAGTTTTAGCATTTAAGTTTTCATCCTAGAGGTCTCGATCATGGAGAAAATATAGGTAAAGTATGGTATTTGTGTCCAAAATACCGTTTAAGGGTGGTTTTCGGCAAAGTTTAAGTAACCGTATTTTATTCATTACAACTCCGTTAAACGAGCGGTCGGACATTGGAAAATAGGCTAGCGAACTTACTTTTACTTGAAGACATCATGTTATAAAAGTATTCCGTCATTGTTAAAAACGACCCTCAACATGGTCCTAGTTTACGTAATACTTGTCTATTAGAAATATAATAGTTTTCTTATATAATAAAGTTTACGGCAACTTTGTGTAAACGTGTATAATTTAATCGTTACAAGTCCGTTTTCTACGTTTTATATGTCTTAGCTTCGTATCAAAGTATACTAATATATTTTTGATAAGTCGACACAATTTATAACGCCTAAGCCTCATTTTTGACCCGTAACAAGTTAAAATAACATGCTGAAATTTCTGGATTTATAGTTTTCGACGTCAAATTTGAAAATAGCATAACTTCTTTGTTATAACTCCGTTTTAACCCATTCAAGCGGCCACGTTTTTGTTTTAAAGTGTATTTTCTAAATATCTAGGCCAAAAAATTTTATTCACTGTCGAGATTTCCAGATTTCGAAAATAAGGACAGACCCTTTAGAAAACTTGTCGAAATGAGTTTTTCTCGCCAAACCTATTCTAACCCATTCAAAACAACTCCGAGCTATTCTAATCCTACCATACACCTTCTTAGGGTGTCATGGGTTCCTAGGCATCACCAAGAGTGATATATTACAAGGAATAATTATAGGATGACATATTTATATATAACTCTAAAAAAAACAAGGTAAAAGTGGTATAAACATCCATAAGTCTTGCATATTTAACTCAAATATGATGTAATGAATATGAAATAAATATGAAAGATGAAAAATGGACATGAGATGCTTACTAGTTAACTTGATGAGGTTTATGATCAAAGGTTTAATCCTAAACACACTAGGTTTTATTTCAAAACCTTAACTAAGAGTGTGTCTAGATTGTAAATAACTTGTCTAGAAAATTTTTGGTGAATTCCTCTTGATCTCCTATGGTGGCCGGCTCTTGCAAGAGGAAGAAGAGAGAATAGATTTTATTTCACCTTTGATATTTAGCATCTATGTGTTGGTTTCAAGTATAAAATAATATAAGTGCAAGTATTACAAGATATTTAGTACATAAAGTGAATGTGAGTCACTCCCTTGGTCGACATATATCAAAATAAAAGACTAGATGCATTTAGTAGTATTTAAGTGTATTAATGTAGAGTAAAGTGTAGTTATTTTAAGGATAAGTAGTATCTTGTGTACATATTTAAGCTTGTAGGGTAGCGTTCACTAAAAATAAATTTTAACGGATCAAAATAAAACATATTGAAGTTATAAAAATTATAAAAATACATTTCTTACAAAAATTGAGTGAAATAATAATTATCGTGTAATATTAACGAAACCATCGTAATTATATAAATATAACAATTTATATACAAAATAAATTTAAAACACCGGGTAAACTAATAATAATATTTTTATAATCTTAATATGAGTATAAAAATATATTGGGATAATTTTTGGAAGCATCGGATCAAATGTTCAAAATAATTAGTTACGCGATAGCGTTTATTTAATAAGAAATTATGCGTTTAATGTGAAATGCAAAACCATGCATGAACTAATATGATGAATATTGAGTTTGAGAAATGACCGGAAATTGAGAATTGTGACATTCTTCCCATGTCAGCGGAATCACGTCCTCGTGATTCAATTAATGATAACTATAGTCCGATCCTCGACAAGGGTTTTAAAAATTCATGCTCGTGCGAACAATCTAAATGATCATATCAATGCTCATGTATACAGGTTCCCCATTCAACTAAGTACGTGCCCGTGATTAGATTTGATAGGGTAAACTTACCCAATATCGAAAGTAGCTCTCAAAGACCTCTAGGTAGTCGATTCTAATTTAATCTCACAACTCATCAAACAAGAGCGTCATGAGATTAAACTAAACCGACTTGAGTAAACTTGTCTCTTAGCTTGATTTTCGCAACTCATCAAACAAGAGCGTCACTAGATCAAGCTAGAAACAAATCTTTTGAATGAAGTCTTTTGAAAGATTCACTCGATATTGGAATTGCTTACACAAATCAAATCAAATCAACAAAATAAATTACAACTAAGGTCGATATCGTTGGGTCTTAAATTAATCGATGTCGTGAGCGTGGTAAGAATTGGAAGCAAGTTATGCACTCAAAATCATGTTATCTGAGAAAGAAGGTGGTTGTTCAAAAGAATGTACCCGTTACGCGTTGCGGGCTTCCTCGATACCGGATAGAATGCTCGTCACGTGCGGAAACGTCAATGTTCGGTTATGGTGGACCTTCTATTGCCAATGCCGGTTTGGATGATTACCTTCTTGGTTGGGAGTTCTTTTCAACTTTGGGCGGTATTCAAGGTGATCCGACTTCCACACTCGTAACGTGCTTTTCTTTGTCCTTGGTTCCCGATCTGTTTGAGCAATTTCGCGAAGTGGCCCATCCGTCCACATTTGTTGCACTTTGGGCAATCTTACGAGTGATGATAGTTACATCAGTGCACATAGGATGGGGACCATATATCCTTTGCGCTCTGAGTGGTCGCTCTATAGTTCTGGTTATTCACGCCTCTTGTTTTGATGGTCTGGTCTCGGCTTCCTGGCGATCCTCCTGTCGCTTCGTCCATTGTCGTTTGCTTTTGTTAGTTCTCCGGACCGATCACATCATTTGTCAAGCGATCGCCATGCCCACAACGACTTCTGAGTGGTTGGGTTCGATGAGTGACATCCTCCCAATTTACGGTATCAATCCCCATATATATCGGTCGATCAACTTCTCCACGGTGGAAACCATGTGAGGAACCATCCTAGTTAACTCGTGGAAATGGATCGTGTACTTGTCGACTTCTACTCCTACCATCAAGTGGTTCCAAAATTTTGCTTCCGACACGCACTTCATCTTTTGCGGTACTCATCGGTTAGTAGTTTCTTAAATGCTTCCCGAGATAACGCATTTGCAGCCCTCTTCCTCTAGTCTGCGGTTGGTTGTTCCACCGGTCAATGCTCGACCTTGTAGTAGACCGTGAGAGAACTCAACCTTGTTTCCTTGACGCATTTCGTGATACTAAGTTTCGACTCAACATTCTCGAACCATGTTAATAGTCCAATGGCACCCTCGGTACCATGAAATTCCATCGGCTTGCATGTCATGAAAGTTTTGTAGCTGCATCCTTGACCAGCGTTTGAAGTACCTTCTCCGACGTTGGTTCGTCTAGCATCAAGGTGCGTCATAATTTGGGTGAGTAGATCCGCTATTCCAGTCGCGTTGTTGTTTAGATTGTCATTGTTGTTTGGGTTGCCGTTGTTGTTGACTCTTGAGCGTGTGTTTCTGGCAGCCATGATCCTGCAATGGACCAAAATATCGGGCTGAGTAAATGACACTCGGACGAAGGCAGATGAGGTTTAGAATGGTGGTATTGTGTTATAGTGATCGAAATATGATAGGAGCGAGACATGCTATGTCTAACAAGTCGAAAGATGGAAAGAGAGGTATAAATAAGATACGGTAATGTAGATGTGAGCGTATAAACATGCTATGCATACCCACCGACCAATGCAACTTGGTGACGGACTCTAAAGACTCGACTAAACATGATTTAAAACTACCACTCTTATCATTGCATGGTTCTTCATAAATTAGACATAGTTGATCGGGTTATTTATAATTTATGAGTAACGATGCAACGATAGGACTAGTTGACTCGGATGATGTTCGGTGTTTAATAAAACTTTATTCCGGTTATAGGCTGTGATTTTTATTTTTGAAAATCGGCATTCTCTATAACCTTTAGCTCGATACCAATCATCACACCCATTTGGAGGCGGAAACACGAGTGGAGCGGAAAGGAACATAAGCACAAGATAATAGAACATACCAACGTTAAGATTAAAAGAAATAGTATACCATTACAATACCGGTTTAGCGACATCGGTAAATATATTACAAAGTTTAGATTCCAAAATATTGCGTTTTATTACATAACGATTTGTAGTGACAAGTGACAACTTCATTATGCAAGACACAGTAGAAAAAGCACTAACGATCACGAAATGCATGAGAGAAAGCGGGTCAACTATGAAAATAGTTGGTGAGTAAACACGTTTCATAAGATAAGAAAACTCATAAGAAAGAGTCAAAGGTTTCGGTCATCGGAGATAGTCCACAAAGCAAAGGCATTGTAAATCCACTCGGTTCCAAGTTCCGCCATACAAAACTTGCAACACGTGTGTTCACAACCATTGCACAAAATATAGCGTATCAAGTAATCAAGTATAAATGGTCAAAATAGTTCACAATATAGTACAACTTATATAATAATGTATGCGAGCAAAGCCCTAGGATAAATAATATGCGTCCGTAACATAGTAGGCGAGAGGTTGGCCGACCTCTAATAGCGCTATCCATACTACCTACTAATAGGAGACTAACAATGCGAATGTACGAGCGGTACATCATACAACTATTAATATACAATTAAGAACACTCCGAACATGGGAGAATTTGCCTTTGTTAGAACATGGGAGACTACAAGTCGGTCATAGCACGTGCGGTTCAATAAGTTCAAATAAGGCATAATTTCGTAATTAAGTTCGAGTTTGATTCGAGTTCACAAGTTCTAGTCAAGCGAGTTCATAAGAGTAATAATCAATTTAGTTCAAGAATTGTTCATGCATTTAGCCCCAAAATATAGTAAAAGCGGTAAAGGGGAATGTGATTACTCACTGTTGCAATAGTTATGATGACAGAGTGGATGCACGAAATGAGACGCAACTCTCTAACGCGACCTATTATGAATGATATGCTCTAATATAAGTCATGAAACAATGTCGTGCATGCAAACTCATATGATATCCATACCACTTGTACACTTTTGAAAATAAAGTTTATCGTCGAAAAATAATCTTATAACGTCTTGACAATTTATAAATTACTTTACAAGTATTTACGTTGAAACAATATCCTCGATAGTCATTTAGTGATTTATTATGAAATCATAGCTTTTAGTCAGTAAAACAATGTCATTTGTCAATTTCATGAAAGTGAGTAAGCGGCCTTGAAAAGCTAGTCGTAAATGGTGCACGTCGAGTGTTAGGAAACGAACTCAATGGTTTTGGAAAGATTGTATCATTATCTCAAAGTTTTAGCATTTAAGTTTTCATCCTAGAGGTCTCGATCATGGAGAAAAATATAGGTAAAGTATGGTATTTGTGTCCAAAATATCGTTTAAGGATGGTTTTCGGCAAAGTTTAAGTAACCGTATTTTATTCATTACAACTCCGTTAAATGACGGTCGGACATTGGAAAATAGGCTAAGCGAACTTACTTTTACTAGAAGACATCATGTTATAAAAGTATTCCGTCATTGTTAAAAATGACCCTCAACATGGTCCTAGTTTACGTAATACTTGTCTATTAGAAATATAATAGTTTTCTTATATAATAAAGTTTACGGCAACTTTGTGTAAACGTGTGTAATTTAATCGTTACAAGTCCATTTTCTCGTTTATATGTCCTTAGCTTCGTATCAAAGTAATTTCTGAAATTGTGCATTATACTTGTTTCAATGGAAAGATCGAAGGAATAGTGATTCTGAAAGTCCATCCCTATGTAAGGGCGTCAAGAAAGTAATACTAAAATAGTGGTTTCGAGCAGCGGTATATTTTATATTTTTTGTTGCTAATTATTTGTTTTAAATATTACTAAACACTAATATGACATGAATAGAGACTTGTCAGAAACTTTATAGAGACAAAAGATGTGACTAGTATACAAGCTTTTTTTGATCACATAATATTATACACGAAATATGACATGAATATGACTTGTCAGAAACATTATAGAGACAAAGATGTGACTAGTAAATAAGCTTTTTTTGCTCACATAATACTATACACGAAATATGACTACTCAGGTACCTTATAGAGACAAAGATGTGGCTTTTTTTGATCACATAATATTATACACGAAATATGACATGAATATGACTTGTCAGAAGCATTATAGAGACTTTGATGTAACTAGTAAATAAACTTTTTTTATCACATTACTATACATGAAATATGACATGAATAGAGACTACTCAGGTACCTTATAGAGACAAAGATGTGACTAGTATACAAGAAATATGACATTAGTTTGACTTGTCAGGAAATAAAATTTTTTTATCACATAATATTATACGAAATATGACACATGTTAATTACTTTTGCGAACACACATGGTAATTCGGTCATCACCAACTTCGCTAGAGTCAAAGTCATCACCAACTTCGCTAGAGTCAAAGTCATCACCAACTTTAGTAAATCACTATTCCTTGATCATTCCATTGTAAGGTGCCCCGATGAGGCAAGCCAATCCCCTATTTTTCACCGCGTCGACTTTCTCTCTTGATGACCTTCATGCGATTGGTGCCTAGTAAGGACGACAAGAAAATAAATGTTTCAATATTAAATGCACACAAAGTTTACACAAAATCTTGATAGAGCGAGGCGACCAAGTGGGTTTCTTTTTGTGGCGATCGACTACCTCCACAACAAGGGGATCGATTAGAATCGATCGCCCTACTCAAAGGATCGAGAGTCGATAGGTACTCACTGTAACTTGACCTTATGTAACATTTCATACCTCACCTTTCTCAACACTCACAGTGACCCTTATTTAATAAGTAACATATTTTTAAAAGTGTTTATTATTCGAAATATCCAACATCAACATAGTATATCCAGCTTTGGAGTGTCTATCGAAATTTGATGACAATCTTCATAATAGGGAATATCAGTTACTTTTTTTTGAAGATACCTAGCTCGACGCTTGAGAAGATCAACAATTCCTCACCATCTACGAATATTTGAGTGTCCGTCAAAATCTGATGACAATATTATATTCTTGATATCCTTCAAATTTCAACAGCTTAAATAACTACACCACCACCATGAACAAACAAATATTGTGAAGATCATTGTAAGCTCTTAGACTAGGTCTAATATTATATCTAGGAACACATAATAATGAAGGCGGAATATTCAAACATAGAATCAATATTATTATGAACAAGGTTTTTCATTATCATCTCTAACATACAAACATCTATAGCCCCAATTCTACTTGATCAAGGTAGAAAATGTTACACACCTTGTAACAGGGATCAAGGACTTGACCTTGAGGCTAACTAAACAACTAAACCACTAAACCCTAGGCGTTTTCCAAATCCCTACGCTTAGGTTCCCACACACACACCCCTTTGGTTTTTACATCTTGTACGTACTATTAAACTAATGACCCTATGTCTCTTTATATACTAGAGACATCTAGGGTTTACAAGAGGAATCATAATACAATTAGGAAACTAAATATTCTTTTAAGCATATCTTCTAGAATCTTCCAAATCCTCCATCTTTTTGTAGTTTCCCTTCTTGTCACTTTTAGTCCTTCATGTTTCATTCTTCTTATTTTGTATCATGAAATCTATAATAGACCCAACAATCTTCCCCTATTTGATAATGACAAAACCAACACAATTCTTGTACGAACTTCCCTAGACGAAGTAGCAGAAGTTGAGATAATTAAATCTCACCACGAATGAAACACTCTTATCTTCCATGCTTCCCCTTGACTTGAACATGTCACTCAAACATCTCTTCCCCTTTTTGTTATCAAAAAATAGAGAACGTATGCAAATAATGATCTTGACCACCACGAACCAATATCATACTTCCAATCTAAGACTTCAAATGCTTCAAATCGCCCACCATTACGCACCATAGGAAAAATGGATCCAAAACAGTAGAAAACTTCAACTAGCAGTAGTAATAATGATCAACAATAGTAAAAATCAAACACTTCCCCTTGAGTGATGCATGTAGATCAAATGATTCTTCAAATCTGTAAGCTTTATGTAATGATTACTTGGTGAAGAAAACCAAGTATAATGAATTTGATGAAGAAGTAGAATTTCCCAAACTTGTGTCTTAAATCTTGTACAATCCACGGAACTCCATACTTATATGAATCACCAAATATAAGTAGCCCGCAATCCTTTGACAAGAATCCTCAACTAGTATGAGACACTGAGCACTACAATGTAACTCCTTCAAGTGATAGCCAATGTGTGCATAGAGCATCATAAGAAAAATCACACATTGCTAGATTCATCAAGCTAGATGATAAGAACACAAACCAAGTGATTCCACTTCACCTTCAAATTAGTGATAAATAATCCTCTTCATAATTAATTATTCAATGAATCAAATACAAGCCTTTTTGAATCCTTTAAGAACATAAACTTCTTCCTGTGGTGTGAACCAAATAACCATTATGTGTGTGTGTCATCCAAAATCCATAACCATTATCACGCTAGACTTCCCTTAAATCGAAAACCATATGTGAAAGAATCGGTACCTTGAGCGGTGCTTTGAGAACAACAATACTTTCAATAATCAAGATACTTTCAAATTCCAAGCGGTACTTTCGTGTCAAGCGGTACTTTCGTGTCAAAGCGATACTTTGCTTGTAGGGGACCAATAACGCTGTGATGCTTTCAAAATACACGCAGTGATTTCAGAAAGACTTTAACATAAAAGCTCGGATGAAAGATCCCTTGTGGAAAGTTATATTAATATAGAGAACATCCACCCAAAATTTCGTCACGATCCAGCAGTTAACGAAAAAGTTATGATCGTTTCAAAAGCGATCTTGTTGTAACCTTACGAAAATCGGCGGACTTTGGTGCTTATATCTTTGATTGAGGGCTCGATTGACAATCCCTTCAGTGAGATTAAAGATAGATATACCAAGAAGCTCGGTTCAAATTTTAGCTCGATCCAGCGGTTCAATAAAAGTTATGCCTTACGGAAAGCAGTCTTTGCGAAGTATTACGAATTTTGATGACTTTGAATTTTCTTCCTTTTCTTCAAGAAAACCTTGTAGATCCCTAGATATCACGAGCCCAGGGCTCGATACCAATTGATAAGATCATTTATGAGCTCTAGGGGATAACAATAACAACGATTATAATGCACGGAATAAGAAAACATCGTTTGTTATTATTAACAAAGTTCTTCATCATCATCTCTACCACTAAACACTAACCTAGCGTTTACATAAACATCGCCTAGGAACTAAGTAACTAACTATAATAAAGATCAAAGACTTGATCTAACACTAACTAACTAAACCCTAGGCGTTTTCCCTATGCCTAGGTTCCCACACACACCCTTTAGGCGTCTACATCTTGTACACTAATTCGGTTTAAGTTGCATACTATTCTCATCACTTCCGGGGTGTGAACTCTGTGAGAGGTGAATCATTGAAAATTTAATGGATTTTAATCTCTTTACCAAAGCCATTAATTCGGAGTAGCCAAATGTTTTGGTGTGTAAGACCATGGTACATTGATAACCATATGATTTTAGCAAATCACCAACTATCAACATATTTGATTTGTCTTTACCAAAAGTTGTACCCTTCGGACTAGTTAGTTCTTTTATCTAATGGTGAACTAATTACCAATAATGGTTTTCCACGCCTTTACCACAAGCCATTTTCTTGTAGGCTAGCCAACTCTTCACATGAACGATATGGTGAGTTGATTACCATACAACTTATTAGCAAGTTGTCAATTAAAAGCGGTTTGAGATATCTTTACGAGCCGTTTGCTCATGGATTAGCCAATCCTTTTGTAACCATGGTGGATTGATAACCTATTGATGTTACCATCTCAAAACCATTTATTCAATCTTTGTTTCAAAATATTTGTTACTTAACAAAGGTTTCTTCCAAAATCATTTAAGCGGTTAAAAGCGCAAGCGATACTTTGATTAAAATCTTGTTTGATCGCCAGATACTTTGAATAACGTCTTGTTTTATCAAAAATAATTTATTCGATGAAAATCCATACCGGTTATGCATCATCATCGGCTATAGTAGTCCAGGTTGATAAACAAATTGATGACCATACAAGCGGTTTCATTATCCTCTTCAACTTCCATTCCATGCTCTAGCATCCTCCTCATAAGCTCAAGCTGTAAGAGGATATCTTACGTCTGCAAACATGTGAATCATTGTTTCATTTTCCGACTCTAGAACATGTATACAGATTCTACAAAGAATCTCCGACAAACAATTTCCCAATTCTCTTGATTCTTCCAAATTTCATCATTGCTTTGTTCTTGATTTCCCATGCGGTTTAAGATCTCCAAGTAAAACTAAACCAATTCCTTCGATGAATGATGTTCAAAGTAATCTTTCACCACATGATATAAATAGAATATATCCACTCTATCTATGATGTGCGGCCAAATCCCATAGCTTTGTTGAACACTCAAGCTTTCATCTTCTTTATGAAACATTAGATAACTTCCATCTTTAGATTCCACAACTTCAAAAGAAGTAATCTTAGATCTGTTCATCTTCATATCAGTATCTTCTTTGGAATATTCAAAATCTACTACTCTGAGATAATTTCTTAGTTCATCCCTAGTTTCAGTTCTTAGCTTTACTTTCTCTTTCTTTGAAAATTGTATATCTTCATCTTGATTTTCCTTTTTCGTTTGAGACTTTTCTTTCTTTACCTTGATCCAAGTAGCTTCCTCTTTATAATCCTTGATGCTTTCAACATCCTTCTTATAAGCCTCTGTCTCGACATCATACACTCTTTTCATATCAACATAATTGACTTCTATAATCCTTTATATCCTCGACCTTTTAAATAAGCCATCATAGCATTCCTTTCTTTAGCAAGATTTGGTCTTCTAGGTATAAAAGAAACATGAGTAGGTGTTGTAATGGTTCAACATCTGGTTCAACATCTTGACATTGAATTCTTCTTGTAATTTCCTAGCTACTTCTTCATTCATTGCCTCTTCATTAGTAACTTCACCACTACTTGACATTAAGTTCTTCTTGTACTTTTCTAGTCGCAACCTCATTCCTAGCAACTTCAATTGCTCTAATATCCGCCAAAGTTAGCTTTTTCTTCTTAGTTTCTACGAATACCCTTTCCTTTATCTTTAGGATCTATTGCGGTTGAGAAGCTCTTGTTTGTTCCTCTGCAACTTGAAATAATAATGACCTTTGGCTTTGATAAATCATGCAATATAGTTGCAATAAGTTCATCATCACTTGCGGTTCTTACGGGTTTGAGTATATCGACTTCTTACGGTATGGCGGTTGTTGAAGGACCACTTGTTCTTCATGAATAACGTTGTTGAAGGACCGGTTTCATCTTCAAAATCTAATACTCTTGGAGTAATTAACTCTTGTCTGAAGGTTCCATGAAAAGCGTACTTTGTTGTTCGATACCTTGATCTTGATCCTTTCTTCTTGATACTTTCAATAATAACATGTTCTTGATTACCTTGAAGTTCTTTCTCCTTAACAACATCTTCTTTCAAATTCTTTTCTTCTAAATTCCTCCCCAAGTTGACAGAAGATGGTTTATGAACCTTTTTGCCTTTGGTTTTCTTCGTAAATTGCCTTCGGCGCTTGTTTTCTTCCTTAACCCATAAGCGATAACGTTTAATAAAAGGCGCAACAAAATTCTTTAACCGTCTATACTTGAGCTTCAACCTCCTAATTTCTGTAGCCTGATCTTCAAATGATTTCTTTAACCTTGTCAATTCCCTTGTTATAGCATAGTTGTTGAGAACTTGACCGTCAGGCTCCAGAGTTGGTGCATCTCCTCTAGATGACAAAGGTTCTGCTTGTAGAGATACTTGTGGAGATGCTTATGGAGATGCTTGTGGAGATAGAGGAGGTGTAACGTCAATATTTTCATGATCGGTGCTTTGTGAGCGATGCTTGTGTGAAGCGAGACCTGGGATGCGACACTGTGATGCGATGCTGAGATCACATACCTTGTTGAGATGCGACACTTTGAGATGCGATCTGTCACTATCATCACCTTCTCCGCCTTCATCCCTAATAGCTGAATAATTTCCATCATAGAAGGATTTAATGGAGTACCTTGACCTCTGAATAAATCACTCCTTCTTGCCATAAAGGTAAAATCTTTGCTTGTTGTACAATAACGAGTGATGAAGTCTGAGGCTTTGGCACATCGACAAGTTGCTTGTTCAAGAAAACTGTATAAACCTTGGGTACATTAGCCATTTGGATCCATGTGAGATATGTGAGAGCATTCCATCTAGAATTAGCCTTGAGAAGTTAAAACACGATTTGTAGCTAATCCAACTATAGCAGATGCTATATTTGACCCAAACCGCTCCCAGAGGTACTCTTAGCACTTATGAAATGGAGCAACACATGAACCAAAAATTTCCAATGAGGACAAAATAAGGCTTTCTTGAATGTTTGTTACATTAAGGACCCTTCATAACCAAGATCCTAAATGTATCCCGGATCAGTTGCTTGTCGAAACGAATAGCCCCTTCTTCATCACCAAATAATAAATCTTCTCTAATAGAGGCTTACGTAATCGTCCGCAGTTCTTCCGACAATGTTGATCGAACATAATATTCATCATTTTCCATATTATCCCTAGCATTAGCCCAAAATTCTTGAATCCAAGGTGCAATTATATCGGCTCCACCAAAAGTGCATAAGCGATGGGCGACCCGATAAGATAATCAATCATATCATGAAAAACCACATTACGCCTCGGTCTTTTCCAAATTAGCCACCGTGTTGTGCTTTGAAACAATATGTCGATTCGCCATTAATGAATTTGTGAGCACAATTAAGAGATATGATCGAATAATAAAGAGATGGTGAGAGAAATATGGAAAAGATTATAAAGTATCAATATGAGAGGAAAATCGGAGTAGTTATTTATAGGTGAGATTTGAAAATCACACCCATAATAACGAGTTACCGTTAGTAGTAATTACCCTCAATATTACCGTTGGAACAGATGCTTTGTCGACAAACAATACTTTCCACATAAGCGGTACTTTCATAAAAAGCAATTACTTTTCCAATTTCCTCTGTAAAAGCTAAGTACACATAAATATCCTTCCCTCGAACATTGCATAGGACTATACTAATACTTTATAGTCCTCCCTTAAATGTAGCTCGATGGTTAATCATGCCAATGCTCACCACCAAGTGATTGAATCTTGAAACATCAAAGCCTTTGGTAAGTAAGTCGACTACATTGTCATACATGTGAACCTTGACCACATTAATGAGCTGTGCTCATAACAATCTCGATGAAGTGATGCCTAATCGAATGTGTTTGGTCTTGGAATGATAAACTGGATTCTTCACAATCTGAGATAGTACTCTCATTATCAATATTGATAGGAGTATTCTTAAATTGAACCCATAGTCCAAGAGTTGATTACGCATCCACAAAACTTGTCCACAAAACCTTACGTGACCACATATTCGACTTGAGTAGATGATGTTCTTTGCAATTGTCTGTTCTTGCATTGCCGGGAGACTAATCTTCTTCCAAGATATTGGCATCCTCCGGTTGTTGATCTTCTATCATAGTTATCACCGCATAATCACTATCTGAAAAAGCTTCCAAGTGAAAAGGTGAATCCTTAGGATACCACAACCCCAACTTAGTTTGTTGTTTCAAATAACTAAAATCCTCTTTCTTGCATTCATATGAGAGACCTTTGGTGAGACTTGATATCTTGCACATAAACACACCGCAAACATGATATCGGGCCTTGATGCGATAAGATACATAAGACGACCAATCATTGATCTCAGTATAGCTTGACTTCAACAGGTTGTCCATCTTCATCTTTGCCCAATGAGTTGATTGATTTAATAGGTGTAGTTATTGGCTTCATAGCATCAAAGCGAACTTCTTAAGTATATCGGATACATACTTGTCTTGACTTATAAAATACCTTCCTTTGTTGCTTAACTTGAAGTCCCAAAAGAAAGTTAACTCACCCATTGAACTCATCAAAATTATTTACGCATGAGCTACTCAAACTCCTTAACCATGGATTGTTGCTAGCTCCAAAGATGATATCATCAATATAAACTTGCACTAACATGATATCCTTCTTGTCTCTCTTGATAAACAAAGTCTTGTCAATAGCTCCCTACGTAACCATGTCATAATAAGAATGTGGAAAGCCTCTCATACTAAGCTCTAGGTGCACGATGAAGGCCGTAAAGAGCCTTAACCACCTTGTAGACTTTGTTAGGGTATTTAGGATCTTCAAAACACGGAGGTTGTTTAACATACACCTCTTACGTAATAGTGCCATAGAAAGGCACTCTTGACATCCATCCGTAAACACGAAATCCCATATATGAAGAAGGCAAGAAATCTTCTAATAGCTTCAATCCTTGCTACGGGAGCAAAGACTTCATCATAATCTACTCCTTCTTCACATGCATGGCCTTGAGCTACTAACCTTGCCTTGTTATTTATAACATTGCCCTTTCATCTCTTTTCACTCACGAAAACCCATACGGTTCCAATAACTCTCTTCCCATCTAGAAGATCACATAATACCCAAACTTCTTGAAGTTTGAATTGAAAAGTTCCTCTGCATAGCTTGACCCGACTTTCTTTAGTCAATGCTTGAGCAATATTCTTGGGTTCCTCTTGAGAGATAAAACAAGTAAATAAGCGGTTTGTGGTCCTTATGATTCGACTGTTTTGTTTATACACAAAGCTAAGTAAAGCATTGTGAGGTGTAGTAAAACTCTTAGATTTGTGTCTTGTCATGAATCCAGAAGTAGAAGGACCAATGATTTGATCAGTTGGATGATTCTTATGGATTCTTAAGATTGGAGACTGTGGAAGTCCATAACTATCATTTAAATTAGTAAAATCAGCATCTTCATTGAAATCTGACAAAATACCTTCATCTTGAAACTCATCATCAGTTTCCTCTAAACCAGGCATGGTAGGATCATCCAAATCATCTAAAGTACTATCAACTGGTGCATCGATGCTTTGTTTGAAAATCTTGTCAAAATCTTTATGAGAATACTCTGCATCTTATTCTTTTCTTTGCTTCTTCATAAGCTCTTCTTTGTTCATCGAATAAGAATGTGCCATTACATCTTGAAAAAGCATCTAATTAAGTGTCTCTTGAATAGCTTGATCCTCGTGAGATAGTGAAGATTTGGGTTCATCAGTACTTTCCTTTGGTGCAACAGATACTTTGCTTTAGAGCATCAATACTTTTCTTTGGTTCTTCATCGGAACAACATCACTCCATGAACAACATATTGTGAATCTTCTCCATTGTACAGGTTGATTCTCTTCTCTGACAGGTACATAGTTCATGGAAGGAGTTAAAACTTCAAGATCAAACATCCAATTAGGTCCTTTACCCTTCTGATTCTCTTGATCTTCTAAAAACTCAACATGAAGACAATCTTGAACCTTCTTTGTGACTCTGTTGTATACTCTAAATCCCTTGCTGTTGGTACAATAGCCCAATAAATATCCTTCTTCTGATTTGCCATCAAACTTTCCCAGATAATCAATTGTGTTTAAAAGCAGTGAGAGGGCATCCAAAGGTTTCAAAAATCGAATGTTGGGTTTGTTGCCCATCGACAACTCATAAGGTGTCTTCATTTGTGGTTTGGTAGCGATACTCATTAAGTACATAGCAAGCGATGCCTACCTCGACCTGAAATTGAATAGCGGTTGTGAGTGCAAGCATAGTTAAAGCTTCTTGATCAAATTCCTATTCTTCCTCTGCAACACCATTCTCTTGTGGTGTTCTTGCAATCTTGAACTCCTCTTGATTCCTTTGTTAGCACAAAATTCATCCATCAACTTGTTCTTGAATTCGGTTCCATTATCACATCTAATACCTCTCACCTTGAGTCTCAATTGGTTTCTAGTGCTATTATTAGAGTCGAATAGCATCAAAGGTATCATCTTTAAATCCCAGAAAAATACCCAACCGAATCTCTGCAATCATCCAGTAACAACCAAGCGGTGCTTCTTCTTGTTTAAACTTGCCACGAGACGGTCCAAGCAGATCCATATGCTGACTCAATGGTTCTCTAATAGTTCTTTCCTCAAGCTTCTTGCATGAAGCTTTGTGTTGTTACCCTTCTTGCATGCCAACCATGGTGATCATTCTTATAAGTCTTTGAAGGTAAACCTCTAACTAAATTTCCTTTGACCGGTTTATTGATATTCTTGAAATTAACATTGCCTAATCTTCTATGCCACTGATGTGCTTCTTCAGTTGATGCTTTTGCTACTAAACAGGTGGCTCTCCCATAAGAGTGAAGACTCTTCATATCCAGACTATACACATCATTGGTTCTTGGTACTCTGAGAACTACCAAGTTATCATTAACAGGCTTGAATTCAGAGGAAAGGATGAGACATTGTGTGTCAGTGAATAACACAAGGTGTTTTTTATCACAAATTTGAGAGACTGACAGTAAGTTGAACTTTAGCTCCTTCACATATCTAACATTCTCAAAATCAATAGGCCTGCTTTGATAGTTCCTTTCCTGTAATTCTTCCTCCATTGGGATCATTCCCAAATGCAACTCTTCCTCCACTAATAGATCTAAAATCAGACGAATCTCCTTGTCTCTGTCATGCTTCGGGCAACCACTATCTACAATCAAATGATCTTTAAGCTCCTCTTACAGGTTGCCACGCAAAAGAATTAGAGTTAGTCTCTTTAGGAACCCAAGCCATTCTTGACTTGTGTTCCCGTGGAGTTACAAACTCAAATTCTTTGAGTATGTAATTTCCACAATCTTTTAAAACATGATCGAATTATCTTTTGATTTGTAACATGTGGATTTTAAAACTTTACGGATTTTCAACAGAACTCTCTTTTGCAAATTCATTCTCTTTTCTTGTATCACAAAACATTTGATTCACTTTTTGTTGAAAGTCTTGTTTGTCCCTCGTGATACTTTCCTCTTAACTTCCATTCGGTTTAACACTTGGTTCACGTGATCTAGATCCCTATGTGAATTATAGTACCTTCTAGGTTGATAGTAATGAGATCTCCTAGGATTTGTTCCAAGTAGTGTTAGCGATACCTTGGTTTGGTGACGATACTTTGAGAAGGTCTTTGCTTGTGAAGATCTTGGTGGCCTAGAAAAGGTCTTCTCGGTGAGGGTGCCTATGGTGCGGTGAGAATTACTATGATTGACCCTATTTGAATTATTCAATTGGTTTGGTTTCTCTAGGTTTCGGTTGGCGGACACTGTTCTTTGGAAATTTGCTAAGGTATTACGAGTGGCGGTCACAATCTTTGATTAAATGATTAGGACTATAGCACACAAAACACAATTTTGACCCATACTTCCAAAATGTCTTGCTCTATGTCTATGACCAAAACTATTTTGCCTTCTAGGTGAATGATTAAACCTATTTTGACCAAAGTTATCCCAAAAGGTTTAGCGGTATTATTTTGAAAAGGTTTCTTGAAGGTGCGCTTGTGGAGCGATACTTTGAGTTGAAGTCTTGCTTGTGCTGTGAAAATTTGTTTCAACATTTCTTTTGGGGTTTCGGGCATAGATTGACCAATAAGCTTCTTCTAAACTCTAGGCTGTCTACACCAAATGAGAAACATCGAGCCTAGGGGTTGATGAATTCCGATGGGATGGGGGCGCATGATAACCGGTGTCTTTCCTAAACTCGGAGGTGAATCACTAACCGAATCCCCATTACTAGATGTGTCAACATAACTAATGAGTTCATCATCACCAGTAGTTATATCTTCTAAGTCATCCTGATCACTAGTTGTGTTTTCTTCCATGTTAGTAAAGTCCATACCAAAACCTAAGCCAGTTCTAATGTAAGCTCTTCTTTGTTTTTCAACATAAGCAACATGGGACAAGCCAGATTCATTCCATGCATCAAACTTAGCTAACAGATCATCTCTTTCCTTAGTTAGTTTCTTAATTTCAGCAATTTTACAGTTTAGTTTCCATTCACTTAGTTTTAGTTGGTAATCTTGTTGTTCATACTTTTCAGCCCAAGCCATTTCATTATTTTCATGTGTTAAGATTTTGGCTTCCATAGACTCTAAGGTGATTTGGTAACCTGCTACCTCAGACCTAGCCCTAACACAGTTATCACTTTCAATCACATAACTATTTAACAGTTTTTGATAAAAGTCATGACAATTTGAGCATACCTCGGAGATAGGGGTTGAACTTGGTGAAGTAGCTACCATTGCAAGTAGGGACGGGATCATCTTCACACAAGCTCCAATTAAATCCTCTAGACAATCTCGGGTTCGAGCAACATGTTCGAGTTCCTCATCAAAGCGGTGCTCGGTCAATTCTTCCATTGAATCTTCAACTTCTTCCCACTTGCTACCATACAATAGGTTCTTGGTTCATCATCAAACTCGACTCGGTCAACCTCGATAATCTTTCTTGAGCAACCAAAGCTTTGGTTTACGTAATGGGGATTTCTTTGAGCTCCGGCTTTGGTTTCTCGGTCATCCTATTTGCTTGATACTTAGCAAATCGCACTCCTTGCAAAGTGTCGATCTTTTGACAATTGAAGCATTCAATTTTGATTTGTCAAAAGTGATTCCCTGTTTTGGCTTGAAGTCAATGTTCTTTCCTGTTTTTTTCATGTAATTCTTGATCCTTGTAGTAATCATTGCTACTTGCCACATGATATCCATTTCTTCCAAAGCATCCTCTTCAATCTGTGAGAGATCTTCTTCATAGGTGACAGGTAAAGAAGCCTGTTGTTTAAAGAAGGAACACACAACTTCATCTGAGTGCATAGTGGTAGTTGGTGGGACTTGCTGAGCATGGATGGGAGCAACATACGAGACAGTACTTTGAGCCACAGTACTTTGAGTTGGAGAAGCAGTACTTTTGATGGAAGTCGCCCTTCTTTCGAGATGATAGGAAAGCAATATTGTGAGACTTAGAACTTGTTTGACCATTCATCTCGTGCTCATACACCTTGGATGGTTGTAGAGATCATCAAAGTCCATGACATCCAAACCAGGTTGTCCTCGATCATTGTGGCAATCACATGCCATGTAGATGGCAAACTCCTAGAAACTTGATTAGCATCTTCAACCGATATACGCCTTGTATAACTCCAACATGTTGAGGAGATTTTGAAACCTATCATATGCGACATCAAGACTCTCTCTTTCCCAACTGTGAAAGTTTCAAGCTGTTGCTTTAGTAGATTTACGTGCATCTTCTTAGAAGCTTCATTCCTCAAATCTTGTCTTGAGTAGCCAGTGCTTTGCATCTTTAGCATCATGAAACTTTAGTAGATGTCCATCGGTATAGCGATAAGAGTATGTTAAAAGCCTTCTCTTGATTCCTTATGGTAGCTGCTTTGGTAAGACTTGTTTTGGTGGTTTAGGTTGTCCGGGGATCTCCACGAGCTCTATAACTACTTCATTACCATTGACAATTACATTCCATAGAGCATAGTGCATAATGGAAATGTCTTGCCTCATCTTCATGCACCATAAGTCATATTCTCCCTTCTTGATGATTGGAATCATAAGTGAGGTGATTGATGGTGGTGGAACAGCTTTATTCGACATCTTTGGATTCTGTTGTAGTAGGTTTTAGGGTTACTTCTTAGTCAGAGTTTACACACAAGCTCTGGGGCTCTTTATGGCCTTCATAAGGCACCTAGAGCTTGGTATGAGAGGCTTTCCACATTCTTATTACGACATGGTTACAGAAGGGGAGCTATTGACAAGACTTTGTTTATCAAGAGAGACAAGAAGGATATCATGTTAGTTCAAGTTTATGTTGATGATATCATCTTTGGAGCTACCAAGCAGTCCATGGTTAAGGAGTTTAAGAAGCTCATGCGAGAAGAATTTTAGATGAGTTCAATGGGTGAGTTAACTTTCTTTTGGGACTTCAAGTTAAGCGGTCAAAGGAAGGTATTTTTATAAGTCAAGACAAGTATGTATCGACATACTTAAGAAGTTCGATTTTGATGCTATGAAGCGGTAACTACACCTATTAAATCAATCAACTCATTGGGAAAAGATGAAGATGGACAACTGTTGAAGTCAAGCTATACGAGATCAATGATTGGTCGTCTTATGTATCTTCTCGCATCAAGGCGATATCATGTTTGCGGTGTGTTTATGTACAAGATATCAAGTCTCACCAAAGGTCTCTCATATGAATGCGGTAAAGAGGATTTTTAGTTATTTGAAACAACAACCTAAGTTGGGGTTGTGTTATCCTAAGATTCACCTTTTCACTTGGAAGCTTTTTCGGATAGTGATTATGCGGTGATAACTATGATAGAAGATCAACAAGCGGAGGATGCCAATATCTTAGAAGAAGATTAGTCTCACGGCAATGCAAGAACAGACAATTACAGCAACATCATCTCGAAGTTGAATATGTGGGCTGTGCAAGTGTTAATGGACAAGTTTTGTGGATGCGAATCAACTCTTGGACTATGGGTTCAATTTTAAGAATACTCCTATCAATATTGATAATGAGAGTACTATTTATATTGTGAAGAATCCAGTTTATCATTCCAAGACCAAACACATTCAGATTAGGCATCACTTCATCGAGAGATTGTTATGAGCACGGGCTCATTAATGTGGTCAAGGTTCACGAGATGACAATGTGGTGACTTACTTACCAAAGGCTTTGATGTTTCAAGATTCAATCACTTGGTGGTGAGCATTGGCATGATTAACTACTGAGCTACATTTAAGGGGAGGACTATAAAGTATTAGTATAGTCCTATGCATTGTTTGAGGGGAGGATATTTATGTGTACTTAGCTTTTACAGAGAAAATTGGAAAAGTACTGTTTTTTATGAAAGTACTGCTTGGAAAGTACTGCGTGACGAAAGTACTGCTACCCTTATTCAAAGTACTGTTGTTTACTCGAAGGTACTGCTGCTACAAGGCTGCTTGGTTATTGATACTGCTATGGTATTGGATGTGGTGGAGCATGTATGGAATTTCTTAATGACACATGGTGCTATTCGTTATTGGTCCAACTGCCACGTGATGCTCTTATGAAAGCGATTTGTATACATATGATTTTGTACTTCACAGTGCGAGGATGCAGTTTGTACTGCTCTTTCACACTAGCTACTGGTGGTCCACACAAAGTTTGTGATGTTTATTGATTGGCCACAAGTGATAATGGGGCGATGAAGTGCATGGTTTCTTATGGATTGATTAGTGATGGAGGTTATAAGGATTGGTCGGTGACATTGTATCTCGACTGTTGGAATGTGGCAAAGCATGTTTTTGATTATGTATCATGGGACGATGGAATTCTTCATACATGGTACTGTTACTTGTTAGATAATTGCTACTTATGTTACATGGGAAGTAGCTAAAGAGGTGATTACATGGTTGTCAAGGAAGCTGCTCATGTGTCTGCTAAGGATGTTCATTGGTCTAGTTTTTATTTGGACGGTAGGAGCAAGAGCAGTTTTCATATATATATATATGATTGAATGGTTGGTCACTCTTAGCAAAGGATCATGCACATGATTGAGATTCACATATCTAAGTTCAATATGAATGAGTTGCCGTTATTAAGTAGGTTTGCATGAATTGATGTTATAATGGTTCGGTGCTTCGTATTATGGTTATGAATTGGACGGTTAAGCATTATCAGAGATATTAGTTATTCATTTGATCATGGGATGTAGACGCACAGAGATAATGGAAAGGATCTTGATTGGTGACGTTTCATCATGGGTTGTAGCTTTTTCATTGATATGTCACATGGGTCATTGGCTGACTTGGTTTTTACTTATCATCCTCATATCTCATTGGCCAAAATCTTATAATGGGTTGGTGGTACATTATTTTAAAGTCAGTAATATGTTATTGATATAAAGTTGCATGTAGTTTGAAGGACATGGGATTACTGATTGATGCTACTATGGCTTATTATTATGGGATACGTTTGGATTGGTTATTATAGTAGGCTGCCTATTTGGAGTTTGTACTACTGCGCTTATCCGAGAAGTTATTTGCACTGCTAGTTATGTTCGATACATATTTTCATACTGCTAAGTTATGCTCGATATCGGACAATACAAGATTTTGAGTTTTTGGTTGTGACCTGATGTTTATGAATCAGGTTCAAGATAAAGAGCTATTCTTCATGTTACTACTACTTGGTTTCAAATGCGATTATAGTCATCTTTATTAATATTTTGGGTGGTACTATGTTCTTCATGGCTGGAACTACAACGTATTTGTGATCATGGTGGTTAGTTATTCGACAAGTTCTTATGGTTATTTACATGCATCATTCAAGGGGAAGATTTTTACTACTACTTGTTGGTATTTATACTCTTGGTTTGGATTTCTTTTGCCTTAATTTCATTTTTAGTTGCAAAAATACCTTCTCTGGTGAGGGTGCCTATGGTCTGGTGAGAAATTCATATCAATAACAAAGGTCTTCTCTAGTGAGGGTGCCTAGGATCATCCATAATTAGGAAACTAAATATTCTTTTAAGCATATCTTCTAGAATCTTCCAAATCCTCCATCTTTTTGTAGTTTCCCTTCTTATCACTTTAAGTCCTTCATGTTTCATTCTTCTTGTTTTGTATCATCAAATCTATAATAGACCCAACAATCTTCCCTATTTTATGATGACAAAACAAACACGATTCTTGTGCGAACTTCCCTGAGCGAGTAGCGAAGTTGAGATAATTAAATCTCACCATGAATGAAACATTCTTGTCTTCCATGCTTCCCTTGACTTGAACATGTCACTCAAACATCTCTTCCCATTTTGTTATTATCCAAATAGGGAGCGATGCAAATAATGATCTTGACCACCACGAACCAATATCGTACTTCAATCTAAGACTTCCAATGCTTCAAATCGCCCACCATTCGCACCATAGGAAAAATAGATTTAAAACAATAGAAACTGCAACTAGCAGTAATAATAATGATCAATAGTTGAGTGATGCATGTACATCAATGATTCTTCAAAATCTGTAGGCTTTATGTAATGATTACTTGTGAAGAAAACCGAGTATAACGAATTTGATAAAGAAGTAGAATTTCCCAAACTTGTGTCTTAAATCTTGTACTATCCACGGAACTCCATACTTATACAAATTACCAAATATAAGTAGACCGCAATCCCTTGACAAGAATCCTCAACTAGTATGAGACAAGAGCACTACAATGTAACTCCTTTAAGTGATAGCCAATGTGTGCATAGAGCATCATAAGAAAAATCACACATTGCTAGATTCATCAAGCTATATGATAAGAACACAAACCATGAAACTCAACTACAACATCAAATAAATGATATTCAACCTTCTTAGTAATCAATTAATCCATAAGAATCAAATCGAGCCTTTTAAATCCTTTAAGAACATAAACTTCTTCACGTGTGTGTGAACAATAACCCATCGTGTGTCGGTGAAAAACCATAACAATAATTATGATCGACTTCCCTTAATTCCAAATCTCCTCATAATAAACCATTAGACCGCAATCCAAATAAATTTAGCCATGTAAAACCTTGAGCGGTACATTGAGAAGGATCGGTACCTTGAGCGATGCTTTGAGAAAATCGGTACCTTGAGCGGTACTTTGAGAACAACAAGACTTTCAATAATCGGTGATGCTTCAATTCCAAGCACTTTTCGTGTCCAAGCGATACTTTGCTTGTAGGGGACCAATAACGCTGTGATACTTTCACATAAAAGCTCGGATGGAAGATCCCTCCGGTGGAAAGTTAGATTGATATATATAGAACATCCACCCAAAATTTCGTCACGATCCAACGGTTAACGAGAAAGTTATGATCGTTTCAAAACAGTGTTGTTGTAACCTTACGAAAATTTTTTCAGTTTCTGCAGCAGACTTCGACAGCTTATAACTTTTGATTGAGAGCTTCGATTGACAATCCCTTCGGTGAAAGTTTAGATGGATATACTGAGATGCACCAGCAAATATTTTAGCTCGATCCAACGGTTCAATAAAAAGTTATGTCCTCTGGAAAACAGTGCTGCAGAAGTATTACGAAAATTGTTAAAATTCGATTTTCTTCTTCCCTTTTCGCCAAGAAACCTTGTAGATCCCTAGATATCACGAGCCCCAGGCTCTGATACCACTTGTTGGATCGATGTACTCTAACCAAACTAACTTAAATAGCTTGTTTAAGATTTAACAACCTCGGATAAATCCTAAGTTATTAACAATGAAACACTGAGTAATCTTTATTAACTATGCGGAATTTACTTAACAAATCTAAGAAGAATAACTTTTATTATTAATTCTAAATCTGCTTATTATGCAGATACTTCAACAACTCTAAGAATATCGAACTTTACTAAAACTCTAAATATCTTGTAATCGTAAACTCTAAGACTCGTACATCTAATGCCAATCTAGGGGTCCTTTTATAGGCTCAAGAATAACCCTAGTCGGTTTACAATTGTATCCTTGTACGACAAGTAATCTAATATAGAATTACAAGACTTTCTATAAACGAATAAAACAGTTCTTATAAACTTGCAGTACTTTGACTTTCTCTTTAGCAGTACTTTGACTCTTTGACTTTTTCCAGTTCTTTGTCATTCTGCGAAGACTTTGTTAATCTTGACACTTTAAGCTGTTCAAGACTTTCATATCCCAACAATCCTCCCCTAACTTGAATTCTACTTGATTGACTTCAAGTTCCTTTGTAGATTAATCTTTCACTTTTCCAGCTTCAAGGAATGATTGTCTTTGTCTTTGGATTGTAGCTTCTGCACTTATCAAAGTATCTTTATTCTTTTACTGACATCATCCGAGAAGCTCCATCTTTACTGACAACACGGCAACACATGACCATTTGTACATTAATTCGGTTTAAGTTGCATACTATTCTCATCACTTCGGTGTGTGAACTCTGTGAGAGGTGAATCATTGAAAATTTAATGGATTTTAATCTCTTTACCAAAACCATTAACTCGGAGTAGCCAAATGTTTTGGTGTGTAAGACCATGGTACAATGATAACCATATGATTTTTAGCAAATCACCGACTATCAATGATTTGATTTGTCTTTACCAAAAGCTGTACCCTTACGGACTAGTTAGTTCTTTTATCTAATAGTGAACTAATTACCAATAATTGTTTTCCACGACCTTTACCACAAGCCATTTTCTTGTGAGCTAGCCAACTCTTCACATTAAGCGATATGGTGAGTTGATTACCATACAACTTGTTAGCAAGTTGTCAACTAAAACAGTTTGAGATATCTTTACGAGCCGTTTGCTCATGGATTAGCCAATCCTTTTGTAACCATGGTGGATTGATAACCTATTGATGTTACCATCTCAAAACCATTTATTCAACCTTTGTTTCAAAATATTTGTTACTTAACAAAGGTTTCTTCAAAAATCATTTAAGCGGTTAAAAGGCGCAAGCGATACTTTGATTAAAGTCTTGTTTGATCGCCAATGATACTGAATAAAATCTTGTTTTATCAAAATAATTTATTCAATGAAAATTCATATGCTTATGCATCATCATCGCTATAGTAGTCCGTTGATAAACAAATTGATGACCATACAAGCGGTTTCATTATCCTCTTCAACTTCCATTCCATGCTCTAGCATCCTCCTCATAAGCTCAATTGTAAGAGGATATCTTACGTACTGCAAACATGTGAATCATTGTTCCATTTTTCACTCTAGAACATGTGTACAGTTCTTCAAAGAATCTCCAATGAACAATTTCCCAATTCTCTTGATTCTTCCAAATTTCATCATTTGCTTTGTTCTTGATTTCCCATGCGGTTTAAGATCTCCAAGTAAAACTAAACCAATTCCTTCGATGAATGATGTTCAAAGTAATCTTTCACCACATGATATAAATAGAATAGATCCACTCTATCTATGATGTGCAAAGAAATCCATAGCTCATTGAACACTCAAGCTTTCATCTTCTTTATGAAACATTAGATAACTTCCATCTTTAGATTCCACAACTTCAAAAGCGATGTCGAGATCTGTTCATCTTCATATCGAGATCTTCTTTGGAATATTCAAAATCTACTACTCCGAGATAATTTCTTAGTTCATCCCTAGTTTCGCTTAGCTCAACTTTCTTTCTTTGAAAACGTATATCTTCATCTTCATTTTCCCTTTTCTTTTGAGACTTTTCTTTCTTCTGCTTGGTCCAAGTAGCTTCATCTTTATAATCCTTGATGCTTTCAACATCCTTCTTATAAGCCTCTGTCTCGACATCATACGATCTTTTCATATCAACATAATTCAGCTTTTGTAATCCTTTATATCCTCGACCTTTTAAATAAGCCATCAAAATCATCATTCCTACTATTAGGGTTCATCGTCGATTCCTTATTCACACCAACTTGATCGGCCAAGTTAGTGGTTGGTTTATCGACTTTTGACGAAAATCCTTGTTAAAAACCCTTTCTCCATCTCTCTCACACCCACTTGCAATAAACAATCTTAAACCAAGCGAAGAACAAGTAATAACCTCCAAGACGCAAGCAATACCAATCTAATCAAATAAACCCTAACTAAAAGTTAGGGTTTAATGCGCCATGAAGACCAGATTCAACCGTATCCCACCATGGTACTCGATTCAAACAAATCCCAAACACCAATAAAGATATGTAGGAATGCACAAACCGATTTAGAAACAATACGAAATAGGATGCGATCAAGAAAGCACAAGTCGGTTCCCAAACAACCCTAAAAAATGATTACTAGTAATCTACCAAAAAGTATGAACCACCAACAAATCAGTATAGAAAACTAAGTAACATGAATGTTAATTAGTACCTAAAGCAAATCCTTGGATGAGATCAAGAGAATTAGGCAGAGAATTAGTGAAAAACGAATTGAGAATGGTTAGGGTTGTTGGTCGCTTTTTTCACCAGAGAGAAATTGGTTAGGGTTCCAGTTTCATAATTTTAATTCGCATGAGGTGCTTGTTTCATGCCACATAAGCATCTCTTTATGAGACAAACATGATTCGGACAACGAGAATCCATAAATCCATACGGTTGATACATATACACATTCTTAGAGGTCCCGTAAAGAAAAGTATTTTCAATGTCAAGGCGATTAATGGGCCAATTCCGGACGAAGCAAGACTAAGAACGATGCGTATGGTAGCCGATTTAAAAACTAGACTAAAATTCTCATCACAATCAATACCGAGTGCGAGTATCCCATTAGCAACAAGCCCGACTTTATAACGGCTCAAGTTGTTATCTGCGTGATACTTACGAAGAAATAGCCACATATACCAAACAATATTAACATTCGTTGGTCTCGAACAAGAACCCAAGTATATTTTAGTTAATGCATTATATTCATCATACATAGCATCTCGCTAATGAGGGTCGGTTAATGCAATGTAAAGAAAGTTAGAATAGGAGACACATGAGAAATATGTAAAGCTATCCAATCGCAGATATAAACATACCAAATTGAGCACGAGTAACCATAGGGTGAATACGGAGGGGTGGTAGGTTAGTTTGGGGAGGCAGTTTTCGAGTTTTAGGTTGCATTATTGGCCTGGTCTAGTAGAGGGTGTCGGTGGGTTATTCGGTAGGGGATGGGCTGCGGGAGTTGGGCAAGTTTGTTGGGCCGCTTTTTATGGTGGACAGGGAGGAAAACCCAATGGAGGAGATGGTGGAGTATCGGCTTTTTTACCCTATGGAGGCATAGGTTGGGCATGTGTGAACTATGCTTGGGTAGGGGTGTGGGATTTTTGAATCGGTGACATATGGGGAACCTTAGATGTATTGGGAGGATTGTGCTTATTGGGGTTGTGATATTAGCGGTATTGGTTAAGGTAATAAAGTGTCTCGTGAGAGGCACATAAGTGTGATCAAAGAAAATACATGTAGGTGGTGAGTGAGGGGTTAAGAAAACATATGGAAATTGAAGTTCATCGAAGGTTACATATCCAGATAAAATGATTTTATTTCTTTCAACATCTAGACACGATACGCTCTATGGTATCCGAGATAGCCCAAAAATATACATGGGGTGGCACGAGGGGCAAGTTTATGTTGTGAGTCAAGGTGTGGACACCAAAGACAACCAAATATACGTAAACGAGTGTAATTAGGTTCTTTGTTAAATTAAATTTTAAACGTTAAGTCATTTTGTATAGCCGTTGAGTTTAGGAGGTTAAAAAGATACGTTCTCCTCGAAGAGAGCTTCACAATAATCCTTTATGTTTCCAAAATAGAGTTGATGTGAATGAGATATCGGGTCTCAAATTTAGGCATTCGTTACCATGCCTAAAGAGGAAAAGTAGCTTATTTTCAATCCCACATCGGTGGGATGAGTAAACTTAGAGGGAGTCTATTGTGTATAAATAGAGTCCCTAATTCCACAAGTTTTACACACATCAAATCAATAGTTATTATTGATTTCCAACATATGGAATCGCATCTCGTAAGATGAAATTTCGTGCGTTTAGTTAAGTCCGACAAGACAACTTCTTGTTTTTGGTCATTGTACCCTAGGAAGCAGACGCTAATCTGTTTTAAGGGAAGCGTGTCAAACACGTGGCTCGGCTTTTAGTGCTTCTTTGTTGATCTCTATTGGTGATCAAGTAAGTCTTTGACTATTTTATTATTTTATTTAATTATCGTTTATCTCGCTTACATTCATCTGTATTTAATTTTACATTATTTATTTATTTGTTAATTTTATTTATATTAATTTAGATTTTATTAATAAAAGTGTAACCGCTTTCCTACAGTCTTAAAATAGATTATGTGTAATGTAATTAAAACACTTTTATTAAAATCGATTTATATAATTAACAAATTTTATACAAACTGCTTTTTCTGCTGAAACCAAGATTGAGTTTCTTTGAAAATCGGTTTATAACTAAACATAATTTTAATTAATGATTTGGTATAATGATTTATAAACGATTTTAAAACGTTTATTGAATTAGTTTATATTGAAACCATGATGAGTTTCTTTTCAAACTGATTTATTTAGTTTGTTTATTGCATGTTTTATTGTTTAAATCTGGATACTGAAACCAAGCTTGTGTTTCTCGGAATTATATTTGGTACAAGTTTACATAAACCATGTCGAGTCTATTAGATACCATATTGTTTTAACAGTTTTTTAACTATTTTTTGTGTTTAAATATTCACAAGTTAACTGATGGTAACATAATTTGTGCCCCTAGTGAATCTTGCGAATGTAATTGGTGCGCCAGTTACTAACATGATTAAAAATCATGATGAAATTAGATTCATTGAAACCAAGTGGAGTTTCTTTGAAAAAAATCTCATAAAATACAAGTTGTTATTTTATTAGATTACTAGAACGCGTTTATTGAAACCAAGATGAGTTTTTGAAACAAAATATGATAATATACAAGTTGTTATCATATTTTGTGGAAAAGTTCTTTGACTTGTTTAGCTTATTTAAACCAGTTGAGTTTAATTATAAACTAAATATAGTTTTGAAACTTTATGCATTTGAAAGTAGATCTATAGAAACCTTGTTGAGTTTCTTTGAAAGAGTAAATCTATTTTGAAACCTTATCGAGTTTCATTGTAGAATTATACCATGTGATGCAGATCTATTAAGATACTGTTAAAGAAGATTGACAAAATCATATTACAAATTTGTTTTTGTTTAAAAACATTATGTAATATACGATATTGTTTAATTGTTTAATCGAAATGCATGTTTAAAAGCGGTTTTGTATAATGGATCTTACAAAATAGTAGTGTTTTAAACAAAATTTGATGTTATCGTGTTTGTTAAGAAACACTTTGTGATATAGCAAGTTGTTAATTATTCCAAATTTAGTGTTACACTAATAACGGAATATTAACAGAATATTCGAATGTCATGAGTGACATCTAAAAAAATCGCTCCGAACTTGATGAAAGGGAGACCGATACTCTAGTTATGTGTACGGTAGATGCTTTAAAGCATTCAGATTTTATGTGCCATAACTATGGGTTAAATGGCCTGAATGAAATGAAAATTGTTGCCAAAGCGGGATCCGACATTAGAAAATGGTGGATTAACACTTGGGTATCATGTCATTAGTATGATGATAAGAGTTTGGTTAACTCATTCAAAGTAGCAGAAAATGGAGAGATGAAATTTATGGGCAACTCTATAACTGCTAATAGCAAGGGAAAAGAAATGTGATGTTGAAATTCACATGTGGAAAAGAGCTTAAGTGAACCAACAAGTTGTATGTGCCAGAGATTCGTAGGAATCTTGTGTCTGGATGGTTGCTTAATAAATTTGGCTTTATTTTTATTTTAATCAAATAAATTGAGTTAACATTGAACAAAATTTTGGTCGGTACGGGTTATGCCCTTCATTAAATGTTTAAGTTGAATCTATTTTTTTTTTTGTTTATTTTAATAAAAATGAGTATGATTTCAGCTTATTTGATCATTTGAATGTATAGCATGGCCAACTCGGACATGTTAATTTTAACTCAATACGTTGTTTAATAAAATAAACGAACACGGATTACAAAAGTAAAACTTATGTTGAAGCCAAATTGACAAGATTGTCTTTTCACTCGGTTGACCGTATATTAACTGAACCCTTGATTCACATAGTTTTATGTGATTTGGAATCGATACCTACTAAGGTAGCAATTAGGTACTTCATCGTAATTGTTGATGGTAGCACAAAATATTGCGACTTTTACTTACTTGAGAGTAAGGATATAGACAAGATTGATCTATACAAATAAGTTAAGAATCAACTTATTATCGAAAACAAAGGCGGTTCAAGTGATATTGAGGTGAATATGTGTCTCCATTTCATGTATGTTCTAAACATGGAATAAGACATAAATTTATTGCTCCTTATACACCACAACATAATTGTTGATAGGAAAGAACTGTGCCTTAAAGATATGGTTATGCCATGTTGTTAAAGTCATGGTTTAAGCCATGGCATATGGGGAAAGAGGTTTTATTGGCTACTTATCTTTAGATAAGATCCCTGTAAGGAAAAGAAGATAGTTTTATGAACTATGGATGGGAAAAAAACCATCCTATAAGTACTTACGAATGTGGGGGTGTCTATCTGTCGACACCCAAGGTTCAAAATATTGGACCTAAAGCGTGGTTTGCATAATTTTGGATATGCTCATAACAGTAGTGCTTATCATTTCTTTGTATGTGATTCGAAAACGATAAATATACACAAAGATATGATAACTGAATCAAGGAAAACTTTCATTGTATGAAACCGTGTTTCGTTGATTATTAGAGGAGAATGGATGTTCATCTAGGCTTGGTGGTAAAGTTGTCCATGATGAGAGGCAACTAAATGATGAAGTCCTTCATGATGAGAGACATCAAGATGATAATGTTGTTCATGATAAGAGACAACAAAGGAGTTGATAATCATATCCAAGATGAGAGACAAGATCAAACTGAGGAAGAAGAGGTTGAACCTAGAAGAAGCAAAAGGGCAAGAACCGAGAAATCGTTTGGACACGATTTTGTTTCTTTTATGGTTGAAAACGAACCTACTTCATACTGAGAGGCGGTTACTTCCTCATAAGCGCCTCAATGGAAAGAAGCCATTAAAAGTGAAATAGATTCTATTTTACAAAATTATACTTGGGAGCTCGTGGATTTACCTCCTGGTTCTAAACCACTAGGCTATAAATGGATCTTCAAGAAGAAGATGAAAGCCGATGGAACCATTGACAAGTATAATAAGAGATTAGTAATCAAAGGATTTAGACAACGAGAAGGTCTTGATTACTTTGATACATATTCGCTTGTTACGCGAATAACCTCGATTAGGATGATACTTACTATTGCCTCTTTAAGAAATTTGGAAGTTCACCAAATGGATGTGAAAACGGCATTTCTAAACGGAGATTTAGAAGAAGAAATCTACATGAACCAATCGAGGGTTTCATGGCTCTTGGACAAGATAACAAAGTTTGTAGGCTTGATAAGTCATTATATGGCTTAAAGCAAGCTCCCAAACAATGACATAATTTTTTTTTTTTTTTTTTTTTTTTTTTTTCACGTCATGTCGAATGTGGATTTTAAAATATCGGATGTTTGTGGAAAAGTAATTTACGGTATATATGTAATCATGTGTCTATACATAGATGGTATACTTATCAACGAAAGTGATAACAAGATGATCAAATCCACTAATGAAATGTTGAGTCAAGATTTGACATGAACTACATTGGTACGCTCGATATGGTTCTTGGAACTAAGATCATATGAAACCAAATGGATTTGTTTTGAAGTCAAAAACACTATAAGGACAATATTCTTGAGAGGTTTAATGTGGGATTCGGCCTAGCTAGAACTCCAATGACATCTTTTAAATCTATTTATAATAGAGGTAGAGGTGTTGCCTATTTTGAATACTCGGAGAATATTGGGCGTTATGTGTCTAATGACGTGTGTAAGACTTGATTTAGAAGTCATAGTCAAGTTAAGTAAATATACCGATAATTCAAGTGATGACCATTTGAATAGTAGTACACAAGTACTATGATATTTACGATATTGTATTTTGGAAGATATCCAACGCTATCTAATGATAGAGTAATGCAAATATGGATTCTTACATAAAAGAAACTAGATCCACTAGGCGGATGTATTGACTCTACGTGGGAAGTCGTGTCTTGGAAATCTTGAAAGTATTTCAAACAGACTTTTATAGCTAAATCTATGATGGAATTTGAATTTATCATTTGAGATAAATTTATAGAATATCTTGGATATCTGCGTTAATTCGTAGAGGACATACCAAGATAGCGTAAACCGTAACGACCATCTATATAAAGTGTACGTGATAGTCAATTGGAAATTGACGAGCTCATATCACAATGTAAAGCGGTAAGTCAAGACATATCCATCATAGGCGTTGATTGGTGCGACAACTACTCTCAACTAGAGTTATCACGATTGACTACGTAAAGTCAATAGATAACATCGTGGATCCGCTTACGAAAGGATGAAGCGAGAGAGTTAGTTAGTAAGTCGTCTAAAGGAATGGGACTAAAGCCCTTAAAGGAATAAGTTTATATGAAGGAAAACCTAACCCATTATTGGAGATCCCAAGATCCGGGTTCAATAGGACAACCTAATCATATAAATGTGGGGAAGTCACGTCAATATGGGGAGTTACTTAACATTGTAACTTCCTAGTCCATTTCTATAATAAATGTGACTTGTTGAGAGGTTAAACATATGACTTTAATGATTGTGATGAAATCACAAAGCATAATAATTAGAGATGAAATCACAAAACATATGTTTTAATGATTCAAGATTAAATCACCTATGTGAGAGAGAAGTGGGTCGCTTTGAAGGGAATTGTGGGCGCAAATCCTAAGAGCTCTTGCAGAACCGAGGCTAGTGTTCATGACCATAACGAACATGACTATGAGGACTTGACAATGTCGGGAGAGTCTTGTGTGAAGTGTAATGTCGTCTCACGTAAACAAAGGCGAGTTCAAGGACATCGCCTCTACTCGGATCTAGGAGACTAAGTGCATCTCACAAGGGAAGGTTCAAAGGTCACACCTACCTATCCTTTGCAAGATTCAACTATTGGAATTTCATCGTAATTTCTGTGCATTATGACCGATCTCCATTCATGTGGGGGATTGTTGGAAAATTGGTTGGCAAATGTGACTTTTGACCAACTTTGGACACAATTATCTATATGTATATGTCACATATATGAGTAATAGTTTGTAGGTTCACGTTCTCCTCAAAGAGAGCTTCGCAATAAGCCTTTATGTGTCCAAAATAGAGTTGATGTGAATGAGATATCGGGTCTCAAAGTTAGGCATTCGGTACCATGCCTAAAGAGGAAAAGTAGTTTATTTTCAATCCCACATCGGTGGGATGAGTAAACTTAGAGGGAGTTTATTGTGTTTGTATTTAATTATCTGTTATTTATTTACTGTTAATTATCGTTTATCTGCTTACATTCTGTTTGTATTTAATTTTCTGTTATTTATTTACTGTTAATTTTATTTATTGTAATTTAGATTTTATTAATAAAAGTGTAATCGTTTCCCAACAGTATAGTATAGTTGGTCCTCTATGCAAAGGTTACCTAAAAGCTAGCTTCTTCTAAGCACCCCCTAGTTCGGCCCAACCTTCTCCATCTTCTGCCCTAGGTAGAAGCTGAGCCTCCCCAGAATATGACTTCCACATAGATAACAAGGGTCTTATATATCACTGTTATTCATCCAGATATTGCTTATGCAGTTCATGTAGTGAGTCAATTTGTGTCTGCTTCTACCGGTCCCCGTCGACACGGTAGGCGACACTGGGTAATTCCGTAGAAGACCACGGTTTTCTTCATTCAGTGATTTATTTGATTCTAGCTAAAAATAGCCCCCTCTCTAATTGAGGTCTTCTCGTTGGCTGCCAAGAAGATTCTATCCCAACGATCGCCTCGCAAGACCCCTGTACTTTTTTTATTTCATTTCCTTATTTCAATTTAAGGAAATGCACTTCTTTACTAGAGAGAACTCGATTTGAAGCTTTCATTCCTCTTTGGGTGGTTTGGTTTATCTTTATTTAGCTATTGAACAAAAAGAGTTCGCTACCTTTCTGCATAAATCTTATTTTCAGGGGAAAGGATTACGCGCATAAGAGCTCTTCAAACCTTTTCCTATAGAAGCAGCATTGATACTAGCGATGAGCACGGTACCGGTCCCGTACTGATCCCGTACCGAATTAGTGGTACCGATTTTTCCGAGCATAAATTAGTGGTACCGTGCGAACGGGATTCGGATATCGGTATCGATGCCGAAAATCGGGTTTTCCTTTTTTTGGGAATTTCGATTTGGTACCGGTCCCATCGAATTAGTGGTCCCGATTTTTTCACCATATTTCGTAGTCCCGTGCATCGTATATAGGGAATCGATGCACGGTTTCGATGCGTTTCGGTTCGGTTTTGGGATTTGGGTCAAAATGCTCATCCCTAGTTGATACTCTTGGAAGTGTAAATGGTTAAGAATCATATATGAGAGAGAAAAGATTTGGCCAAAAGGATAGCCAAGAAAGATGCCTACTTTGGCACGGGGATCCTCTGTTTTTTTTTTTCTGCCTAGTGGGCTAGTTATTGTGGGAAAAGCAAAGGCTGCCACAGCGGGATAAGAATAATTGGGCTTATTATAACACTTATGGGGAATACTTTTCTAGAGAGCATGGGCGTAGGCATTTTTTGATTCAATGGGAAGTTGTGAGAATGCATTTTCCCTAAAAGAAGAAAGGGATAAAGGTGCAAAGTGGATTGGGATTCTCTCGCTCTGTGGTCTTGTGTGAACTCCTTTCCGCCCATTATTGATCTTCACTCAGCAGTTGAGGTGATAGAAATAGTAAGCAAGGAAGCATAAGCAAAGGGTCTTTAAAGAACTTTTGTGTAATAAAGCTACTGTTTTCGCTGTTTTACTTTGGATAACAGATGACGAATCTTTTTTAAGAGAAGCGTGTCAAACACGTGCTTCAGCTCTTTAGTGCTTCTTTTTTTATTTAAGTTGTTGATCAAGTAAGTCTATTGACTATTTTACAGTTTTATTTAATTATTTTATTTAGAGTCTGTCTTGACTCTTGTGTGTATGTCTCTATTTTGTATGTATTAATTTTATGTTATTTATCTAGTGTTAATTTTATTTATTATGTGTACCTTCACAATATACGCATCAATGCCAAGTTTCGCAATCATTGCAACATCTGATATATTGGTTACCATCCTTTTTTGTTGCAGCCTGAAATGCTAATCTCAATTGTTTCATGGAAAACATATTTCAAATTCTGTAATTTCTTCATCCTATAAGAACTACAATATTTGATATTTTGGGATATCGAAAAAAAACGAACGAAAAAACTATCATACAACTAAAAATCATCAATAAAATGCTGAATTTGAACCAAAAAAACACCACGTACCTTTTCTACTAACAGAAGGTTCATTTTTTACTCCACTTCTGCCGTTAGGAGATACATCTAATAATTGCACATTGGGACCTGAAATGCCCACAAAGATGTAACTCTATAAGTATCTCGAGAAAAAGTATCAATCTTAATAATCGTTTGGTAAAAAGCCTTTGGGAAATCGGGGACTTCACAACCGTCTTTGATGACCTGCAGAGGTAAATGATATAATCTATCATTTTGGCATATTAGGAAGTGTAATTGTTTTTGTTTATTTTTATAATGATACTTTTTTCACACCCCGATATACCACCTATCTCACAAGTGTCTCTAACAAGACTTGAAGTCACAACCTCTTGGTTGGTGGGCATCTCACATTACATATATACCACTAGGCCAAATGCCTTGTGTATAGGAAGTGTAATTGTTATTTAGCAGTAAAACTGCAAGTATGATGACTAAAAGGTATTCAATTTAAGAGGAAGTGTTAAAGTTAGGTATGAGTTAAATTTTAATAAGGAATTAAAGGAAATGAACATAAAAAGAGTTAGCCAAAACGGATATCGACTTTCATGTTCTCCCTTTTTGACTCTTTTTTCTGGCGTAACTGGGCCATTTGTTGCTTTTAGCCTTTGGGTCTTGTATTGATGTGCCAAGAAGAAAGAGATCATTTAGAGAACATAATAGCAACTACACATGTAAGTCAATAATAATCCCAGAAATGACGACCAATAATAAAAGCAGAACACAAGCAATGGTTTTTGCATGCTAATTCTATATATGCTGCTCGGTTACTTGTTTTTAATATAAATCGACATATGTTCAAAGAGGGCCATAAAGTCCAAACACATTACAAGAAACAGAGGCCACATCCGGATAATAATACAACACAAACCTACCAAATGAATGAAAAAAGATAGACACCCAAACAGGGACTCCCAACGAGATTCATGGGACACTAAACTGTACTATTGGACTTGAGAAAACTGTCACGAGCACACAAAGAAACACATGGCACCGACAAGAAACCACACAAGAAAAAGCGTAACATCAGAAGTAGAGCAACTGCCACACAAAATGAGCTTACTGCAGGTTAATTGTTCTGATGTGTTCATGAAGCCACCTAACATTGACACATTATAAAAACCATACTAGCTTATACTTAAATACTCATTATTTCACAATGAAAGGTCACCAATCACAATCACTTGACTTTTTTTAGGAGAACCTTGTAAAATTATCGGGATGCAAAATTAGAGACGAGCAACCATATGATTTCTTATATCTATAAACTAGTGTTTGTTGCTGAGAATCCAAATACCTAACCAAAAGAAATACGCAATTGCTTTTTACGTATGACAAAACAAAACCATCCTTCTTGGCTTTAATTTGGGTTCCATTAGTATCTCAGTTTTAGCATTTGCTTTAAATTTGATAAATTCTGGGTACGATTCTGTAATGTTTACGTGAACAAAACCAAAAAGAAACAGCAAAGTTCCTCTTAATTTTCTGTAAATGTCTACTATATGCCGAAGATCTTGAGATCCAATCAGCACGGCTGCTATATATCGACACTTGAAACCCAAAGTTTAAGCACACGCGCTCAAGAGGAAGGTTCTCCCTACCCAAAACAATCGCCAACCTCTTCATTCTTCCCACCTTCAATTACAGCGTGGATCAATGACCTTACCCAAAGATTTATGACCCCTATCATCTAGCACAAATCCATGAGTTATACTCCGGTTCTAGATAATTTTGGTTGCAATGCTGGTCAATAAAGAGCTTTAAAACCAACCCCAATGCTGATCGGTACCTTAAACATATAAAACTGAGGCCATCTCTACTTTCTAAAACAGCAGCTCTTGAAGATCCAAAAGCGTATGTACGTTTAATAGGTCAATATACATGTCCAAATGAACTTAACTGATATAAGAACTGTTCAAACCAAAAATCCGTTGTATCACTTCCCATCACAAAATCTAATGCTTTATCACAATAATTTCAGGAACCAATTCGTCTACTGACATGTACCACCATGCATCGTTGCCCTTTTGGGAAATATTTGCTGCCAAACACAATGATTGAAGAACGTACAGTCCATAAATGTAAGTTCAAATTTACACTTAATATGAGCAACAATCTCTTGATTAGCGGAGGATCCTCTGTCTCACTAATATGATCAGTTTACAGGCAGAAATTAGTCAAACATTTAGTATGCAAATCATTTCAATTAACAACTGATTATACATTTCTTATTAGCACATAATCTGTAACAAAACCCACAGCCAAACAACCTGACACTATCACGTACTCACATTGCAATGTCACAATTAATGACTAATAACACAATTCATCTTCGCAAATTTAAGGCCATTAGCATACGTAGAACAATTCTAAGCAACAACAAGTCTCGATGGTCTCGCTAATTAACATGATCAATTACAGCGCTATTAAAACATACATTTTATCAAACCGGTGGTGTGCAACCCTATTTTATTTATTTATTTATTTAATTTTATCAAAATATAGTTTATGCTTCTAGCTACATTTTTTAACCTGTGTTTCTAGGAATACTTTATTCATATTGTTACTTTGACATCATATACATTTGTTTTCATGTTAAAACTACAACCTAGATTTAACAAAATATCAGATGAAATTATTTTTAAAATTGCAAGTCGATTAGATGAAACCGTTTTCATGATGGAAACCATTGAGACATCAATTTTTGCCCACAAGACAATCGGAATAGTACAACCTGATTCTATGATTGGTAATTTCATTAACGTCTGAAACACTAAGAGCGATTTGACTGATGTTAACATAGTTTGTTAGCTTAGCGTGACACATAGAATACCTGGTGTTTCCTATGAATCATTCTTAGCAAAACATTAACTTTTTCAAACTATCTTACAATAAAAGTTGTACATATTTTGCTACCAGAGAGCAACTTGGGAAGTCGTTCGAAAGTCGAAGTGTGAGTCCAAGACAATCCTTGTAATTGTCTCATAAAAAGTCAATTTTCTTTCCACATAAAACATGCATAAGATATATTGGATATTAACTTATTAATCCATGTAAGTCAAGATTAGTGTAGTATTTATGTATGTATATAAGTTAAAGGGTCTAGTGTGTCAATAATAAAGTTAATAACCGAAAAACAGTTATAAGCGGTTATAGCAGTTAAGTTTGTAGGTTGTGTCGGTTTGTAAAAGATATACCGGTTCATTGTGTCGGTTGGTGGGTTATATATACCCATAAACCAAAGTCGGTAAAAACCAATGATTGATTATATAACAAATAAACTTAGTATACTTTATATTCGATTGTTCATAGAAGAGATTAGACCAACAATTGGTATCGAGCCAAAGGATTGAACCGAGAGAGCAAACCGATTGATTCGTGGAATCAATCAAGAGTAGAAGTAGACCGCATGCATACCGGTCAAATCAAGAAGAAAAAGCAGAACCGATTGATTCGGGGAATCAATCAAGAGACGAAAGAAGTACTAACGATTCGGGAATCGTTTCAAGATAAGAGAAGAGAGGAGTAAACATACTGGTTGTGCGACCGCCGTATTGTTCTGGGAGAAGAAATAGCAACCGCATGTGTGTATGGTTGCCCGAAAAGAAATAGAAACCGATTAACCACCATTTGATTAGAAAGAAAAGCAGAAGAAGACCGATCATATTTTTGCCCTAGTTTTGCGTAGAAGAAAGGAGGAAGAAGAAGCGGCGTGTATTTTTGGGAAAGGAAGAACAATTTTATTTGGGGAAAAGAAGTAGCAGTATTTATTATAAGGAAAAGGAGGAGCAGTACATTACTGTTTGGAGAGAGGAGCCCACCGGAAAAAAAAAAAGTCAAGTAACATTTCTTTTACTCCTTCAAATACTTAGTCATTTTAAAGAAGTTATAGAATTTACATATTAGTATTGTAGATTAGTAGAACATTCTTTTCATTACAATTCGCGTTAGAAACAGTAGAATTGTTTGAGAATTATTGTGGTTAGAAAGAAGGATTTAAGATTCAACTATTATTAGAATTATATTGGTATTAGAAGAAAACCAAATCGTAAGATATGACGGGAGATAAAAACGAAAACAGAGTTGTTTTCACCACATCTTTGCCATCATATCAATGCCCAGTTTTAAGCAACACAAATTATACATTATGGGCATTAAGAATGAAGAAGATATTAACGGCAAATGGAGTATGGGATTTAATAGAAGGAGTAAGTACATCAAAGAGATTGATGTAAAAAGGATAGTTCGTCAAGATACCTATTTCAAGGGTTACGGAAGATTTGCAAATGCAAGTTGCGGGATGTGAAACGACAAAAGAAATTTGGGACTCTCTAAAGTCCGTTTATTGGAATGAAGATGTACAACAAGCACACTCGCAACAACTCAAATCAGAATTTGAGAGACTTGTGATGAAAGAAGATGAATCAATAGATTCATTTGCTGGGAGGTTGATGAGTATTATTACAAAGGCTGCTACATGTGGATTGACGTTTGATGAACAAACAAAAGTACGAAAATTACTGAATGCAGTGCCAGATAAGTTTGTACCAGTAGTAGCAACCATTGAAATGGTTGTTGATTTTAAGAAAGCAAAATTAGAGGAGATTATTGGGAAACTTAAGACGTATGAAGAAAGGCTTAAGTTTAGAAAAGGAAATGAGGAAGATAATAGTGAGAAATTGTTGTTCACACGTCAAGGAAATAATAGAAATTATGAACGCAACTATGGAGATGATAGACGAGGAGGTGGTAATCAAACACGAGGAAGAGGCCAAGGAAGATTCACAAGAGATAGTAAGAATGGAGATAGTTATGATAGAAACAAGAGAAACTATGGAGATCAAAACTACCATAGGAGAGACTTAAGAGAAATAGAGTGCTATAATTGTCATGAGTTTGGACACTTTGCTGCAAATTGTCCAAAACCAAACCGTAGAGAAGAAAAAGCAAACCTTATGTTTGAAGATGACGAACCAAAGACTATTGATGGTTACAAGCAAAGATGAAAAGGAGATAGCATAAGATAAACCTTCACACAGAATTCTTATTATTGTCTAGGTGCAACAATAAGAACCTTTTTCTGATACACGGTTGGTGGGTTAGTAAAATCATAAAGATACTAGCTAGATACCACAGATGTCCTTTTACAGTGGCTAAAACTCGAGGCCACATACAATGAGGCCAGATAAAGGTCCTTCAAGACTTGTAAATCTCATATTAATCGAAAAGAGTCATTCTCAAGGTCACGAGTTGAGTTAAATTTCAACAGTTGAATCTCCATCCATCCATCTTCCCTTTGTTTTGGAACCCGAGTAAAATCATTTATATTCAATGGGCTTGGGGTAATAAAATAGAAAAATTCAGCCTTGTTATTTTCTTGGTGGATTAAATCGCGTACTTTTACCGGACAATGCAGCCCGTGGCATTTTTTTGAAATCTTGAACACAATGTAACAAATGTACTCTGTATCGGGTGATAACATTTGACTTTCAATTGTGCATTTGATATGGAATACTTGTTGTGGTAAAAGCTCGCACACCTTCCGAAATCTGCATGTGCGACATTTATAATATGGTTAGATACATCTTAAAAAAAGTCATTTGGAGACACAAAAAACTAAATCCATATGGTAAAGCTTTTCAACCATCTATTCACAAAATCTATGATATTTTATTTGATAACGTATATTTATAGGTTAGCTTAGCTGTTAATTAATATTGTTTTAAAGTTTGTTCAGAAAATCAAACCTGCAGTTAGTTGACCTTCTTGAACTATAAAGATTCACGTCAGAAAATTTGAATATAGTTGCTTTTGCAGAAAGCATGAGAAGTTTCTTCTCGTTTACTCTGCCGGACCAGATGATGTCCTCAGAGTTTGTGTACTTCTTAAATAAATTTTTAAACATAGTTGGCAAATGTTGCGGTTGATCCACACTGAAGTTTGGTTTCAAGACTTGCGGGGCTTCCTCCAACTTTCGAATGTCTTCAAGTTTCACCTGTATAGAAATCATGTTATAAGTATGTAACTTAGAATATGTAGCCATGAAGTTCACAGTTTCGTCATACACATCTTCCACGTCACTTCTTTAAAAAAAGTTGAGACTAACGTGGAAGATGTGTATGACGACACTGCGAACTTCCTGGCTTCAAAAAATTCAAAAGGTGGAAGTGGTATCGGGAACAAGAGCGTGTATGAGCATTAGAAAGAGGATTATGATGAAGATCCATATGACGATTATGAACGTGAAGATTTGACTGAAGACCAAGCGGCATTATGTGATACGTTTAATATTAAAATTGTAGTCAAACTAGACGTTATTGTAATAGTAGTGTCTTGTTATGTTAGCTTTACACCTATGTAACGGGCCGAGATGCGGATTCACCGCATCCTATGTACTTAAACATTTTTGATGTAATATATTCACCGGTGTAAAACCTTTACCCACCCAAAAAAAAAAAAAGTAGAATCTATATTTTTTTTTTCATACATCCACTAGTTTTATAAAATATAAAGTAAATAGCAAAAACCGTCCACGTGGTTTGCCGAGATCGCAAGCACAATCCCAATAACATCATAAGTGCAGGCATAGTTCACGTGGGGAACCTTCGGTTCAATTTTCGTCCCTGTCCAAAGTAAAATGACTTGGATACCCATATTTGACTTTTTTCTACCCAAATGAGGGTCTTTCAATCATTTCACTTTGCCCAGGACAAAAAGTGAACCGAAAGTTCCCAAAAACTCTGCGCATGCACTTTCGAAGTTATAGTGATTGCGTCCGTGAGCTGGACAAACCATAAGGACGGGTTTTTCAGTTTACTCTATATTGTAAACAATAATTTAGAACACAACAAAGGAATATATTTAAATTTACCTTCTCAATGGCTCGAAATTCAATGCCTTCAACATAAATCACACTATCTCTATTCTGGTAGGTTGAAAAGCTCTCCAGAGAAACTCAAACACAACATCCTCTTTCTGGTTCGAGTATCGGTCCAACTCAATCATCATCCACTCTTTGTCTCTCCATGTTGCAAAATATGCATGTTGACTTTCATTTCCCTTTTTAAACTTAAGGTTAACATACATAGGTTTACTTGAAAATTTCGGTGAATCAAAAAATTTGAAGACTAAAAAGGCCCCGTAATCAACATTAGGAGATGAAAATTGAGGTTTTGTCTTGATTTCGATGTTCAAGTTGGAAATATCGAACATCTCCACTGATGTCTCAAACCTGCACATATTTTTCTGGTTTCAATCATCATAGCTTTTATTTCCAAAATATACACTACTACATTTGGATTTACAATTATTTTCGACACAAAATTTGACATAAATTCAATGTTCTAAGACAAGAGTTACATCTCAAATTCTCAATATTAAGATTTATTGTGTCAATACTCATATAAATCATTATGGCCACAAGAACATAATCATTGATAGCTGTGAGAACAGAGGACAAGGAAATTAGAACCTGAGACACATTATATTCAAATTCTACCATCTTCATATACGAACCTAATGGACGCAGAATTTGAGTTGGCCCACTCAGATTATTACCCATTAATTAGTGTTATTATATGGGGAGAGTTGCCAAAAAAGAAACAAAAATACCAACTTTGCCAATGTGTGTATCGACTAATTTCTTGCTCATCAGAGGCCTATGATAATCCAATTCAAAACAAAAAAAGATTCTTTGGTGAAAACTGAACATCTACTCATCTCCTTTTGATGTGCAGAAAGTACCTTCCAAGAATTTTACCAATTATATCATTCATAACACTCAAAGCACAAGGGCGAATCCATGCTTTTGGTGTGTCATTCCTAGAAACCTCTTCAAAAATAGAAATCCTTTAGGGGATACATGGGCGAATATATGCCCCATTTTGTTTTTAAGTTTCAATTTTTACTTTCTGGGGCCCAAATTATGTAATTATGAAGTAGAAATGTTATAATTTTAACAGTTTAAATCTTATTAATTTATTATTTTCTCCATATGTTAATGTTCTTACAAAAGATCCAATCATCTAGTTACTTTACTTATGATCATCAAACAACAAACGTTGAGGATAAGGAGGAACCAATACATGGAGATATAAAGCAACACTAGTATATGTAAAATGATTTAGTTGTATGTACCAAGCGATAACCGTCGTCCCAACCCGAACAAAGAAACTTGTGTTAAATTGACCCGACCGGAACCAATACACCCTTTAACACTTTATTTTATTTCCCTCAACTAAATAAATGAACCACATTAGCATTACTCTTGAATTCACCACTTCATAAGCAGAAAAAATACATAGGTATGCTGTGAACTAATAATTAACGCTAAACTAACTAACAATGCATCTAACAACAATGCATATGTACACATATGTAATGTTTAATAAATATACAAATCTAACAACAATGGTTATAATAACACTTATCAAAAATGGTGGAAAGAAAGAGAGACTAACCTTGATTCTGGAAGAGATTTCCACTTATGTGGAGAACTGTCTATGTACGAAAATGTTGTCGCCGATACCATTTCATTTCTTTCTCCATTATTGTTGCATGATAGCCACTATTACACACACAAAAAAAAAAAAAAAAAAAAAAAAAAAAAAAAAAAAAACAAACAAACAAATCAGACTCAAATTTTATAATGCTTTAAATTCAAGTGTATGTTGAACTATTCCCCAAAAGATATAAGATAGATTGAACACACGAAACACAAAACAACAGAGATACGAGAATGAACTCATTACCACTTTGTCCTGGTTAAGGAGGATTCCTTTAGAAAAATTGCTGCAAAGTTCCTCTTTCTTTCGGTAGAATAGATTTACGGACACTTTGACATCTGAATTATTTCTTTATAGTCTGTGGGCAATTTGGACTCCCATAGATCATGATCCTCCTGTATATTTATTTTAGACAAACAATTAACTCGTGTTCCACTAAGTTACTTTTTAACACATTCTATTATATACTAAACGATTATACGTGCATAGCGGCGACGGCGTAAAGTAACGTTAATTTGTGTGTGCAATTTTTTTATATATAGGTGTGGAAAAATTGAGAGTGGAGAAAGTTAGTGTTTTAAATTGTAATCAAGTATTTAAATATTTAATAGATTTCATTACCTTTTATAAATAGGTGTATTTTAGTCTAACAACATTAATAATTTTTTAAGTTTATAAGTTTTAAGCAATTGTTTTTTCTCTTTATATGTACTAAAGATATACTAGGAGAAGTTAGCGACGTCACTTTAATTCAATGGTAAAATTTAAGTATGAAGTTATTGTTAAAAATTAAATGTACTTGAAAATATTTAAAACTTTTGGCAATAAAGTAAAGGTTATAACATAGAAATTTACTGAAAAAACTATCTTCATATTAAAATTATATTGTGAAGTAGTTATAAAAATTTAAAAAGTTAACACGAACCTAGAAATAATAAGAAGTAAACTGATGAAATTTTTTGAGTTTTTCATAAACGTCATAGAAAAAATAAATTGTGAAGTTAACTTTAAACTTTGAATTTACTCGAAAAAATATGAATTTCTTTACAAGAAGTAAAATCGCTGGAAAAAAATCAAATAATATTATCTTCACAGCTTAAGTGAACTATGAAGTTACGTTAAACTGTAAATTTTGTTCAAAAATTCTGAAAAAATTGACAAGAAACTGAGGTAAAATCGTTGAATTATCTTTTTGAAATAAAATATTGATATCACAAAATTTACATGTAATAATATAGATATATATGAATCATAATGTTTCAAGTTTTATGAAATTATAGAAACTTACTTGGAATTCCAGAGCTCGCTTGAGTTGTATCACAACTTCACCTGCTTTTGGCCGTCTTTCTCTCTTGTGATGTAAGCACTGATATGCAATCCTTGCAAATGTTACAAACGATTGCTGATCAACTTGCTCCTTTATACCCTCAAACACTAGCTGATCAAGTTTTCCTGTTTGATAGCGATTTTTAGCCAAAAGGGCAAAATAGATACTCATCATCTAGTTTTATAGATGATTGTTTCCCGCACAATATGTCAAATAAAACAGCACCCAATGAAAATATATCGGATTCTTTAGTTAAAATGTGTGTTTTCGAATATAGTGGATCACAATAGCCGATAGTTCCTGCTGCATCATCGATGACATATTCTATATCCTGATTTACTGGACATACCAAGGAATGCCCAAAACCTGCAATTTTTGCTTTCCAATCATCAAATAGTAGAATGTTGCTACTTTTGATGTCCCTATGTATCACTACTTCTTGATTTACATCAGTTGCATGTAGAAACTTCAACCCGCTTGCAATATCGATACATATTTTAAGCCGCATCACCCATGTAAGACTTGCGTCACTCAAGTACCCGTCAAGTCTTCCTCTAGATGCAAACTCATGCAAAATGATTTTTTCAATCTCATCATCACAGTAGCCTACAAGACCAATAACATTCTCATGTTTATACTTCAAAGGGATATCTAGCTCTCTAAAAAATCCAGCTTCTCTGTGACCAAATAACCTCCTATCCAACCGCTTTGCAGCAATGATGGTATGTCCATTAGCATGAGAAGCTACTCCTTTGTAGACATTCCCAAAACCTCCTTTTCCAAGGATATTGTCATCACTAAAGTTTTGTGTGGCTGATTTAATGTCTTCAAGTGACATTTTGAAGTTTTCCTTCTGGCTTTTTTCCTGTAAATCATTGGACAGTCGATCAATTAGATAAGTAAAAAAAGAAAATAGAAATGGATTACTACTAAAATTCCTTTAAATTGTTATTTTGATTTTTTAGTTTCAGTTTCTCTTAGGTTTTAAACTTGCTACAACTCCTATAGAAGTAAATACTGCTTAATTACAAATAATTGACTAAGGCAAACGAGCCAAGTTATATAACAGAATATTAATAAATTAGTGGGTAAAATAATCTATCAGACTTTGACTAAACCTTACACTTGAAAGTAGATTTTGAGTTCTAAGGTATTTAAAAGGTTCTTCTGGGTTAGGTATAATGAAATCCTTAAAACTCAAATATTCAGCTTATTATGTTTCGTTGAAGGTGTATTGGGCAAAATGTCTTATTTTTAGCAAATGAGAAGATAAATCAGTGCATGCTTCTTTATAATGTTATAATAAGCCTGCAATACAATTTGCATACTGAACATGATTCAAAGAATTGTCTGATTTACTGCATCAGAATTGTTTATGGGTTAATGTTGTTGCAGACTATATATTGGTGTTCCAGTTGTATGGATCAAAAGCTCAAAGACTAATTCTTCCGCTAAGATGAAAACTTCGGATTCATATAATTTAAAGTGAATAATGAGGGCTTGTGATAGATGATTTTATGTGCTTGTTTTTTATTGTGGATCCATCAGTTTGAAACCGATGTTTTATGTGTTGATCATTTTAAGGTTTTTAGAACATGGATTGTTTCTGAGTGAGAATCATTCAGCAATCAAAAAGCGTTTATACTCTGTTTATGCAGTTTCACATGAGAAAAAAAAAAAAAAAAAAAAAAAAAGCTAACTTACGAGAAAGTGAATGCATGAAGTGTCACATATTACTATGGGATAAGAATATCACTTACCTGTGCTTGTAACGATCTTTTTAGTTTATGGATGACGTCGTCTATTGTTGGACGTTGGGCTTGAGTTTCTACCACACATCGATATGCAATCTCTGAAAATATGTCCAAAGAATCTTTGTTGGGTCCTTTTCTTCGAGCAAAGACTTGTCCATCAGCTTCTTCTGTTATCTTGTGATCAATAATTTTGATTAGTGTTCCATTTTCAAAATGATGTCGTGCAATGGGTGCAATCCCCTTCTTATTGACCTTGGTGTAAATACGATCATAGGCCAACGTCCCGGTTAAGATCTCGAATAACACTACTCCAAAAGAGTAAATGTCTGATTTCTTATTTAATCTACCATACTTCTTATATTCTGGATCCAAATACACATTTGTACCTGCAATCGTGTCGGTATTGAGAGTGCTGGCCTCTTGATCTGTTGGGTGGATTTTGGAGAGCCCAAAATCAGCAATCTTTGCCTCCCAATTATCACCCAATAGAATATTCGCGCTCTTGATGTCACGGTGTATTATCTTTTGTTTCTCCTGATCTGTGTTGGTGTGAATGTATTTCAAGCCATGTGCTATATCAAGGCATATTTTATACGTTGCACCCACTTAAGATTAGTCATTTTATCACCGCTTTCCATATAATTTTCCAGACTTCCTCTAGAAGCAAGCTCGTATATAAGGATCATGTGATCAGGACCTTCATCACAAAAGCCAAGAAGGGAGATTATATTGCCATGTTTACAGCTACTCAAAGTTTCAATCTCTGTAATGAACCCTTGCTTTCCTTCTGGATTGAAAATGTGTTTTATGGCTACCGTGCTTCGTCTCTTGGGAAGATCACACTTATTCACCCCTTCTTTCGAAGACCAATCACTGCTATCAAAATGTTCGAGTTGTGCCTTGTATACCTTACCATATCCGCCTGACCCAATGCAATATTTTTCGTCAAAATTCTCGGTTGCCAACACTATATCTGTAAGTCCAATCTTCAAGTGTTCCAAGCTCTTCTCCTGCAACATAGTGGAGTTATAAATCACCCATAAAGGCTAGTAAGGATGGGAGGGAAATTATAAAGAAATTGTTTTTATAACCAAATTAACAGAATATGAAAACGTTCAAAAGCCTCAATTGATTTGTTTCAGGTTAATTAGTATTGTATTATTTTTCTTTTTATTAGACAAAGGAACTAGTGTTGTATTATACCAAGGATCTTTTAGCCCGCACATACTAAAAGTTTGAATTTTATTCATGCGGGGAACGAATTTATACAATGTTTAAACTTGTAATTAAGAATCTTAACTTAATATTATCATCGTTATAAAAAAATTCTAACATAACATAATAATAACACATTTAATTTATTAGCAAGTCATCACGATACTCTCATCATAGCAATAGGGCTAATACAAGTCTCGTGTATTAAAATTTTGGTAAAAATCACTAAAATTAACCAAAGCACAATTTATTTGTACCAAACTATATATTAAAATAAATAAGAAATTATGAAACTAATCATAAAATTGCGATTATTAAATATCTTGCGATTTTTATCTTCAAAATAAGAATTATTCCAATATTGGGTTGATTTTACTCGATTTCAAAATTATAGATTAAACAAAGACAATAATATTCCACAATTTTCATGCACATTAACACCATTCGATTGAAAATATATCACTTTTTATCGTGTCATGCATCCATTTTTTCACTAAAAATCGTAGTTTTGCTATTTGTAGCCTTAAGTGCAATATTTAATACTAAAACATTTGTATTTGTGGTAATTTTAGTTGTTTTGAAAATGTTAAATTCATGAGTAGACGGCTAGTTTGAAGGGCATACAATTTATACATGTCAACGTTTGTTAATGTTTATCATATACCAAAAATATATACGACCTTCAAAACTTCTAACTACAAGAGGTGATCTAATGGTAAGAATGCCAGCTTTTAAAGAGGTTAAAGCCAACGGAGAAAATTAATCCTCATGTGGCCATGAAGGTTCACATGCACCGACTGGCTATCCAAGTAGTTGCCCTGAGATTAGTCGGCTCGCAATGTTAAGTCGGAAATCAAGTAAAAAAGACTTCTTTATTGTATAAATTGTAATAGTAGCTAAATGATAGTGGACCAACGTATCAAACATAATAAAATATTCTTTCTATTTTTATTGTTATTTCTTTGCCGACAAGTTATCCACACTCTTAAACTACAAAGTAGCAATTATCTTTATTATTTGACTCCATTTACATGTTTTAATGAATTCCCTTTTAGATAATTGTTGAGTTTATTCATACCGGATGAGCTTTGAATATTAAGCAATTTCACATCGGTAATCATATGTTTAGACATCTCGCGTATGCGTGATTAGGGATATAAAATGTCATTAATTGGATAAAGGCTTGCTAGACTATTAGGATAAAATTAAATAATTGTGAACATTAAGTAAACTAGGATTAGTTAGTATCAAGAATGAATCTCAATGATTAATTGAGCACTTAATGAGTGTAGATTAGTAAACCATTATCACCATCAAATTGGCTACTAATAAACATATGTGTTAGGTTCTAGCTACCCAAACTAGGTCTAGTCCATATAACATCACTAATAGGGCATACACTTGGACATTGAACAGGTTAATCGAGTCATTGGTACATGCAGGGAAATACCTAGGTTAGCACGTTCTTCGTTTATTGATTTTCCATCCATTTTATTTCTTGTTCTTTTGTTGTCTTGTTATTTTACTTTTTAATGCTTAAAATCCTGGTGATCCCCGTTTAACATAGCCCCCTCCCCAACAAATTTATTGCCATTTTAATTTTATCAACTTAACCCGTCGATCTTGCGATCGACCTCGTCTTATCGAGTATATACAATACACCATCGGGTACACTACCCGTAAGAGTTTCTCTATTTCTTGTTAGGTTAGTTATAAATACTAAAACCGGATTAACACATCAACTAGATTAGAAATGACGACGCTATTATGATTATAATCACGTTATTATTACTAATAATTCATAGCTAGACATATATAGAAGGTTGGGTGTTTTCTTTATAATATTTGAAAATGTTCTATGTGATAAATATTCGCAATTCAAATTTTACTCGAATGCAAACGAATAGAATAAAACAGACATGATTAAAATATTACCACTGCATAAAGTCCGGGTAAGTTTATTCTCGTTATAATTAGATAATCATTCATCGTTCTTAAAAATATATTTGTTTTCACGTAATTGATAAATGAAAAGCAACTAAATAAAAAATCTTGTAGTTAAATATTACTGAGTATGATTTTAATAAGGTGGTGTTGTGTTTACTTATTTACCAGGCTATATTTTGAAAAACTCATAAAGCCCACTATTTTTAAAATTACGAGCTGAGCCTATGTGTAGTTGAGTTTATATTTCTTATTTAAGTTGATAAACTCTAAAACTCAGGTAAAATATATATGATAAACTTTAATCTATAAACTAAAATTGACGAACCAAAAGCATAAGTTTCAAAAGTGGATTGCTGTCATTTTCAAAAATGAGAATTAGAAATGATAATTTATGCAACACAAATTCTGTAAGATAAACAAAAATTGTAACTTTAATGCAAGAGTAATTATATTCATAGTCTAGATAAAAACATGGACTTTTTAATTTATGTAATTTACTCGACAAGTAATTACCTTCTGATGAGTAGATGCTGTATCGGCTGCAACAATTGAGTGTTCATTTAACTGCAATAACAAGTGAAAGAACTAAATCAATACTTTATACAGTAATTATGTTGACACGATGATGAAAGTGAAACAAGGTGTTACCGCATTTTCACGTTCCAATTGAAGTTCCAAGGCTTTCTCAAGTCTCGGGACAATCTCATCAATACTCGGACGTTGCGATTGTTCTTCGTTCAAGCAATCATGCGCTGTTTCCACGAAAAGTTTGAGTGATTGCGGATCCATTTGCTTCCATAGTATTGGATCAATTATATCATTTAGTATTTTCTCTCTATGATGGAAAAGGACAACTGGAACCAAATACTTATTATCTTGATTGTCAATTACTGACTTCCTACCACATAGTAGTTCAAACAATACAATCCCAAAGGAGTAGATATCTGACTTGTGGTTCACACTTTTAGTCTCAATATACGTTGGGTCTCCATACCCATTCGTATACTCAACTGTATCAGTATAAACAGAATTGTGCCTTTGAGATGCTTTAATCTTCTTAGAACGTTCAAAATCAGATAACTTTGGTTCCCAGTCATCATTTAATAGAACTGTCGCACTGTTAATGTTTCGATGTATTACGCTGAAATCACGTGGCTCATCATAATGAATGTAACTCAACGCTTGCACAATACCGACAGATATCTCCAATCTTCGCACCCATGTCAACAACATCGGGTCACTTAGATATTGGCTGAGACTTCCCCTGGCCATCTCATCCCTGTAAATGATGATTTTCTCATCATTCTCATCACAAAACCGAACAAGAGAAACCACATTTTTATGCTTGAGACGGGAAAGCATGAAAATCTCCATAAAAAAATGTTGTTGTTCTTTATTTAACCACCTTCGAGCATGGATATCGATCAACTCACCGCACCACGAGAGTTGTCCCTTGTATCTCTTTTCAAACCTATTTTCTATAATGAGATTTTCTTGAGCGAAGTTGTTGGTGGCAGACCGGATATTTTCAAGGGAGACTCTGAGGTGAGCAAATTCCTTCTGTTAATCAAGTAAAATGTGAGTTAGAAAAGGGAGTTTATTGAAGTGCATAATAATGCCTACAAACTGTTGGATGAAATCCTTTCTAAGATATGTTGAGCTATGCATTTTGCCTTCAATGTATATATAATGTACTATAAAGTTATAGTTTTGGAAGTGCTTGGTCTTATTAACTTGAAATGTTTTGGTTCTTCATGTTGTCTTATCTAAATTTTCAAGGCTTTTCATCTTGTAGCGAAATATTGAAATCTGTTAGAGTTTGAGTAATCTTTCTATAGACTTCTCGAAATCAAATGATTATGCTATTGCTGCACTCGTTCCAGTTCTTATATACTACTCATTCTTGTTTCAGACACAAAATGATTTTTCCAAAGCATTTGAGAAGGGGACCCATAATACCAAGGTTTGCAGGACTTCCTGCCAAAATCTTGGTTGGGTAGTACTTTTACTATACCAGTCTTCTTTTTTTCAATTTTTTAAAACCCGGTTCGACCCTGCTAGTTCGACCAATCGAACTGGTTCCGGCTTAGATAACAGGTCAAAAGAAACCGGTTTTTACCCGCCGGGTTTTACCCGTTTCTATAATTCCGGCTGGGTTTGTCATTAAATCTTTTATATGTGTTCCACATTGCTTTTTACAAGTTTTTAAAGGCTTTAAAAGCTGTTTAGACAGGTCTTTATGGTGTTTTATACACTTTCTATATGCTATTTGGACAGGCTTATATGCTGTTTTAACAGCATTTGTATGTTGTTTGGACATAGCCTTTACATGGTTGTTTGGAAACAAGTTTTTGCAGCAATTACATGCTCTTTTTTGTAAAAGCAATTACATATTTGTATGTTGTTTTTAGCAGTAATTACAGCTTTTATATGCTGTTCCGAAACAGTTTTTTACAGCAACCATGTTGTTTTGTGCAGCAATTACATGTATGTATGCTGTTTTTTTTACAGCGAATGGCAATTACATACTTTCAAAGGTTTGTATGCTATTTTTCAGAGCAATTACAAGCTGTTTGGACATCAGAAAGTTGGATGTTTGGACAGGTATATATGCTTTAATCTTATAAGTGTGTTAAACAGAATATTATACTCTTTGATTCAGGATATTCTCTGCAAGTCGAATGGTCTAATTGTGAAACTGATTAGAGGCTAATCAGGTACTAGGAGTTTTATAGGGTCTAGCTAAACTGTAAACTGATAGAGTGAAGGTGTATACAGTTATAAACTCAAACAAATAGATAGTAATACCTATTATTAAAGAATGATGGAAGAGGAAAAACCGTCTTACCGCATTTTGATGTTCAAGCTGAAGTTCCAACGCTCTCTCAAGTCTTGTGACAATCTCATCAATATTTGGGCGCTGCGATCGTTCTTCATTCAAGCACTCATATGCTATTTCCGCAAAGATGTTAACTGATTGAGAGTCCATTTGATCCCATAGACCCCTATCAATTATTTCACCGAGTCTTTTCTCTCTATAATGGGTAATGGCCAGCGGAGCCAAATACTTATTACTGTCGCTGTTGATTATTGATTTTCTACCACAGAGTAGTTCAAATAATACTATCCCAAAGGAGTAGATATCTGACTTGTGGCTCACACTTTTAGTCTCTAAATATGTTGGGTCTCCATACCCTTTCACATACTGAAGTTTATTAGTATGAAATGAATGGTGCCTGTCAGATGCTTCAATCTTCATGGAACATTCAAAACTAGATAACTTGGGTTCCCAATCAGCATTTAATATAATTCTAGAGCTGTCGATTTGCCGGTGTATTACGCTGAAATCACGTGACTCATCATAATGAATGTGGCACAATGCATGCGCAATACCCACAGATATCTCCAATCGTCGCACCCATGTCAAATACATCGGGTCACTTAGATCCAGGCTGAGACTTCCCCTCTTCTCACGCTTGATAATGATGATCTTCTCATCATTATCATCACAAAACCCAACAAGAGAAACCACATTTTTATGCTTGAGACTTGACAGCATCGAAATCTCCGTCCAAAACACCTGTTCAATTTCATCATCTTTATTAAATCTCCGAGCAAGGATTTCAATCAACTCACCGGACCACAAGAGCTGTCCCTTGTAATACTTTTCAAATCCACCTTTGCCAAAGAAATTCCCGTCATCAAAGTTGTTGGTGGCTATCAGGATATTTTCAAGGGATATTCTTAGGTGAGCAAATTCTTCAGGTGAAAACATCATGTTTCTATCTTTATCAAAAAGAGGTCGAAATTTGGGTTACAAAATGAAGGAGATCTGAAAGAGTAGCTACTGGTGGACTGGTAGTCAATAGTCAAAAAGAGTGATATGAATGTGTTTAGCATACGCTGTGGATATGTGATCGTGGGTGGATGAGTATCTATATATCTTTGCATATTTTTATTCTATTAATAAAACAAGACTATATTGACTTTGCATCTGCATAGGAACCTTCCTATATTTGTTATACTAGTATCTACTCGGTAAAAAGAGTAACAACAAATGGTTTTCAACATATGCATTACTCTTACTTTGAAATTAAAACATCACTAATACTAGAAAATATCAACATCTTGACAAGAATTTATGAAAGATGCTTATAGCATTCTTTGTTTATATAAATTCAACTAAAAGATAAATTAGAAAGAAAAAAAAAACTACAATATTCCTTTAAATATTGCATATGAACAATCTCGAACACAACAAAAAAAATATGCATAAATGAGATATTTGGTATAAACTATCAACTATGAAGGGGGACAGTGTGTTTTAGAAAAAGGAGATAGCAAAGCGAATAATGTTGACCATAAAAGATGATGGTGGGTTGTCTCTAGGGATGGCAAAAGCACCCGAAACCGATGGGGAAAACCGAAACCCGAACCGGTTGGGTCGGGTTCGGGGGGCGGGTTCGCGGGTTTGGATACGGGTTTGGATACGGGTTCGGTAGATTTTTCTTTTCTTTTCGGCACGGGTTCTAGTAATACCGCCCATTTACTGCACCGCATGCACCGTGTGTATACCAATTTGTACCCGCTTTTTTTTTTGCTAATTTATATAACGTCCTAATAAGTTTTGAGCTCTTAACCTTGTACAATTTTTTTTCTACTTTACTCCTTAATAGCATATATCTTGGTAATTACAAACTATTAAATTAACACTTACGCTTGACGCTTTAATTCTCACACACATGACACATTAACTATTTAATCTTCAAACATTACGAATATTGAAGTCGTTTTCTTTAACTTCTAAAACTTTGAATATATTAGGTGTTTTGATTTTTTTTAGGTTGAGTTGTACAACGATGAATTTAATTGGGATAACCGACACCGCTGGAAACCGATAACCCGATGGATAATAATAATCGGTACCCATCGGGTATTGGGGCGGGTTTGGGTTTGATATTCTAACGGAATGCGGTGCGGGTTCACTAAAACCCGCACGAACCCGACCTGCCATCCCTAGTTGTCTCTTCAACTTTCAAGTAAAAAGAGTGATAGTCCATGATTATTGGTTGCTTGTATTTAATTTTTTGGGGCTGCAACATGAAAAAAAATGGCATTTTTCAAATAAATGTAGATACATACTTCATAGTTCAAGAAGATAAAGCTTGCGATAACCCCTCTCCCAACTCTTCATCTGGAAGAACTGCACTCCGTCCACACAAAACTTCGAATAACACAACACCGGATGAATAAACATCTGACTTGTGGGTCACACCACCAGTCTTTTCATATTTTGGGTCTGTGTATACATTCTTAACAATATCACGAGTGAGAATCAGACGGTGCCTTCGAGTTGCTGTATTTTTCAACGAAAGTTCAAAACCAGATAACTTGGGTTCCCATTCGTCATCAAGTAAAATATTCGAGCTCATGATGTTGCAATGTATGACACAAATCTCGTCCAGGATCATAATGGACGTAACTCAATGCCTTCGCAACACCAACGCATATCTTCAACCTTTGCATCCATGTGAAGGTCTCGTCAATAAGGTATTCGTTGAGACTTCGATAGGCCTCCTTCTTGTATATGATTATCTTCTCGAAATCGTTATCATAAAAACCGATAATAGACACTAGATTATTATGTTTGAGACTAGAAAGCATCGAAACTTCCGTCCAAAACCTTTTTCTCTCATCTTTTACATAATCTAAATAGAACCTCTTTACAATAATATCGATGAATTGTTGACAATGTAAGAGGCGGCCTTTAAAAAAATTTCCAAGCTTATACTTTTCGATAATATTCTCATCGGCAAAATTGTTGGTTGCTGATTGTATATCGTGAAAACTGAGTTTTTTCAAGCATTTGGTTTCTTATCATCTTTTTTTGGTTTTAAAGGCACATTGTTAGTGAATGAAAGAATGCTCGTGTCCTATGTCATTGCAAGAGATCGTTTTCTTATACCTAATGGGAAAATGTTTGCTAGTGTTGGAAGGTGATTTTATCTTAATGATGCATTACCATGTGTTATCATGATCAAAAGTCGTCTTTTGAGTTTTGGTCAGTATATAATGAAAAAATTGTACTTAAATATTTTTCTGTTTTATTATAAGATACGTTTTGGATAAAAAAAAGGAAGCAAAGATATTCGGAAGAAACAAATAAAAGAAGACTAGAAAGAAGATGTGGTGGTGCAATGGTGTTGATTTGTATTGACTGTATTGAGTGTTTATGGCAATACTACAATATTATATGGCCCTCCAATGAAACCTTATTATAAAAGTAATTAAACGTGGATCTCTAAACCACACTTGACCAGTCATGAAGGAATCTTTGTATTTATTTGTATAATATACTAAAAAGCGTACATAGTGTACGCAAAGCAAGCATTTAATGCAAAGTTTCTTAACTTGGCAGAAATAGTCCCTGAGGTTCAAGTAGCGCTGCAAAGTAAGTCCAAACATTAAATGCAAAGTTTTACAACTTGGCAAAAACAGCCCCTAAGGTTTAAAGGGCGTTGCAAGGTAAGTCCTGTAGAATTAATTGCTAACTATAGCAACCTGGCAAAATTAGTCCCTAAGGTTTAAGTGTCGCTACAAAATAAGTCCTTTGAAGCCAATCCCGCTGCATCGCGCGGGTTTCCACACTCGTTAAATTCCAATATCAGACTTTTGGCCGTCAAAGTGGACGGCAAATGCATAAATACAAAAATGTTTGTGCTTTCCATAACCTAATTTTGATAGAGAAAAGACTAATGATTTGCACACTAAAAAACAAGCACTTAAAACAAAAAATTTAATACTGTACAAGTCACAATTAAATTTTAAAATATGCAATTCACTTCTGTAAAAAAAACATAAACAATTTGTACCATACTGGCCATCACGTGACAACCTACATAAAAATTTAATGAACCTGTTTATGAACAATGCCTATTATTTTTATATTCCTTTTCTTATATGTATCGAGAATAAAGATTCTCATTCAGTTTTTGAGAGGGTCCTCCTATGCAGGCACCCCATGGTAGGGGGTGGTTGCATCTTTTGCAAAGAGTGCCTCGATTTCTGTGCCAATCATGGGTATTCAATCATTGTAATGATTGGTTTCTCGATTTTCGTGCCAAGTTTTTTTACAACTTATTATTTACCACTTATACCACTTATTTTTATAAGTTTTTTTAACAGTGTTTTGTACATGTTTTTTTTTTACAAGTTTTTTTATAACTTATACCACTTTTTATAACTTTTTTTTTTTTGGTTTTACAATTTTACAAGTTATTTTTGGGTTTTACGCTTTAAAACTTTTCAAAACCGTAGTTGGAAAATATTTGAGGCTCGATTCGAAGGTTGCAAAGTGAGATTTTATCCCACTTTGTCAGTCCATTCGATTTTCATCATCGCCGGAAAGTTTTAGGCTCAAAATCATCATCGCCGGAAAATTTTTAGGCTCAAACCAAGGTTGCAAAGTGAGATTTGATATCACTTTACCGTCCATTCGGTTTTTATCATCATCGCCGAAAGTTTTAAAGTTTTTAGGCTCAAAAATCACCATCGCCTCGGAAAAGTTTTAGTCACAACTGCACAAAGTCACCAGTTCGCAAGTCTTACAAAACTGCACAAGCCTCACAAAACTGCACAAGTCTAACAAAACTGCACAAGTCTCAAACTGCTCACAAGTTACCAGTTCACATGAACTTCACATGTTTCACAAGTTACACGTTTTGAACAAGATTCTCACAAGTTACCAGGTACTGCAAAAGTTCACAAGATTCTCAAAGGCAATGTACTAAGTTCACATGAAATCCTAGGCAGGCACCCAATATAATCCCAGGTGAAGCAACAACACAAACAACAATCAACCAACAACACAAACAACAATATAATCCTAGGCAGGCACCCCATATAATCCCTGGTGAAAGCAACAACACCAACAACAAGTGGTCCAGAACAACAACGAACAAGTGGTCCAGAACTACAACAAGTGGTCCAGAACAACAACAAACAATAATAAGCAACAACTGCACAAGCAACAACATACCAGTCCACCATGTCTAGTTCACCATTTAACACACAAGAGGTAAACAAGTTATCAAAGGCTCAGATTATTAGCTTTATAGCTCATATTGGCTGCAACTTAAAGAGGATTTGACCAACATCCCGGTGTGGGTTAAATTCCATGATGTTCCTCTTGCTATGTTTTCTGATGATGTTCTTAGTCTCCTTGCCACAGTGATAGGCACTCCCAAAAGGTTAGACGCTTTCACTAGCCAAATGTGCAAGGAATCATGGGGCCGTAGTAGTTTTGCTAGATGCATGATTGATATGAAGTCGATGAGGTGCTAGGGACAGCCTTCTTCATGAGATACCGTTACTTGATGGGTCGGGTTCGACTATTGAGAAGATACGGGTTGAATATGAGTGGAAACCACCTCATTGTGACAAATATATGATTTTGGTCATACCCCTATTGAATGTCCTAAAGTCATAAACCTCCCGCCGACCTTCTAAGCGGGTTAATGATGGGTTCAAGATGGTTAATAACAATAAGAAGGGTAAGCAAGGTGGGTCTACTATTCGGGTCAAGGAGGGTTTACTAAACCTGTTGTGGTAAGCGCTTTCAATATCAACCTAAAAGACTCCTCCGAACCTAAGAAAGTGCACTAGAACAAAAGTGGATTTGGCCACACCGAATATGTGTGACGATATACATATAGTCACACATGTTTTTCGGCGTGTGTGACTAAAGGTCGCGCGACCATAGGTACCCTATGGTCACGTGTTTGACTTTTTAGTCTCTATTGCAAAAGAGTAACCAAAACCGTAATATGTGTGACTAATTAGGTACAAATTTTGTTGGATTAATCCGTATTAGTGACCATAAACATCAGATAGTCACACAAAGCATGTTTGTTTTGGGTATTTAGTCACATACAATTAAGCATAAAGTGGCAAAAGTGTTAATAAGTGTGACCATATGTTGTTTAAGGTGAAGAAATATGTCTTTTGTGTGACTATTGATAATCTAATGGCCACTTGAATTTTATGTTTGTGTGGCCTTTTCTAACATTTAGTCACACAAAGCATGTTTGTTTTGGGTATTTAGTCACATACAATTGCTCATAAAGTGGCTAAAAGTGTTAATAAGTGTGACCATATGGTGTTTCAAGTGAAGAAAGGTGTCTTTTGTGTGACTATTGATCATCCAATAGCCACATGAATTTTATGTTTGTGTGGCCTTTTCTAACATTTAGTCACACAAATCATGTTTGTTTTGGGTATTTAGTCACATACAATTAACCATAAAGTGGCTAAAAGTGTTAATAAGTGTGACCATATGGTGTTTTAAGTGAAGAAATGTGTGTTTTGTGTGACTATTGCTCATCCAATGGCCACATGAATTTTATGTTTGTGTGGCCTTTTCTAACATTTAGTCACGCAGCATGTTTCTTTTGGGTATTTAGTCACATGCAATTAACCATAAAGTGGCTAAAAGTGTTAATAAGTGTGACCATATGGTGTTTTAAGTGAAGAAATGTGTGTTTTGTGTGACTATTGATCATCCAATGGCCACATGAATTTTATGTTTGCGTGGCCTTTTCTAACATTTAGTCACGCAAAGCATGTTTCTTTTGGGTATTTAGTCACATGCAATTAACCATAAAGTGGCTAAAAGTGTTAATAAGTGTGACCATATGGTGTTTTAAGTGAAGAAATGTGTGTTTTGTGTGACTATTGATCATCCAATGGCCACATGAATTTTATGTTTGTGTGGCATTTTCTAACATTTAGTCACGCAAAGCATGTTTCTTTTGGGTATTTAGTCACATGCAATTAGCCATAAAGTGGCTAAAAGTGTTAATAAGTGTGACCATATGGTGTTTTAAGTGAAGAAATGTGTGTTTTGTGTGACTATTGCTCATCCAATGGCCACATGAATTTTATGTTTGTGTGGCCTTTTCTAACATTTAGTCACGCAAAGCATGTTTCTTTTGGGTATTTAGTCACATGCAATTAACCATAAAGTGGCTAAAAGTGTTAATAAGTGTGACCATATGGTGTTTTAAGTGATGAAATGTGTGTTTTGTGTGACTATTGCTCATCCAATGGCCACATTAATTTTATGTTTGTGTGGCGCTTTCTAACATTTATTCACGCATCGTATTAATAAACTGTGACCAAAAGTGTTAATAATTGTGACTATATGAATCTTTTAGTCACATATAAGAAATAAATATATATCAAAACAAATTTAATATATAAAATATATTCAAAATATATTCAAATACAATAAAATTGGAATGTATATAAAATTGTAATGTCGTATATAATAAAATTCTCAATAATTTAACGACTTGACTCTTGATCTTCTTAGCTTCCTTTTGCATGGTATGACTAGAGACGAGCGCTTAGTATGTAATTTAGGTGCGCCTGTTTCACCAATCAGCTTTATGGTACTTGGTGGTGTTACCTGAGGAAACAAAAGCCGGGTATCAAACACCGAATTAAATATGAAGAATGATATATGTAGGTTTATAAAACACATGCATCTATGTACCTTTTCATCGAAAACCACTTGATCCTTTGGCCATGCATAAAACCACCTATCGCATCCTTAACTGCTTTGAGACCGTTATTTCCTACATCCGTATGCACGCTGCATCCACTAAAGATTTTTCAATAGACACTGATAACACTCGATTGTGCATGTTTTTAGTAGCATTGTGTGTACTTTTATATCTCGTTATTTGGTTATATTTATGTGATTTTAGCACTTAATCGTATCTAGAGATGTTTGTCTAGTATTCATAACCAAGTGCGTGGAAATGGAGGAAAATATGGAAATATGCGCTTAATCGAAGATTCCGCCTCAAGAAAGCTAAATCCCAAGTACCTTTGAAGACCTTAGTGATTGAAGAATCAAGTTCTACAGGTCGAGTAACGAGAAAGATCAAGTTTCATGTCTCGAAGATCCAACCGGATCCGGTTACATTCAGCCGAATCGGTTGGCATTTGGTCGAAATACATGTTTTACCATGACCGACCGATCGGTCGCAATCCGTAACCGGATCGGTCGGTGTGTTATTATTGAAGACCAACCGATCGGTTGGTCGTATGACCGATCCGGTTGGAGAAGCTCGTTGTCAAATCTTCATCACTAAGCTTCCCTTTGCATCCAAACGATTCTAGGTCCTTCTCTTGGTGTATTCTAGTCCTTCCTTACTCCTTGAGGCCAAGTCAAGCATTTAACACCCTAGGCCTTGGAAGTAGTATAAATAGAGGCTAATTGTGAGCATATTACACACACTTCAATTACATAGCTCTCACTCATCAAACCAAGCCTTAACCCCTGAAATTCGTCCTTAGAAATCCGTAGAAGTTTGGAGTTCCGTAGTTCCACCTTCGGAAGCCAAAACATTAAGAAGTCCACCACGATCCTTTGGGAATCATTACTTCATCATTTGTAATCTTATTCCAAGCATTGTAAGACTTTTAATCATGTTTTCTAATGATCAAAGTTATGAGTTTATGTTCATGTTTGCTATGAGTGGCTAGTTTCTTTATACACTTGCTTAAATGATGTTGATTATTATATGATTAGTTAGTGATTGTGTTAACATGTTTTAATTCAATTTCAAGTTGATTCTAAGATCCAATTGTGCTAAAGTTTCATAGTGACATTTGTTAATCAAGTTTGGCTAATTGGTAACTATCGTTGGGGTCGAAAGAACTTCGTATTATTCAACTAGTCATAATCATTTTGTCTATGGATGATTGTTTTTACCCATTATTCTTGATTATACAAAGGAACTAAGGTGTGGTTGTAATAGAAACGCTTTTTGTTTATCAAATTGGATTGGTTGGAAACATCTAAATGGTCGTAAGATTAGTTGTTGAAAATTAATTGTAGCCTTTTGTCTATGATCGGGTACCTTTTGTATTGACCATTTCTTAAGCAATTTGATAAGCAAGTGGATGTTTTTGTGTTTAAGTTTATGAAAGTAGACTTATGAAACTTGAATTGATCTTGAATTGATTGGTTAAACTTAAAGCTTGTTTCTATAAACTAAACTCTTGATCAAAGTTTGACTTGTAAGAACAATAGATTAGTACTCCAACTAATTATCATAACCAACATGTTAAGAGGTTAACACAATCACATTAATCTATGATATGATACTAGTTTAAGCAAGTGTAGTTTTAATCATCCGAATTTCATTATATCTATTTGCTTTGTTATATGTTTTGATAGACTCGTTAATTCAAACTTGTGCTCGATTCACTCAAATCCTCGCGAACGATCCCGACTTACCTTCATAATCTTGCTATAACGGATGAGTATACTTGCTCGTATGTGTTATTGGTAATATTGGTAATTCACCTTTATAAATTTAAAACTTGCACCTACCGGCACATCAAGTTTTAGGCGCCGCCGGGATTTGATTGTGTTTCAACAAGTTCTTGAATTTCCTTCACCGATATAAAAAAAAAATTTTTTTTCACGAAACCTTAACCGGATCCGGTTGCTCTCAACCGAATCGGTTACAATTTGTCCCATCATTCAACAGTCGACCGATCGGTCGCATCCCGCAACCGATCCGGTTACCTGCTCTGCTCGTTAAAACTGCTGTTGTTTGTCCGTGTGTTTAGATATTGCCCGGATTCTCTAGGACATTGTATGAACACTCGAGCAGTGGAATAGAACCAATTACACCTCTTACCAACCCCGAACGCTTGATTCAAGAAGAAGGAGAACACGTTTCATACCATTGGAAAACCGTATACCAAGAGTACCAAACCCACCATTTGATAACCTCATTGAAGCCAAAGTTGTTTACAATCCTTTCACCAATTTACCTTTTCCCATGGCGGACGATCAACCCATGCGGGAACAACCGAACCGTAGCACCAACACCGAAAGTGCTATTGTTGCTATTAACCTTGGTGACAACTTCACCGTGAAGGACATCACCTTTCTATGATCAAAGACCGACAATTCGATGGTCGTGCGCTGGCCGATCCGCATAAGCACATTGCGAATTCATCGAAATTTGCGAATGTTTCGTTATGGCGACACCGATGTCAATGCCATCAAACTCAAACTTTTCCATCATCACTCACGCGGAGATGCTAAAGTATGGTACAATGAATTGACCCGAATCATCAATACTGGGAGGAGATGAGGCAAGCTTTTGTGAGCCGATTCTTTCCACCGCCATGTTTGATCGATTAATGGGAGAAATTCGTGCTTTCAACCAAAACCCAAACGAATCACTTGTCGAAGCTTGGCTTCAATGAAAGATTTGCTTCAGAGTTGTCATGGACATGGATTATCAAAAGGAACCATTATCCAAATCTTTTACCATGGACTAGATGAAATCTCTCAAGGCATCCTTGATGTCGGAGGAATTTTTCTCTATAAACTCCTAATGATGCACATCAATTGCTCAAGATCGAGTACTTCTCAAACTTGATTGGTCCAAAGATTCCAAACCAAACCTCTTGAAAAACCGTTGCTTTTGTCGAAAACACCGATACCTCAAAACTCATGGAGAAGATGGAAGCATTAACCTCACAAATTAACTCGCAATACAAAGATATCAAAGATGAGATGAAAGAAATGCGAGATGGATGCAACAATTGTGGAGGAAATCACCCATCGTCCGAAAAGCGACGATAAACCTATGGGTGGACCAAAAGAAGGAGAAGCAAATTACGCTCAAGGAGGATACCGTGGAGGAGGATATCGTAGTAATTATTACGGTCGAAATTCGAAATTGGCAAGATCGCCGACCAAGGGATGACAACCGTGATTCTCAACCACGAACCGACGATCCACCACACCAAACTTCCGACAAAAAGACAAGAAACCGATTCAAAAACCACGAGAGAATTCGTGGTCGGACAAAATCCGCAAATGATTTTATAAAAATCAATTTTCAATCTTAAAGCCAAAGTTGAGCAAGGACGGAAAAATCATCAAGCATCTATCCAAGATCTTGAGAACAAGCTTAGCGCACTTTCTCGACCAACATTCCTCTAGACCATCCGGTTCATTGCCAAGTAACACTCAATCCAATCCAAAACCATCAAATGATAAGACGCACCATCCACCTCAAACAAGAAATGAACATATCAATGTCGTTACAAGAAGTGGTCTCGTCGACGATCCACCACCTAATCCTAATACTCCTATCACCGTTGATAGTGAGGATGAAAACGAAGAACCAAACACAACTCAAACCACCAAAAGAAAGACATTCCACCAACAAGGCGATACACGAAAATTCCTTATCCTCAACGCTTAAAGAAAGAGAAGATGGAAGAGCGTTATAAGAAGTTTATCGAAATAATCAAGGAGGTTAGACTCAATGTTCCTCTCGTTGATGTTATAGCCGAATGCCCAATTACGGAAATTTTGAAAGAACTTCTTAATAACAAAAGCAAGCTTGAGCAAATATCAAGAACTTTTCTTAACGAAGAATGCTCACCATAGTTCAAAACAAAATTCCACCAAGCTCGGAGATCCCGGAGCTTTCTTATTCCATGTACTTTCGGAATAACGTTAAATGTGATGCTTTAGCCGATCTTGGCGCAAGTATCAATTTGATGCCTTATTCACTCTATTCCAAGTTGTGCAACAACACCGAAACCAACAAAATGAGCATTCGATTGGCAAATCATTCCTATCAATATCCTGTGGGAATTGCTGAGAATATGCTTGTTCAAGTTGGAAAATTCATATTTCCCGTGGACTTTGTAATTTTGGAAATGGAAGAAGATAGTAAAGTCCCACTCATTTTAGGAAGACCTTTCCTAAACACCACCGACGCAATCATCAAAGTTAAAGGAAAAGAACTCAACCTTGGAGTTGGGGAAGATCGAATCACTTTTCTTATCGATAAAGCAATGCGCTACCCACATTCTAGTGATGACACTTGTTTTAACGTCGATGTTATTTATGAAGTCACTGATGAGGAATTAGATGCATTACTTAACGAATCCGATCCATTCATGACTACTTCTGAAAAAATCAATGAAACAGATTTTGACAAAGAGTTTGATGATTTCATGAAAGTAGAATTTGAGGAAGATAACTCAGAAGAAGAAGAAATAGAGGAAGAGGAAGAAAATTTTGAGGAAATCACTTTCAATGAGAAAATGCGAATAAAGTCCTCTATCGAAGAACCACCCACGGATCTCGAACTCAAACCTCTCCCAAATCATCCGAATATGCTTATCTGAGGAGAACTCACTTCTTCCAAAGAGTCATATCTTCATTACTTGAGGATGATGAGAAAGAAAGTTTAGTTTCCGTACTCAAAATCACAAACAAGCTTTTGCTTGGAAAACATCCGATATCCCGTGAATTAGTCCTAATTTTGCAAACACAAAATCAATTTCAAGAAGGATTAAACCTGTGGTAGAACGTCAACGTAGACTCAATCCCAACATGAAAGAAGTTGTTAAAAGGAAATCATTAAACTTCTTGATGTCGGAATCATTTACCCAATTGAGGATAGTCCTTGGGTAAGCCCCGCTCATCGTGTTCCAAAGAAAGGAGGAATGACGGTTGTAACTAATGAACGAAATGAGCTAGTTCCGACTAGAACTGCCACCGGTTGGCGTGTTTGTATTGACTATCGTAAGTTAAACAAAGCCACCGAAGGATCATTTTCCACTCCCATTCATGGATCAAATGCTTGAAAGACTAGCGGAAATAAATTTTTGTTTCCTCGACGGATTTTCGTGATATTTCCAAATTCCCATCGATCCTAACGATCAAGAAAAGACCACCTTTACTTGTCCTTTTGGAACCTACGCATATCGGCGTATGCCTTTTGGTCTTTGTAATGCACCCGCAACTTTTCGAGGTGTATGATCGCCATCTTCCAAGACATGCTAGAAACCTCCATGGAAGTTTTCATGGATGATTTCTCGATCTTTGGAGAATCATTCAAGCTTGCCTCTAATCTCGATAAAATGCTCGAAAGATGCGGTCGCTCATCTTGTTCTCAACTCGAGAAATGCCACTTTATGGTAACCAAGGAATTGTGCTTGGCCACAAAATCTCTAGTGCCGAATGGAAGTCGACAAAGCAAGGTCGATGTCATCTCAAAACTTCCACCACCAACCAACGCCAAAGCCGTTAGAAGTTTTTAGGACATGCCGGTTTTACCACGATTCATTAAAGATTTTCCAAAATATCTCGTCCAATGACAAAACTTCTTGAGAAAGAATCTATCTTTAACTTCGATGTTGATTGCATAAAAGCTTTCGAATCATCGAAATCTCAACTTACTAGTGCTCGATCATGGTTTCACCTAATTGGTCACTACCTTCGAACTTATGTGCGACGCAAGCGATTTTGTTGTTGGAGCCGTCTTAGGACAACGCTAAGGGAAACACTTTCGCCTATATATTTTGCAAGCAAGACACTTGAATAGTGCCCAACAAAAATTATACCGTCACCGAAAAGGAATTACTAGTCGTTGTTTTTGCCTTTGACAAATTCGATCATATCTTGTGCTCTCAAAACAAATGCTTTTACCGATCATTCAAGACTCAAATATCTGTTCACCAAGCAAGACGCTAAACCACGCCTTATTCGATGGATTTTGTTACTCCAAGAATTTGACATCGAAATCAAAGACAAGAAAGGAGCAGAGAATCTTGTCACGATCACTTATCTCGCCTCGAAAATCCTAATCTTGAGGAGTTGAAAGAAGAAGAAATCGATGATTATTTTCCGATGAAACTCTCATGACCATCGACGGAAATGACGATCCTTGGTTTGCGACTTTGCGAACTACCTTGCCGGAGGAATTCTCGAAAAGGACTAACTCATGCTCAAAGAAGCAAATTCTTTTCGAACTCAAATACTATTTTTGGGAAGAACCATATCTCTTCAAAATGTGTCCCGATGGGATGATCCGAAGATGTATTTTGGTTCCAAACTCGTAAAATTCTTGACGAATGTCACCATGGCCCAACTGGGGACATTATGGTCCTTCCACCACAGCTAAGAAAGTTTTTGATGTTTGGATTCTATTGGCCAACAATATTCAAAGAAGCACATACACTTGTTCAAAACGTGATGCTTGTCAAAGAACCACCAATCTCTCTCAAGGGATGAAATGCCATTAACAAGCATTCAAGTGTGTGAAATATTCGATATTTGGGAATAGATTTCATGGGACCTTTCCTAAATCCCACAAATTCAATACATTCTCGCTATAGATTACGTGTCCAAATGGGCGTGTTGAAGCTTTACCGACAAACGATGCTCGTGTCGTCGTTAATTTTCTCAAAAGCTTTTCGCTATGGAATTCCCAAAGCACTCATAAGCGATCGTGGAACTCATTTCGCAATCAACAAATGGAAAGAACCATGAAAAGATATGGAGTTAATCATCGATTTGCAATCGCTTATCATCCACAAACTAGTGGACAAGTCGAAAATACCAACAGAGCTCTCAAAAGAATATCGAAAACCGTAAAAGACAATCCGTCTTTATGGGCAAGGAAACTTGATGATGCTCGTGGGCATTTCAGACGGCTTATAAAACACCAATTGGTACAACTCCTTACGCACTCAGTATGGAAGACTTGTCATTTACCGCTCAAGTTGAACATCGTGCTTATTAGGCGCCGACAATGTAACACCGATCTCAAAATAGCCGGAGAGAAAAGATTTCGCAATTGCACGAATCGGATGAATTAAGACTCCAAGCTTATGAAAACTCCAAACTCGTATAAAGCCGTAACAAAAGCCTATCATGATAAAAAGCTACGAATTCGAAAGAATTCAAAGCCGGAGATAAAGTTCGCTTTTAACATGAAATTCAAATTCAAAGCTCTAAGTTACAACCAAAATGGTTTGGACCCTATGTCGTTAAACATGGATATCCATCCGGGTATGTCGAACTTTATGACAAACAAGGTGGAAGTTTCATTGTTAATGGACACCGAATCAAGTTATACTACGATAAGGAGCAAACGAATGAAGTTTCGATTCATGGCAGTGTCTTGGAGACACCATGAGAATGAATTCAAACTATCACTTTTGTAGCACCATTTCTGGAAGAATTCCACAAACTATTCCGTGGAAACCAATCAATTAATTGTCTGGGACGATATTGAAGATACTTGTGAAGAATTCATGTACATCCCGAACTTTATAATGTTCAAAGTCGCTCTTGCACTGGATAAATTTGGGAAGAATCGAGTCGGTGATGACTCAAGAATAAAACAAGCGCTTCTCGGGAGGCAACCCGTGTGTTTGATTTGATTTTCGTGGTCATTCCCAAAGTCTTAACCTTTGGTTGAACTTAAGTGTGGGGGTGCCACCTTTAATAAAACCTTTGTTTGTTTATAAGATTGTGTGCGGTGATGATTTCTCTAAGTGGACACTGTGAATGAAGAAAGAATTTTAAGTCGATAAACTCGTTGACATATCTGGTTTTATTTCTATTTTCCTATTTCTATACTTTGAAGTTCGTTTTTCATTGAGGACAATGTCTAACTTAAGTGTGGGGGTGAATAGGAAAATTAGAGTTTTCATGCTTAAATTTAAATTTTGTTTGCCCTTGTGATCTAGTTGTTTTCACACTTTTCGGATTATCTATTAGAATAACTGGATCATTCCACCGTAAACTGGTAATATTTGAAATTTCGAGATGTGTTCGATTACTATTGCAATCCATTCGGGATCGATAAACATTTGCTAACACATATTATACCCTTTCCACTAAATTGTGAGGATTTGAGCCTATTTCTTATTAGCATACATCTTTTATGCTTAGATCTTTTGCTATGAGTGTGCGGTGATTTTATTTATTCTAGAACTTGTGCTTGTAAATCATTACTAGACCGCAGTGAGATTGCATTCGTGCGATATAAGTGAATTCGTGTGATAAAGAGGCACCTTAGGATTTAACCCAAATAGCCTTCCATTTTACGTCTAATGATATATTAGCTAGCCACATCGGTTAGTTAACCTCCCAAATGGACCCATTTGTAGTGCTCAATTTTAGCACTAGATACCCCTAGTTACACCTTCTGAGCCATCCCTTTCATTTTTTGCTTCACCCAGAAAATACAAAAAGATTTTACACTTTAAACCTTAGCCTACCCTTTATCAATGTCTAACGGTTGGTTGCTAGTTTCATGGAAAGTGAAGATTGTTCAAATGATTATGAGTACCACCTCTTTTGTGATTGATTAAGCCATGCGTTATGTTATGTTCAAAAAAAAAAAAAAAAAAAAAAAAAAAAAAAAAAAAGTATGGAAATAATAGCCAATTGTCATGGCAAAAGAAAAAGTGTGGAAAGTGAAAAGAAGAATGCAAAGCCATAATCGTTTATTTGGTTCGTGGAAAGTTTGGTAGCTAGCAACATGAGTATTAGACTTGATTTCATTTTTATTTTACACCAATTCCATTAAACATTCCCATGCCTTATCCATACCCTTAACCCTTAGCCTATCATTATAACCCGAATAAAAGCCCTCTTTAGATGTTTTTACTTGGTGCTCACGCCACGTCGGTGAAGTTTTGTTTCTTGTACAAGCTTATGGTAATAATCTAATCATGACTGAGCAATGAGTGTGATTTATCTTGTTACTCCACTAAAAATGAGTGATTGAGTGAATTATATTCCATTATTTTTCGTGAGGTGTTCTGAAATGTTTATCATGCAAGAAAATCGTTGGATATTGTCAAACATCTTGATGTTTCACCTTTATAAGCATATTTGATGAATCTTCTCTCGTATTTTTACTTGGTTGATTTGCATCACATTTTTCATAATCACGATCTTGTCCCAGTGGATATTTTTCCTAGATTTGCTTGAGGCAAGCAAAGTTTAAGTGTGGGGAATTTGATAACACTCAGATTGTGCATGTTTTTAGTAGCATTGTGTGTACTTTTATATCTCGTTATTTGGTTATATTTATGTGATTTTAGCACTTAATCGTATCTAGAGATGTTTGTCTAGTATTCATAACCAAGTGTGGAAATGGAGGAAAATATGGAAATATGCGCTAATCAAGATTCCGCCTCAAGAAAGCTAAATCCTAAGTACCTTTGAAGACCTTAGTGATTGAAGAATCAAGTTCTACAGTCGAGTAACGAGAAAGATCAAGTTTCATGTCTCGAAGATCCAACCGGATCCGGTTACACATTCAACCGAATCGGTTGGCATTTGGTCGAAATACATGTTTTACCATGACCGACCGATCGGTCGCAATCCGTAACCGGATCGGTCGGTGTGTTATTATTGAAGACCAACCGGATCGGTTGGTCGATGACCGATCCGGTTGGAGAAGTCTGTTGTCAAATCTTCATCACTAAGCTTCCCTTTGCATCCAAACGATTCTAGGTCCTTCTTGGTGTATTCTAGTCCTTCCTTACTCCTTGGAGGCCAAGTCAAGCATTTAACACCCTAGGCCTTGGAAGTAGTATAAATAGAGGCTAATTGTGAGCATATTACACACACTTCAATTACATAGTCTCACTCATCAAACCAAGCCTTAACCCCCGAAATTGTCCTTAGAAATCCGTAGAAGTTTGGAGTTCCGAAGTTCCACCTTCTAAGCCAAAACATTAAGAAGTCCACCACGATCCTTTGGGAATCATTACTTCATCATTTGTAATCTTATTCCAAGCATTGTAAGACTTTTAATCATGTTTTCTAATGATCAAAGTTATGAGTTTATGTTCATGTTTGCTATGAGTGGCTAGTTTCTTTATACACTTGCTTAAATGATGTTGATTATTATATGATTAGTTAGTGATTGTGTTAACATGTTTTAATTCAATTTCAAGTTGATTCTAAGATCCAATTGTGCTAAAGTTTCATAGTGACATTTGTTAATCAAGTTTGGCTAATTGGTAACTATCGTTGGGTCGAAAGAACTTCGTATTATTCAACTAGTCATAATCATTTTGTCTATGGATGATTGTTTTACCCATTATTCTTGATTATACAAAGGAACTAAGGTGTGGTTGTAATAGAAACGCTTTTGTTTATCAAATTGGATTGGTTGGAAACATCTAAATGGTCGTAAAATTAGTTGTTGAAAATTAATTGTAGCCTTTTGTCTATGATCGGGTACCTTTTGTATTGACCATTTCTTAAGCAATTTGATAAGCAAGTGGATGTTTTTGTGTTTAAGTTTATGAAAGTAGACTTATGAAACTTGAATTGATCTTGAATTGATTGGTTAAACTTAAAGCTTGTTTCTATAAACTAAACTCTTGATCAAAGTTTGACTTGTAAGAACAATAGATTAGTACTCCAACTAATTATCATAACCAACATGTTAAGAGGTTAACACAATCACATTAATCTATGATATGATACTAGTTTAAGCAAGTGTAGTTTTAATCATCTCAATTTCATTATATCTATTTGCTTTGTTATATGTTTTGATAGACTCGTTAATTCAAACTTGTGCTCGATTCACTCAAATCCTATGAATCGATCCCGACTTACCTTCATAATCTTGCTATAACGGACGAGTATACTTGCTCGTATGTGTTATTGGTAATATTGGTAATTCACCTTTATAAATTTAAAACTTGCACCTACCGGGCACATCACACTGTGTAGCAATCCTTTGGGAGTGGTTTGTTATGAAGCATTTGTTTTCCATCGTTTTGTACACGGTGCACCTCCGCAATAATAGTTGATTTCTTTATGCCACATCGCACTTAATTACCTAAAAGATAATTTGTTGCATGTATATATGTATCAAGAATTAATTAAACTAAAGAACATATGAAAATGTTTAAATACATACTTTGGTAGTATTGTTAATGGAGACTCTGCTCTTGTGATCCGAAAGTTGACGTGAAGAATCCTTTCGCTTTGATCTAGTCGATTTCTTAGATGCGATGATTTAACAGCTTCCTATATGTATAATACACGGTAAATAAATAATGTATGTAGAATTCAAAATCCCAAGGGGTGATTTATTACTTACACTTATTTGAATTTCCTTTTCCAAAGTTGCAAGTCCATTAGACTTCTCAATGCTCGCAACTTTCTCACGCCCAAGAACACGTGTTCCGCATCCTCATCAAGACCGCTATTTAAAAGATTAATGTTCACCGGAGACACCGAAATATAAATTGTTTAAGAAGACCGCAGCAGATTTAAAAGGGTAAAAAAGATGGAATGTTACTTTCTTATGTCTTACTTCCGTTTCGTCAATGGAGTTGAAGTTGATCGCAATCGCCTTTGTGCGCACCAATTGTTTCATCAAATCAGATATTACGCCTCTTTTTCTTGACGTTGGCGCCTCTCATCATCAAGTTCACTTTGAAGTAACACCACTCTTTCATCGATGCTTGTCCGATTCGAGGCGATCAAAATACCTCTTGTAGGTTACTCCACCTCCCACCCTCTCGCATATCCTCCCTTTCCTTACCTAATACAAATGTCATGGCATCGGTGCCATGATCAAGCTTCAAGGTTCCTTGTTTGATATTCTCCTCCGCCTCTTTCTCGCACACACAATATGGGAAATAGGTTATTTAATTCTACCAAGATCAAATTATAAATAACAAGATTAACTTATAACTAATGTAATTAATTAATAACTAACAGCTTTAACTAATACACTATCGCTTTAACTAATACACTATCGTATTAACTTATAACTAACAATAAACATAATCATAAAATGAGTCAAACTTACAATTTTTGTCCAACTGCTCGATATCATCATCGTGAAATTCTCCGCCTTTATTCACCCTTCCTTTCAACCACATCGCACTACTCGGTGGTTCTTCATCCGTTCAATTTCTTTATTCTCGATCTTATAAAGATCAAATACATACACTTGTAAGATAAACCAATATAAACGAAAGTATGATGCTATTAACTCCAAATGTTTAATGTTTAATGTTACCATTTTATCCATCACACGGGCGTATCCACCTCGTCCCATTCTATGTCGATATATGAGACTTGGACGCGCCACTTTAGATGCAAATGATTTCACCTTGCAACACAAAATAAAAAGGTGTTTAGATGTAGTAATGTCGATAGTATACAACTAATATATATGGAAACATCAAATGTGATGATATTTGAACTTGAATAAAATGAATAATTAACATCTTGTATTCCTCGGTGGCGTGTAGTTTACAAAATTTACCCAATCTTCGACTTTTATAATTGCACTATACTTGGCGGGACTTCATTAAGTTTTGAAAGGGTATTTTGGTTGGGCAATATGTAGTTTTCGGTCAATTTCCTTCGAAAATTCCTTAGAAGTTGACCAAGACGATTCATTATCGCCTTTCGGACAACAAGCCAACATCAAAATATCACGCAAAGATTAACACAATGTTGTTAATTAGTTGCACATAATGTAAATGCAGAGATAAACTTATTAACACCTTGTACCTCTGACGCCCAAGCCACTACTAGTTAAAAAGTATATGTGTACCGTGATTTCGTCCCACATTTTATCTCTTGCTTCTTAATCAACCTTCCTCCGTGATAGAATCCCGACACCTATATGCTCACGAACCAAATCACCCAAAAACTCGAAAACAATGCCTGCTTTTTCCTCGATATCCTATTCGATTGCATCAAGGTTACACCGACCTTTATTCCGCCGGTTTTCCATAATCCCTGCGAAACTTATCTAACCTAGTTATGCCCTCTTAACAACATTCGCATTTGAATGGTTGTTTTCAAGATCCTCACCCTCATCTCGAATACGCCTCGATTCGTATTCAAATGCGTTATCATTTTCACGATCGAATAAACCAAATCATCCCGACAATTGGTTTGAGTTGCCATGATTCGTCGAAGTAATGTGTTAAAGAAAATTAGTAAACTTAATTGGTAAATAATGGTGTAAAATTGAAGTTCGATTGTTTTGCTTGAATCCCGATTTATTGGAGTAAAATTAGGGCTCATTATGGGCGCTTTTCAAATAAGGAAACCATAAATTCCTAAGCGCTTTTCAAAATTTTAATGAAATTTGGCTCCAAATTTCATAATTTTAAAATGTGGCTCCAAATTGATAATATAGAATTTAAATATTTCATTTTGGCTGCATTTTGAAACCAACACACCCATGATGAAATGGTTCTTACCACATCCCAAACACCCATATAACTTCAAACCACCAGATCAAAGCACATATAATCGCAGACTACACTAAAATAAAAAATGGAATTAAAGCAACTAATTAAGCAACTATAACTAATAAGCAATCCCATATAAACAAGTAAGCACAAAATAATCAATCCAACCAAGGATCACGACACAACAAATGACCACGACACCTTACTTTAAGCCTATAAATAACCTATTTATAAGCACTTAAATAAGCTCTAACATCCTCCAACAAAAAAAAATCAAGAAATCATGTAAATGCAATTAACTTAAAGCAAAACAACAATAAAACACCAACAAAAACACCTTAAAAATTGACAACAACCTAAAAATGAACAACCTAAGCAAAGCACTTATGAACCGTATATCCATGGCTCAACATTGAATGAGTTTGGATCAACCTCAAACCTACAATAATACATTCTACCAGATATGAACTTAAACACCACAACCAATTCCTAAATGCAAAACAACATTAAAAAAAGATGAAACAAACTAGCGAGGGCAACCCATTCCATTCCATTGGATAAACCATCAAAAGATCCATACATGTTTCATCGTTAATATAGCTACAAACCATAATATTAAACCAAGACATTAGACATTATAAACAGATGACACTATAGCAAAAGAAACCATCCCTTTACATAGCGAGCAACCCTTCAACCATTCATCGACTTAATTTGTTCTTCCTGGTCTCGATATCCTCCTCGACTGAGTAATGAGATCATTCAACCCCGCATTTTAGTCCTCGTAGCCTCCATGTCATGCCTAAGATCCATCAATGTGTCAAAATATTCATCCCCATCTCCAATAGCTACCATCTCGAAGAATTAAAGCATTAAATGCGCAAACTCATTCTTTACCGGTGGCCTCTTCACGATCCGGTTTATAAAGCCACGGAGAATGGAAATTTGCCGAGCCTTGAAGAAACACATGTAACCATCAATGATGTCTCCCCACTAATCTCAATTAGGTCATCAATAACACGCTTACCCAAATGGTTTTGTGGTGATGGTGCGCCATTGATAATGAAATTGGGTAAAATATGATATTATTGAAAGATTGCAAAGAAAGGTTGAAGAAGAGTTGTGGGATAGTGTGATAGAGAAGATACTTGTAACTCCTTATGAATTCAAACTATAAAGACCTAAACTTTAAAACCGCAAAACAAGTCCTCGCTTTAAACTATCACTATAAATTAATTAGGGGTGTTTATCCGCTTGGTTATCGGTTGTTTGGTTTTGTTAAATCGGTATCTTTTTATTCGGTTCAACACGAAACCGAACCAAACCGAACTAGAATTAAACCAAGCGAGCAAAACCGAATATGAATTCACTTCGCTTGGGTAGACCAAAAGTCTTAAAACATATGAAAATGGCTAAACGGACAAAAACGAACTAAAGCGGACGAAAACGTATAAGAACGTAATAAAATGTATGTTAATATGTAAAACATATGAAAACAGACGCAAAACGCCTAAAATAGATGAAAACGGCTAGAAACGGACGAAAACGGTCAAAACTTATACAAATGGACTAAAACATGAAAACCAATGACAAAGTTTAAACACGGACGAAAACGTAAACAAAAACAAAAACGATAAAACTTATTAAAAGGACAAAGTCGTATTTAAAACGGTGGAAAAAGTATGAAACGGACGAAAACGTAAACAAAAACAAAACGATAAAACTTATTAAAAGGACAAAGTCGATTTAAAACGGTGGAAAAAGTATGAAAATGACGTATTTAAACGTGTAAAACGTATGAAAATGTGTAAAAGTGTAAAACGCATAAAAACGGACGAAAACATGTGAAAAGAGACAAAACGTAAAACGCATAAAATCGAAGAAAACATGTACAAAACTAAGAAACGTATGAACACGGACGAAAACATATAGGACAAACTAAAACGCACGAAAACACAAGGGTTGTGTTACCGTGCTCAACGATATAACACAACCCTAAACACAGTTTCACACAATGTTTTGAGTAAGACACATGAGTTAATGATTTTATGTCATCCTGAAATGTCAAAATTAACGTGCCCACCTTTAATAACTTTAATACAATTCATATAACCTTCACACTATAATATGGGTCAAAATCATTGGGTTATAGTTGCTTAGAGTTTCATTTTACGACATGATTCAATCAATAGTATATATAAAATTATATCTGAAACCATGTTACGGTTTTGAAAATTCAAACATGTTACGGTTTTGGAAATTCGCTCGGTTTAGGAAATTCAAACATTCAATCAATAGTATATATAAAATTATAGTCACACATGTTACGGTTTTGGAAATTGTGTTCGGTTCGTGATCGGGTGATAAATAATAATGAAAGATATTTGATTTCGTGAATAAATTGATGAAACATACACTAAAACAAAAAGAGCAAGGTTAGATCAAGTGGTTAACACTCTTGCCTCGGAGAAAGAGGTCAAGGGTTCGATCCTTACCCTTGCAAGGTCGGAGGTTCTTTTCACCTTGGTAGAAAAGAAAGCGACCTCTCAAGGGTTCGATCCTTACCCCTTGCAAGGTCGGAGGTTCTTTTCTACCTTTGGTAGAAAAGAAAGCAGCCTCTCAAGGGTTCGATCCTCACCCCTTGCAAGTCCGGAGGTCCTTTTCAACCTTTGGTAGAACCGAAGCAGCCTCTACCTTAGGTAGGGGTAAGGTCGCTCACGCCTCAACCTCCCATATACACCGTGGAAGACGGTATTGGGACCCATAACCCGTGGAAGACAGTATCGGGAGTTAGTTTATTTTTTATTTTTTATTTTTTAAACTAAAAACAACTAAATAAGCAAATAAATCAACTAACATATATCGAAATAACGTAAAATGCACTTAATCCTAAAAATACCAAATATTGTAAATTTAAGCATAAAATTTAAAATTATTTTTAAAAGTCCTAAAACTTAAACATATATATATATATATATATATATATATATATATATATATATATATATATATATATACTAGGCGAGTACCCGTGCCTAGCGGCATCGGTTTCTAGCGGCAGACAATTAACGATATACGATATTGTGGTAAGTGTTTTGTATAACGTTCAAAATAAAACGTGAAAAAGGATGAAAATGTAATTACAAACTGTTGTAACATGTGATAATTCAACTCTAGCAAAAATTCTTAACATATATCAAACGACATAGAAAAATATTTAATGAAACTTAAAATAAAAGATTACATCAATTATGAAATATTAATTAACAACACATGTTACTCGTCACGTAAAACTTCTTGATACACGACATTTGAGGTATAGATTCTTGCTTGACGGAACTCTTTGACTGGTTTAACCAATACCTTTGTTGTTCTACGAGATATCCCTCTAGACAATGCCACATAAAGCTGGCCATGAGAGAAAATGAATCCGCAAATAGACACCCACATTTGGAATTGTTTGCCCCGAGCTTTATTAATAGTCATCGCAAAGCTAAGGCGCACGGGAATTGTGTTCTCTTTAGTTTGAAAGGAACATGTCGCCTTCAGATGGAGCAAGAGGAATTCTTGGCAAGAGCACTCTAACTCCAACAGGTCGTCCCACAAAGAATCTCAAAGATTGATGACATTAGGATCAAAACGTTTGCATATCAACCTCGCTCCATTACATAATCCATTTGCGGGATCAAGATTCCTTAAAAGAATAATCGGGCATCCAATTTTCAAACGCAAGTAATGAGGAGGCAATCCGCTCACGCTGAGTGAGTTTAAGAATTCCAAAGGATATAAGTTATGGGTGTCGCTCTTCGCTTCATCAAAACTATAGTAAACCTTTTCTTCGCCAGAAATCATCAATCAACATATCATTAATGTCACAACATGTTCATTTTAGTGGATAAAATAGCTCTTGAAACTATATCGTGAGTGAATGAGCTATGGTGGCGAAGGAAGGAAACACTTCATTTATCAATGCATCCTTTGAGGCAAGATCTTCGTGTATGGAATCGCTATGTCATCGTGTATGCGTACATAGTCTTCATCAATGACCTCTTCAACTCCGCCACCAACTCGTAATAGGAAGTTTGAAAACCATGGGTCCGTCTGCACCCTCATGTTTATGGTTAAGCTCATTTTTTCAATTCTAGACCAAAGAGGTGACATCCGTAGACTCGAATCTACAATTTGCGCCGTGTTCCACGCCTAATGACCCAAAACCTGTCTAAAATCCCCACCTAAAACCATTATCTTGCCGCCGAATGGAAGTTTGACCCCGTAATGTCTTGCATAGTTCGATCAACCGCCCCACACCTTGCCTTTAGCCATTGATGCTTCATCCCAGACATCAACTTGGCTTGGCAAAGTAGCTTAGCAAGGCCACTTTGTTTTTGATGTTGCATACCGAGTTTGTATTAAGATTGATGGGGATCTTAAATCGAGAGTGAGCAGCTTCTTCCCCGTCATGTTATTTGCCGCACCCCGACGAAGCGGTGGCAAGTGCAATAAGACCACGAAACGAACAAAGGGCAAGTAACGCTTATACAAGAATGTTTTACCGCCTCCTCCAGGCCATCAATAAAAAATACGCCCGGAGAATCACCATCAATATGTCTCATGATGGTATCATATGCGGCTTTTTGATCGTTGTTGAGAGAATGTCGAGCGAGTAAATCTTCATCTTGTACAACTATTGAGCACTCCTCTTGTAACTCACGGCAACCAAATGATTCTAAACTTACATTCGCGGTAATGTTGGGAAGGTCAAAGTCACTAAGACTCTTACCCATAGATTGTAGAATTGATGATATGTCCGTTAGAACCATATTTTGAACCCGCTCAACACTTGTACAATTTAAGGTGTAGTCTTCTGAGAGTGATTCGTAATGGTCATCCCATAACTTACGAACATCTCCTGGCTCACAAAAGATTAGAAGAGTCGCGAATAGCCTTCTAAGAGGGCCGGGCATCTCGTGCATCGAGGACTCACGAGACAATGATATGTGATCATCACCTTTATTAATCCCTTTCGAGGGCCGCTCTGCAAAACGCATCTGCACTTCACGCCATTCACCGTAAAGATATTCAAACTCAGTAGGTCCTTTAACATGTTGCAAAGTACACGTAGATAGAACCGCTCTCCTTCACGGGATTAGCGGAAACCAATCTTCCTCTCATCTTCCCTTTTTTCAAGGTTCCACTTATGTGTACTCTTGTTCCGTATAGTACTTGGGATGTCTTTATACAAGTATTGCCTCGCTCACGTCTGCCTTGTTCAACTCAAAAAGTCACAACATCGATCTCTTATACCTTTATTTCTCAAGAATGTCACCATTACATCGCCTCTCGAGAACCTAACCAACCGGTTATTTGGTAGATGAACTTGCAAAGACATGACAGACGGATGAATATTAGATAAAGGAAGCCATAAATTCGCCACATAGCTTCGGTGGTGAAACATAACGCATCTTGGAATCTCTTTATCTCATTAACGACTTGATCTCCATCTTGATCAACATTTACAACTTGTTTGTCATGACCCTTGTAAACATACTTGAAGACATATTTAACGGATTTTATACTTGAGCATACCTCCACATTGATGTGACAATTGAACATCATCAATAATTTGGGGTTATATGGAACAACCCATCTATTGTCCAGACGCCGTTCCGTGACGCTTACCTCAATGCCGTTGTCTCCGCCGATACAATGGGTACGAGTCATCTCCTTGTTGGGTTGTTTCTTGAATTGCCTAGGATAATTCCAACGACATTTCTTTGGTTCACCTTCCATACAAGGACACCGGGTATTTAAGTGACCACAAGGACCATGAATCATGTGCTTTAGAACCGCTTGGTGCAATTCAGATGCTTCTTCGAGTCCGGAATTTCAAATAAACAACTTTGTCGTAGTGATCGGATTTGACAACTGTGTCAACTCATAATCAAGAGAAAATGCATGTGGCAAACCCCGCTTTTGAAACTCGATAACATATATGTGTGAGGAAATAACGCCAAGGATATGCTTGGTGAATAGTTGGTACTGAGATCCTCTAGTTTTGCACGAAAAACTCGTGTAACCGTGTCCGGTCGATCTTGGGTCGTCGTCTGTGATAAAGTTCGCCAGTGATTTCGCCAATTAGGATTGCAAGTCATGGTAAGAAAGACATCAGTTTACCAAAGATCTTGAACTAACGCCATTGCATCCAAAATCGCTCACGCATGTCACGCGGCCCTCCGATAAAAGACGCATGCAATACAATACGTTGGCCAACTCTATTCGATCGAACCTCTCCGCATTAACACAATCAATGATTCCTTGATACAAATCGCTCTAATTTTTGATTGGTTTTTGACAAAATGCAAGCGTGAAGTCTCAAGCTTTATGTACGTATCACCACTTAATTGTCAAACAATCGACCTCCAAATAGTATCAAGTTATGATATGGATGAACTGAATTTGTAACAATAATACTCTCTCATAGCAACTGCTTTTCTACCGGTGTTGTGTTAATACCATATAGTGATGTTAAAATTTTTGTGTGCCATACACATACTATATGATACTATTGTGACCGTATTAAACAATAATAAGTGATATGATTATAACGGTTGATTTAGTACCTTCTTCGCCTTCTTCGACATCATCGTCATCACCGCCAACTCCATTTATGTCGACGCCTTCTCTTGGTATTCGAGAATGCCATCCACCTCACCGCTTGGAAAGAACATTGGATAAGACAAAGGATCATAGGAAGCGAAATGAGGTCAGATTTATGAGGGTATTCGGACCTTCCATACACAACGATACTTCTCTTGTATGCAAGTGATGTTGTTATTACCTTCTACCCGATACCAATGACCTATGTGATAATATATTTAAGTTGAGAGTATGAGATTAGATATGAAATGGTCAATTTAGAAAAGACGTATGATGGTTAGAATGGTATTTATACCTTGGACGTTGTAGGACGGTTGTAAAGTCTTTGATCGACTTTAACAGATGCATTTAATTCGACCCTATACTTATCAAGCGGACCAAGGTTACCAAGTGTTCGGAATGTCCGAACATACGGATTTGGTGCAAGAACACGTGATAATATCTTAACGATTTCTTTATCAAGATTTGGCCATTGTAGCTGTGGGTCAAGTTCGGATTCAGTCATAAAAGTACAACCGCAAGTACCTTGGTTGTCCGTCTCTAGGAACCAACTGATCCATTCTATGATATATCCCCCCATGCGCACGAAAAGTATATACGCCAGAGTTCCTAACGTTGTATGTTTTGTCTAAGTTTACACCCATCGATGCAAAGGAAAAGTTTGTGTTGTACGCACGTATGTTTTTCCTAAACATTTTTCCTAACTCACATTGGGATGTAAATATGTTGTATAGTTCTAGAGGAATGTCTAAGGGCTTCAAAGTTGTTTTCCCTTCATACAACAAAAGTAGGAAACTCATATTGTATTTTCTTTGCTCCACAAATGACACATGGTGGTTGCTCTTCAATACACGATGCTCTTTAGGGAGCCCATCGTGCACAAAATCGTAAGGATCATCTCGGATCTTGTTGTAGAACGTCTTGAGTGATGGAAGACAATATTGATTGATTCATGACTTCATCAAATAGTGGTAATAGTATACCACGCTCGGTTCGATAACCTATATTTGAATTGAAAGAAAATAATGTCAAGAAATGCGATTTTGTACGCTTGTTATAGTAATACAAATTAAAATTATTTTTACCGCTTAAAGTTTGATGTGTAAGTTCCAACAAATTTGACTTCTTGGAGGTAATCTTTCGGATGGTTGCTGAATATTTGTTGGACGAAGAGGAACCTCAGATCGACCTTGTGAAACGTCACTATTCATGACTTCATTCACGACTTGATTGCCTATGTTAGAAAGACCCAAATTGTCAAGAAATGCAAACTTTATATGTGGTTTTATAAAAGTAATACAAATTGTATTTATTTATTTGTACCATTAAAAGTCTCATGTGTGATCCCCGAACATATTTGAGTAGTTTCGATCCGAGGGAAACATTCATGAATGAATTCCATTTAGTCTTGTTACAATCCTCGTACTACTTCCTTGACATAGAGAACTTAACATAGTGTTGTTATTAATGGTTCAGAAGCGGTATTCTCTCGAAAGGTTGACTAATGTTTGATGACGATGACGTCGAATTGCTACATCCTTCACCATTTGAAAATATTCTCAAACGTTTTCCTTTCGTTGTTCATAATACTTCTTATTACTATTTTTCTATTTTCAAGATTAGGCGGGAGACAACACCATTAGCCTTATGCTTCGCATAATGTTGTTTGTTGTTCTCTTCTTGTTCTTTTGTCTCGTCGATAAATCACAATTTTCTTTTTCATCATTCCCACTCGTCATTGATAACTATACAACCATTTTTTTATACATAGAATTAGTTGATAGGATTTTCGGACTATAATGATTTAACATACAATACATGAATTACAAATACATGATAACAATTAAGATACATAGACGATGACGTCGAATTGCTACATCCTTCACCATTTGAAAATATTCTCAAATGATTTAACATAGAATTACATGAATTAGTTGATAGGATTTTCGGACTATAATGATTTAACATACAATACATGAATTACAAATACATGATAACAATTAAAATACATAGAGTGAACACTTAACATGTCTAAATTCACATATTTTACATCGCTCATAATAAGTATGACAATGTATACATAATAACAATAATTCAACATGATAACAATTAAGATACATAGAGTGAACACTTAACATGTCTAAATTCACATATTTTACATCGCTCATAATAAGTAAGACAATGTATACAGAATAACAATACATGAATTACAAATACATGATAACAATTAAGATACATAATTTTTAGCCTTCATAATCGATATTAAAAATAGTCTAATCGCCCAATATATCTCTAATAGTTTGTGCTTCCGCATCATTGGTTGATTTATCACCTTCAGTAAAGCGCGAGAACGCAAAAATTTATCGAAAATAATGGTATAACAATAAAAACTTAATAATATTACTAACAATAATTTAGACATAATTAATATTAATATTTTTAAAAGTACTAACTTACTTCCATCATCGAATGCATAAGTTTCAAATGTGATGCATATATAACCCAACGGTTTGATATCGCTCGTGCTATAGCTCCAGTGCATTGTGGGATTTGGCATATAAAGTCAACTTAATTTCTACCTCTATTAAGAATAAAAGTAATTAAAATAAAAATTAATAACTTGTCTATAAAATGTATTAAACTTTAAAAAGACTAATTTGTACTTACGTATGGTCTTCAAGAAATAACACAACAACATTATCACGTGTTATTAGATATCCGCTTTTGATTTTACCAACAACATCTATAAAATATAGAAATAAAATATATTTTAATTTGATTTTTGTAAAGTACAAAATAATAGAATAATCGAAAAGAAAAAATTTATTACCGATCAAGTTAGTTTCTCGAGTTTGATCATTTAAGAGAGCATCAATATTTCGTATCAACGGGTAACATGGGAACGCGTCAATTGACACCACCAAGATTTGTGTTGTCCCGAATTATTATATTCGTTTCACAACGCAAGAAAGTATATCCTTCAAATCTAGGGAATTCTTGATCGTGTGGTTCGATTTTGAAACGCTAGCAAAATGTATGTCCTTCCAAATTTCTATCTATATATTGGGCTATTAGATTGAATGGACAATTGCCGCCATTTTTGTCTCTAAAAGTTGTAGTATATATAGTTAGTACGTTATCAACTAAGTAATGTGAAACCGAACTAAATTAATATTGTAGCAACATTTTCGATGAAAAATTTAAAACTATATATGCACTTACATTTGATCGATCAAAATCAAAATAAGTCTCATTATTTCGACTATCGGTTCGACGGTTATTTTGAACGCCACGAATGCATTTATGAACGCAAATAACTCGAACAATTGTGTTTGTGTACCATAGGTCATAATTTCAATTACTAAACGATTTAAAAGTCTATAGCATCAAATGCGTTAGCCATTTTTCACGATAATAAATCAATAATTAGGCAACAAAAATGTATAACTTAAAACTAAAATAACTATATTTACATTATTGACATTATAAATATTTTAAAATTAAAGACTTCTAAACTTTCTTAATTCCAAAAGTTATTTCAAATTTTAAAAGTAATTCAAACTTGGAAGTTTTGAGTGTTTATGTAACTTAAACAATTTCAAAAATTTCACATGTTAAAACTTAAACAATTTTAAAATTTCAAATACCTCAAATTAAAAATTGAATTTTGAATTTTAAAAAATTGAAAATATGTCAATTTTATAAATTCAAATGTTTTAAAAGTTTAATAAAATAAAGTTTTAATGTTTCAAAAACATTCGAATATTTTAAAAAATATATATTTTTTTTTAAAATTTATTTTTTCTCAATTATTTCAATGTAAAAAATCAAAGTCAATAATTCAAAATTTTAAAAATTTCAAATTTCAAAAAAAAAAAAATAAAAGTTTAATATTTTATTAAAAAAACGGATTTTTAAAATTCTTGAATTTTTTTTTTTTTTAAATCCGAAATTTTTAAAAAGTTTTAAAAATTTTCCAACTTTTTCAAAATATTTCATTGTTTTTTAAATTACGAAAATTTATACTTTTAATGTTATTTAATTTTAAAAACTATTTCAATTTTTAAGAAATATTAAAATTCAAAGTCACTAATTCAAAAATTTCAAAATATTTCAAATCTTTGAAAAAAATCAAATATTTCAAACTTTTAAAATTTCAAATTATTTCAAATTTCATACAATTTCAAAATATTTCAAGTTTCTAAAATTTCAAGTTTCAAAATATTTCAAGTTTCTAAAATTTCAAGTTTCAAAATATTTCAAGTTTCTAAAATTTCAAGTTTCAAAATATTTCAAGTTTCAAAATATTTCAAGTTTCAAAATACATCAAAGTTCTAAGTTTAAACTTTCAAAATATTCCAAAAAATTTTTGAATTTCAACTAATTTCAAAATTTACAATAAACTTTATAATAAATTTACGAAATAATGTTTATAACAAAATTTATACAATAAACTTTATAACAAATTTACACAATAAACTTTATAACAAAATTTACATCATAAACTTAATAACTAAATTTACACAATAAACATTATAACAAATTTACACAATAAACTTTATAACTAAGTTTACACTACAAGCTTGTAACAAAATTTACAAAATAAACTTTATAACAAAAATTTTACACCATAAACATTATAACAAAATTTACATTATAAATTTTACAACATATTTACATTATAAACTTTATAACAAAGTTTACACTATAAACTTGTAACAAAATTTACACTATAAATTTATGACAACATTTACGCTATAAATTTTATAACAAAGTTTACATAATAAACTTCATGACAAACTTACACAATAAACTTAATAACAAAATTTATGCTATAAACTTCATATCAATATTTACACTATAAAATTAATAACGAATCTACTCAATAAACTTTATAATAATGTTTACAATATAAACTTAATACAAAATTTACATATAAACTTTATAACAAAATTTACATTATAACAAAATTTAAGTCAGTAAACTTTATTATAACAATTTACATATGATATTAACATTAACAATAACCATTATAAGAAATATTAACAACAATTAAAAAATAAAGCATACTATTTCCGGCAATAAATATGATTCAAGCATCGTTCGCCACTTGTCCGCAAGAGAGTGGCGGTCAAAAAAAATATAAAAATGTTAGATCTACAAACTTAAACTCATTAGATCTAAAAAAAAATCGGATCCATAGAATTAAAACTTATGGATTTTAAAAAATTAAAAAATACGGATTTTACAAAAAAACTAAAAAATATATGGATCTTTTAAAAATATACGGATATTTAAATAAAATAGATCTACAAAAATTCAATAAATCTACAAATAAAACATTAGATAAATACGTATTTTAAAAAGAGATCTAAAAAATTCGGATCTTTAAAAAAAATAAAACTTACGGATGTATAAAAAAAAAATTTTTTTTTAAAAAACTTTAAAATACGAAACTTTAAAAAAAATAGATCTAAAAAATCAATAGATCTACCAAAAAAGATTGGATCTAAAAATAAAAAATTAAAAAGTTACGGGTCTTAAAAAAAAGATCTATCAAAAAAATTACTTAATCTTAAAAAAAAATAGATCTACACAAAAAATATACATCTAATGAAAAGCTAAAAACGAATAATTATGAAGAAAAAAATTACGATCTATTTTTTATCACAAAAACTCGATTTATTAAAAATAAAATTACTTAATCTATTTTTAAGACCAAAAACGAATATTTATGAAAAAAATACGGATCTATTATTTTAAGACAAAAACGCAGATTTAATAAAATAAATTACGGATCTATTTTTTAACACCAAAAACGCGTATTTAACTAAATAAATTACGGATCTATTTTTTAACACCAAAAACGCGATTTAACAAAATAAATTACGGATCTATTTTTTTAACACCAAAAACGCGTATTACCAAAATAAATTACGGATCTATTTTTTAACACAAAACAACGCGTATTTAACAAAATAAATTACGGATTTATTTTTTAACACCAAAACGCATATTTATTAAAAAAAATACGGATCTATTTTATTTTAAGACTAAAAAACGCATATTTGTTAAAAAAATTTACGTATGTATAAAAAAAACGTACCAAAACGCCGGTAGGGTGGTGGCGCCGGTATGGTGGTTGCGCCGGTGTGGTGGTACCAATACGGATCTATTCTATTTTAAATTATACTTTTCTCGAATTTTATTTTATTTATTATGAATAAAAACCTTTTAAACTAATTAAATGAAAAAATCATTAAATCATAAGAGAAAAACATTTTAAACTAATATGAAAATTTTCAAAATTTAAGCAAATTTAAAATTCCCCCACAAATTAAATTTATTCCCCAAAGTTTGCATCAAGGCATTTCAAACTAATTGCAAAATTAACTCTTCCTCCTCCTCCTGCATCGCCACACCTCCCTCTCATCTCACTACAAATCCCGTCCACCACCACAACTCTCCGTCATAGACCCACCATCCGTCACCATTGGTAAGTATTGTTATCTTCCTTTGTACACATCGTTCTAACACATAAAATAACCACATTAAGCGTATTATAATTGAACATTTGTTTGAGATATCCTCTTGTAAATTATGTCAGCTTCTTGTTAAATTTAGATAGTTAATTGGTTAAAAATTTAAGAAACCTGTTAAGCTGTTACCACATGAACATGGAACCATAATTTAGCTAGTTAATTTCTTATTTTCCTTGACCCAAACATCCCTTTAGGGCTGTTTCATTAGACTTTATTTAATTTTAGCATAATTCAATACGACATTCAATCTTTGAGCTATCCTCATTACTTGGAATGTCTTTTTAACTTTAAGATCATCAATTGAAGTTTGATGTTGTCTTGTATAATCTTTAATAACTTGGACTGCCTTTTAACATGCTGCGAGGGACTACATTTATAAACATCACCGCTTTCGGATAAGTGGGACACATTTATAAACATGGACAAGTCTTGGATAGGAACTAAATGGACCAACAAATCTTATGTTGATGGAGTAGCAGCGTTTATTGATTATGCAGACACAACTTGCGGAAGATGGGGAACATCGACCCACGAGTTAAGAAAAATGATCTTTCAATGCCATGTCCGTTATGCATTGTTTAAACCACATAGAGCATCAAGTGGAGAAGTGCGTTCCATTTATTCAAAGAATGGGTTTGATCTAAGGTACCTAAACCGGACTAAACATGGAGAAGGATGAGTCATCAATAAGTACCGAAACACTGTTAACGCTTACAAATGAGTTTGTTGACGACACGGATTTTGCTTGGATATTCCAACGGATGCCCCACAACGGTGAGAAATGGTTAATGCTACAAAAGATAATTTTGATGACGATGATCTTGTCAAGTTTCAACAATTATTATTAGACGCAGAGAAGCCTCTTTACGCAGGGATGTCCCGACTTCACAAAGATGTCCGCAATAGTTAAACTACTCAACTTGAAGGGTAAGTACGGATGTTACGATAAGTTCTTTCTTGAATTACTAGGATTGTTAAAGAAGATGTCGCTCTTTGGTAACGAAATGGTGGAAAAAACTTATCAAGCCAAAAATATTTGAAATTGATGGGATCGGGATACAAAAGATACATGTATGTATCAACAAATGCCTTCTTTCTTGGAAGGGTGACAAGGATTTGATCTGCGTGTCGAACTTGTGGGATATCAAGATGGAAGGTGGATAATAAGAATAAGAAAGTGTACGAAAACATTCCGAAAGGTAATGTGGTACTTTCCAATTATACCAAGACCGCAACGACTATTTAAGCTAGAAAGTATTTGAGAGGATTTAAGATGGCACGCGACACGGAGGATAACCGATGGTGTGTTCGTCACCCGCAGATTCAAAGGCATGGCGTACCATAGATGAAAAATTCTCAAATTGTCAAGATCCAAGAAATCTCGGCTAGAAATATCGGTGATGGGGTTGACGTCAACTCGTGAAATAGGCATCACGGTGTATGGCGGTTTTAGCGGTCATATACAACCTTCCTCCATGGTTGTGTATGAAAAGAAAGTTTATCATGCTTTCGGTATTAATATCGGATACCCGGAAATGATATCGATGTTTTTAGAACCGTTTGTTGATGATCGCAAACCTTATTCGATCTGAGGGTTGATACATATGATGCATCCACAAAGATAACTTTAATCTACGTGCCGTTGTGTTATGGACAATAAATGATTACCACGCACTTGGTACATTATGTGGCTGCCCGTCGGTGGATTCAAAGGTTGTGTAGTATGGGAAAGATACAAACGTGTTAGACTTTACGCCTCATCCAAGCAAAGTTATGTTGGTCATGACGATATCTACCATATGACCATCCGTTCGAAAGGCAAAGGAAGGCATTTAATGGACAACAAAATTTCTCCGGCTCCAAACCCAATGACCGGGAACAAATATACAACGAGGTACAACATATTGAAAATAAGTGGGAAAAGGAAAGCGAACAAACAATAATGCATCGAAAACCAAGAAGATACGAGAGGTAGAGGTGGGAAGATTCAAAAGCGTAAAAGAAACGTAATCAAGTAGAGGGTAGTTCAAGCCAAGTAAATGGACAAAGCGGTGCGTATTGGAAGAAATTCAACATTTGGTATCGAAAACTTAGGTATTGGAGGCATTATTCATTCCACATTGTATTGATTTTATTCATGTAGAAAAGAATGTTCTTTGAGAGTCTCGTCGGAACTTTGCTACATGTTCTAGGAAAGACGAAAGATGGATGAATGCTCGATTGGATCTGGTGAGTTGGGGTAAAACAAGAGTTGTTTGCTATGCAAGAACAAGACAAAACAACACTACCTCCAAAGAGTTACACATTAACGAATCTTTGAAAAGATATTTTTGTGAAACTTTACACAACATCGTGGTACCACAAGGCTATTGTTCAAATTTCTCTTCTTTGGTCACCTAAAGGATAGGAAGCTCATTGGCCTAAAATTGCATGACTATCACATGCTAATGCAAGAGTTTACGCCAACGCAATACGTTCAATCATGCACCCACCCACACGATATGCTATTATCGGTTTTGCTTTTCTTTAAATCAATATGTTGCAAAGAAATAATATTGCAAGAACTAGATAATATGCAAGCGAATCAGTAGTGACACCGTGCCTACTCGAGAAGTTCTTTCCTCCATCATTCTTTGATATAATGATACATTTGATGTGCACCTAACTAGGGAGGTAAAATATGCGGTCCCATATGCTTTCGGTGGATGTATCCATTCGAAAGATGTATGAAGGTTATTAAAGGACATGTCGGAATGAAATAGACCGAAGGATGCATTCTTTGAGGAGACTATTGCGGAAGAAACAATAGAGTTTTTAGCGAATATCATAAATCCATGAAATCTGTTGGTATCCCACCGATAAACATGAAACAGATGAAAATGAGGAAGGAAAGCCATTGTCGGCGGCAAATCAATCAAGTTTCATGAACTCTTCAGAAGCACATTTGTATGTAATAAATAATACAAATGAAATTGTACCGTATATCTAGTAAGTCTTACTAACACATGTCTATTTCATATGAAAATTAAATGATGTATCAAATATAATAATCAAACACGTTGTTTCAGCGACACAAGCAAGTTTTGAAAGCGGAAAACCGGGTAAGCGAATAGCATTTACGGAGAATGAGCACAACAAATCTTTTGCCAATTGGTTACGCAAAGAAGTAATTAATCTTATGTTACTCAACATACCCTTTCTAAACCTTATTTCTCGGCTCATTTTGATCGAAAATTGGTGTACTTATTGTTTTGAGCTAATATATACTTCTAATGAAATTCGGGTTGAGAGAGTTACAAATCGACAAAGAAAGTGTATCGAAACGTAAGGTGGATATCCTATGGACCACGCGCCACCGTAGTGAAATCGATTCATATCACATCAATGGGTATACTTTTCGCATACGAAAGATCATGAAGGCAAAGTTTACGAGCAGTGGGGTTAGTGTTGAGGCATTAGATATCCACATATCTAAAGAAGTTGCAACCACAAGAAAAGCATATTATTATGGGGTTTCTTGGAGATATGGGAACTAGATTACCGTTACATGCAAATTCCTCTTTTCAAATGTGATTGGGTTAATCACAAAGTGGTGGTGTGAAACGCGATACTACTCATGGGTATACATTGGTTGACTGAATAGTTTAGGCCACAAGGTTGATCCGTTCATATTAGCCGCATAAACACGACAAGTGTTTTATGTGAAAGACCGGTAGATAAAAATTGTCTATTGTGTTTAAGACACCTCCAAGAATTACAAAGATAAGTATGACGAAGCGATGAGGAATTTAGTACCGTCATTCACCGGCGCAATGATAACATATTGCCACGTGTGGATCGGCGTGACTTGGGTAACGAATCACGAACCGACTACTATCGAACCGATGGAGGTGTTGTTATCTGAAAGTCCAAGTGAACCATGTTATGGTCAAGTTGTCACACTCTACCTTTATCATATTTCACTCTTTTAAAGCATATAGACATTCGATTTTTGTACTTTTTAAGAATTTATGTTTATAATACAAGACTTAATATTAGTTAAATCTGTTAGGTATATTTTTTGTTTAAGGATATGTTGAAAAGAAAGAATTCTCACAGTTGGAGATGTATGGAAGCTGTGCTAGTTGATGTGCTATAGTACGAGTTAATTCAGTGATGTCATTTTAAGTCTGTTTGACCATTCTTTAGTGCAGTAGTGCAAAAATAAAAATGATTTTTACTTGTTTAAATAGTACCGTTACCTAATTTTAGATGGTCAAGTATTTATATGGATAATTTTTATTTTAGAAATCATATTTATCCTTTAATTACTTTATCCTAATCTTTAAAAGTTTAATTATTTTATTTCGATTAAGTCTCCTCACCGACACTAAACCCTAATTGCCTGCACTACCGTAATTCAATTAACATAAAGATGGCACAATTAAAGTTTGTGACAAGCACTATCAAGTGGGATTTCTCAAAAGCCTGCTTGAAAGCACGAGGCTTGACGAGATAGTGGACTTTCTAAAGGGTAGTCATATCGGGTATGCCCTTACTCACAATCCAACTATCTATGATTCCCTAGTCAAGCAGTTACGCGGGTATCTCTTGCTAGAACTATTGGCGATGGGACACTAGAGTTAAATGCAACTATTGATACGTTAGAGTATTCAATCATCGAGGAATCAATCGAAGCAAGCTTCAATTGGTGATGCCTCGTGGATTTCAATGTTGGCAAATCATGACCTCTTTCGGGGATTGGAAAAGATTGGATATCCAGCGATGGAACATTCACTTTTGGAAGAGTCATTTTACGCCACAATGGCGTTTCCTTGTGCATCATATTTTACATTGTATGAGCTCTAAAAGTGGTGGATGGGATCAATTTGGAAGCAATATTGTACGCATTGGTCTGTCTCTCCACCGGCGACTCTTCAATTTTTCAAAAATGATTTTTGATGCCATGGTTGCTAATTCCAAGAATAAGAAAAAGTTTTGATGTACCCAAGATTTTTGCAAATGATCTTAAATGTTGAAACGACAAGCAAACATCCTTACATTGCTCTCCTTTCACTAAAAAGATATTTGGTAATATGAAAAGGGGTTTTGAAGGGCACACAAGCCACTTTTATGCTATGTTGCCTTACATTGCTCACGACCACGAAGGTACATCTACATCTGCTTCCATCTCCTCTTGCTACATCGAAGCTCGGGCTCAACCTACATCCGAACACGAAAAACGAGTTTCAGCAGAGGACACCAACACCCCACCACCTTCACCTTGGTCCATAAGGAAGAACCACCGGTGATTCCTCGAACCACAACCTCAACACCCACTACTACAGTGAGAACCCGGTTCCTTATCTATGGAAGATCTACTTCAACCGGTTCCACAACCGATTTCAAGGGTTGATGAGTTGGAGAAAAAATTGAAGAAGACCAAGAAGTCACTGGGACTACTCGCAAAAGAGTTAAGAAATTGGAGGAAATTCAAGCAGACGGGGATAGACATTACGGACTCGGAAGGTGAGGAATCATCGAGAAACTCAAATTAGTCCTCAAGGATTGGGCGGTGAAATCTTGGTTAAGAATTTAAATCACAAGAAATCCTTTAAGAAGAGGCGGATAAAGAAGCGCAAGTTCTAGTGGAGTGGATAAGTCCGGTGACTTTACTAACGATAAGTCGGGTGGTGCTAAAATTAAATCTGCTTTTGATGAAGATTTTAATCACGGCTTTGATCTTGAAGTTAATACAAATCTTGAACATATTAATCACGGTAGTGATCCGTAGTAATCTGGTGAGGAGTTTGTGCATAGGGAAGGCAAAGGAATAGTGCAAGAATCTTACGAGCCGGTGAAGACCAAAAGCAACTTCATGAGGAAGCTAGCTTTCTTTGAGATTGCTAGGATTCAAGCGAGGATGCGGTGAAGAAGCTAAGCGTCTTGAGAACAAACAAGGGATGATGAGTGATTGCCAAAACTCTGCGGGAGGAACCACAATTAAGCGAAGAACAAATGAAAAGGAAAGTCAAGTTCGGAATCGCCAAATTCTACATCGATGAAGAATGGGATACTATAAATGCAAGATTATTAGTAAACAGAGATATCCTTCACGATATTAACGGAGAAGACTATGCAAGTAAATTGGTTGAGATTATTAATGCGAAGAAGGCTTCTCGAGAGCGAGACAAAGAGAAAGGATGAAACGGACCCGTGACCAAAGGCGAGCAAAGGGATTATATGATCCACTATGTCAAAAGTCAAGGAATCCTACACGAAGTTGAGCCGAGTTAAGGAAATTGAAGAATGATGAACTAAAATCGAATTTGAAAAAGTAATGTACCAAAATAAAAATTTTATTCCAATGGATTCGAGTTGGAAGCTTCACGTTTAAAAGGAAGGGTTACAATCTTCAACCAAAGGATGCTAAGAAGCAAGATTGCAGAGGCCGAAAAGGTTCTTTGAAGTGAAAAACTTGGTGATAAGCCAAAAGCGTATGGAAAGAGGAGGAAGATGAGGTTAAGCAACCAGTTTTGAATATGACAAGGAAGAAATCCACGGGAAAGAAAGGAGTGAAAAGGATAAGACAAATGTTAAGAAGGAAGTGGAAGAGTACATGAAGGATAAGGTTGATGAACCGTCATCAAGAGTTTACCATGGGCTCCATTCCTACAGAGTTCGACACTTCACTAAGATTGCAAAGGTTCGAGATCATCAAAATGGGAAAAAGGTAGTTTACACGATAGTAAGGGAAAATCACAGGACACTATATATGTGAACTTTCACGGTTTATTGAGTGATTTGTCAGGGATGATTTGAAGACCATGTACCGGTGATGATGGAGAAGCATGGTGACGAGAGACACGAAGAGGAATATAAAAGAGTACTTTGGGGTGACTTGAAGACCATGTTTGAGACACGGATCTTGATGATGAAATGTGGGCGGCTGTCAAGAAAAAGTGATCGATGGAATATTTCCACACTTGTCGGGTGCCTTTGTTTGGAATTAGAAACTGCAATTCTTTATATGCTTACAGTATGGAGTATCCACTTCCAAGCAGATTCTTGCGGGGCTATGCTTGAGAAGAAGCTTTTGGTGAAAGAAAGGATGATGCATGCTATCGACTTTTGAGGTTAATTGAATCAAAAGCTCAACACCAATATCTTGGCGATATATGATTAAATCCGGTAGTATTAGTAGTTAGTTACATTTATGAAAAACATAATAGTTTATTAGAGTTTAGGAAGGCATATGTACGGCGTAGAGATATCTTAGGAAGAGATATCTATATCCTTCTACACGTTTTGTATACTAGGTTTTCTAAGTGTATAAAGGAACCCTAAAGTATAGTGAAATGAACTTGTACTTAGGCGAATAGAAATATTAATAAAATAAGTTTATTAGTGAAATAGTATTTGTGTTCTTCTTGCTTGTTGTTAAGATTCGCATTAACAATCAAGTACTCGTTGTTAAAGAGTTCTTCATATATATAATTAGTTTGGATTTATCCAAGTTTAGTATATTGTGGTGTTGCACAAGTGTTAATGTGTGTGCATATCAATGTGACTATAAAGCCATCACCTACAAACCCACATTTTCATTATGACACAATAAATGCAACAAACTTGACCATATGGTGTTTAAAGTGAAAAGCGTGTATTTTTGTGACTATTGATTATCCAATGGCCACATCAAATTTATGTTTGTGTGGCCTTTTCTAACATTTAGTCGCATAAAGAATGTTTGTTTTGGGTATTTAGTCACATACAATTTATCATAAAGTGGCCAAAGTGTTAATAAGTGTGACCATATGGTGTTTCAAGTGAAGAAATGTGTGTTTTGTGTGACTATTGATCATCCATGGCCACTTGAATTTTATGTTTGTGTGGCCTTTTGTAACATTTAGTCACACAAAGCATGTTTGTTTTGGGTATTTAGTCACATACAATTACTCATAAAGTGGCTAAAAGTGTTAATAAGTGTGACCATATGGTGTTTCAAGTGAAGAAGGTGTATTTTGTGTGACTATTGATCATCCAGTGGCCACATGAATTTTATGTTTGTGTGGCCTTTTCTAACATTTAGTCACACAAAGCATGTTTATTTTGGGTATTTAGTCACATACAATTAACCATAAAGTGGCTAAAAGTGTTAATAAGTGTGACCATATGGTGTTTAAAGTGAGGAAACGTGTATTTTGGTGACTATTCATCATCCAATGGCCACATATTAAGTTCGTGACCATATGTCTGGATTTTGGCTACACTTGAATAATATGTGTGACAAAGCGTTTAGTGTGACCATATATGGCATTTGGTCACGGTGTTAGTAGCAAATGTGACTTTATAGATTAGCTTTCGGCAAGCTAACACAAACTAAACTTTAAACACATATTAACTTACGTGAACATATGTCTTGGATTTTGGCTACACTTAACGAATGTGTGACAAAACATTTAGTGTGACCATATATGGCTTTTGGTCACAGGTGTTCAAGTGTGTGACATATATTTGTCACTTTGTTTATATGTATATCGTGACTAATGCTTCAACCTTACTTTTCATTTTCACTTTGGTTCCAATTTGGATGTGGCTAAAGAGTTGGCAAAACATATCGGTCACCCTTAAATAATGTGTGACAAAACTTGACTCTATGATTTAGACACAAAAAATTACTTCATGTGACTAACATCAAGGTTACTTGTATTTGTCACGCGTTCCAAATTCATATGTGGCTAAATGATCGAAAAAATCACGGATACCTTTAGCCACTGGCGTCAATTATGTGGCGATAGGTTCTAATGGTCGCACAATTAAAATTTTCATGTGTGACTAATTAGTACATGTTGTCAATTTTAGTACCTTGACCACACAAATATGCGAATGTGTGGCGTTCCATTTCGACCATGCGTGACCAAATCCGTTTTGTACTAGTGGTGGAAGTCACTAAGAAGAATGTACATGGTGGCTGGTTCGAGTGGTACTCGATCTCTACATCTAACAAGTTTCTTTGCTCTTTCTACGGATCTGGCGGATAGTCCTTCTAATGACTCACGCAAGGATATGGATTACAGTGTCGTACAATGGAAGTTAATGTTGATAAGTCTCCTATGACGGTAATGTATCACAAGAACCCTTGCAGAGTGATTTGAAAGAGATGGACACGGATGTGGCTTCTAAACTAGTGACTCTTGTATTCCGCCCGTCTCTTCTACTAAGAGAGTTAACCCTTTTTCTAAAGTAGGAGAGATTGAGGTGTCAGTTACGAAGATGAGGTTGTTGCTAACCCTTTTGATGAGTCTGCTAATATATTTGGTGGTGGCGAGAGTTTGAAGATGAGTATGATGACTATGACTTGATGACTATCTTGAAAGCAGGTTCGTGATCTTCCGAGAATTTGGATGCCTTTAATGCCATTTATGGCACAAAGTTTCAAGGTCCTAGGAAGTAATTTTATGCGTTGTGTCATATGTAATCTTTTGAGTAGTGGTTTGGTTTCTTGTTTAGAAACTAGGAAGTATCTTGTTATGTAAGTTTTATGCCTATGTAACAGTGAGATATGGGACTTCACTCATATCCATTGTACTTAAACGTTTATTTGGTTAATATATTTACGAGTGCGGGAGATTACTCCCTTTACCCAAAAAAAAACTCTTTTAAGTTTTTTTAAAAAAAAATCATCATTGCCTTTTTATTTCATTAAAATTGCAAAATGACCTTGAATGGTCACTTTACCATCGATAATGAAATTTTTATACAAAACACTAAGTTTTTTATACATTCTGAGTTGCAAAGTGAATTAAACTCACTTTACCATCGATAATGAATATGCATTACCATGTCTAGGATTTAATTGAGGTGCTGCCAAGGATTTCATGGGGTGCTGCGTGAAGCTTGCCCACAAACAAAACAAAAGGGTCCTCCTATGCAAACACGCAAAAAAGAAACAAAAGTTTTAGATCTAAAAAAGTTTTAGATCTAAAAAATTTAAGAACGAAACATTTTTTTTAAGAGAATCACCATATTCAAAGTTTTTAGATCTAAAATGTTTTAAAAAAATCAAAAAAGTAAACTTTTTTTTACAAACCTCATAATATTTTCAACATCAGATATGTTTAGAAGCATCTAAAAAAGTTTTAGATCTAAAAAGTTTTAGATCAAAAACAATTAACAACGAACAACATCACAACATCACCACATCACAACATCACAACATCACCACAATCGAACAACGAAGCGTATATCTAACAAGTGTAAACACTTATCGGATCAAAGTTTGTAGATCTAAAATCTTTAGATCTACAATTTTTAGAGAGAGAGAGTGGTAATACCACCGGTGTGAGAGAGAGATAGTGAGTTTTGCGGAAAGGCAGAGAATATCAACGAGCAAAACGGAGAAAACCATGTGCGCACATGGTTTCAACATAAAATATACACGGTCAACAAAAGCGCGTAAACCATTCGAGAACCACACACGTAGCACCGATTATATACACACACGTTTTAAAAGAAGCGTTTTACTTATACACGTAGCACCACAACACACACACACATGTCAAACCATTTATAACAAAAAAAAGCGTTTTTTTAAAGTTATTATACATAAAGAAAAATTAATACAATGTAATAAAAGTAATAAAAGTATTTTTAAAATATTTATAAAAACAAGTATTTATAAACAGTCTTTTTTTTTTTTACTTTTAATCTTTTATTCTTTTATAAAAGTAGGGTTTTTTTTACTCTTTTATTTCCTTTAATCAAGTTTATAAACCCATTGTATCAACATTTTTTTAAAAAATTATAAACAAGTACAACATTTTGTTTAAAAAATTAATCAACCCTTCAATCAAATTTATAAACCCGCGATATCAATATTTTTTAAAAAAAATTATGAACAAGTTTATAAACGAACTTTTATCAAGTACAACATTTATAAACCCACGGTATCAACATTTATAAACCCACGGTATCAACATATTTCTTTAAAAAAATTAATCAACCTTTAATCAAATTTATGAACTTGCAAGTTTATAAAGCGAACTTTTATCAAGTACAACATATATAAACTCACGGTATCAACATTTATAAACCCACGGTGTCAACATTTTTGTTTAAAAATATTAATCAACCTTTAATCAAATTTATAAACCCACGGTATCAACATTTTTTTAAAAAATTTATGAACAAGTTTATAAGCGAACTTTTATCAAGTACAACATTTATAAACCCACGGTATCAACATTTATAAACCCACGGTATCAACATATTTCTTTAAAAAATTAATCAACCTTTAATCAAATTTATGAACTTGCAAGTTTATAAGCGAACTTTATCAAGTACAACATATATAAACTCACGGTATCAACATTTATAAACCCACGGTATCAACATTTTGTTTAAAAATATTAATCAACCTTTAATCAAATTTATAAACCACGGTATCAACATTTTTTTTAAAAAAATTATGAACCTTTACATCTACACGTAACTTTTAATCTTGCAGGGTTCATAAATTTGATTTAAAAAAAATTAATCAACCTTTTATCAAGTTTTTAAACCCACGAGCCAAAAATTTGTGTCCAAAACATTCAATAAAGAACTTTGACACAAAATTTTAACACGATATTCACAAAAATTAATCAACCTTTTATCATGTAAGGAACCATCATGACCCCAAAAAGGTGAGATATGGCGCCACCCAAAAATACAACAAAAAGCGAACCATCACGAATCTAAAACTTTAGATGTAGGGCGCGTCGGTGAGAAATACTGCGTGCCCTATGTTAAAATGATCACCTTTTCCGATCTATCGTTTGGTATATGAGGTGAAACTTTACGGTGGTGCGTGGCGAATATTGGCGGAAGATATTAGGTCATTGGTATTTTTGAGTGAGAGGAGAGAGTCTTTACAAGAGAGAAAAAATAGTTTGAGTGAGAGAGAGAAAATCGTTTGAGTGAGAGAGAGAACGGGTATAAATGGGGTTGGGTAAAAACGAAGGGCGGCACCCTTTTATCAAAACTGGTTTTTTTTTTTTTTAAGTAAAAGTTATTTTTAAAAAGAAAAAGTAAAGTTTGTAAAAACGTAAGGTTTGTTAAAAAAGGTTTGTTAAAAATTAATACAAATGTAATAAAACTAATAAAGTATTTTTAAAATATTTATAAAAACATGTATTTATAATTGTTAAGTAAAAATGTATTTATAAAAAGATAATATAAACTATTTATAAAAGTTTGTGAAAAATTTGTATTTTTAAAAGTTTTTTTTAAAATTTGTACAAGTATTTTTTATCGAAGTTTTTATAAAGGTTGTTGTGTTTTATATTGTATAGGTGTTAAGTCTTGAAGTCGATTTAATTAATTGGGTGTGATCTCTTTTTGAATCGATTGGTTTTGTTATTGTTATTGGAAAAGTAAATGAGATAGGGGCTATAAGTACTTTATCAATTTAAGTGTTCTAGACATGGGGCGTCTTCACGTGAAGGTTTAGAAGATGAACTTCAACGGCGGACTAGTACCGACAAATGTAATTGCCCATTCAGTTACTTGAAATTTATAAAACGTTTAATGGTTGGATATTGAAGGTTAAGTGTCCGGGGCATAATCATAATTTTCGGACTCGTTGCATGGTTTTCACGAGACCATGCGATTAAAAGTGAATTAGTGTTTGTGAGGCGAGATGACAAAACAGCGTGTAGCACCACGAATTATACTTTCTTGATAAAAGATGGATCCTAATAACGTGTTTACCATTAAAGCGGTGTATAATGCACAAGAAAAGATTCGTCATGACGATCGCGGTGATTTGACTCGATACAAGCGCTTTTAGTACATTTGCGGCGTAAGGTTATACATATTACCCTAGGATAAATGACCACACAAATGAGCTCGATGAAATATTTTTGTTCACCCGGCGTCATATGCCACATGGACAACATATCCGAAAATCATCTTGATGGACTCCACATACAATACCAACATGTTTAAATTGCCATTCTTCTGATTTGTTGGGGTTACTCCAACAAACACAACATTCTCAATGGCGTTTAGCTTTTGGACAAGGAAAAAAGCCAATTTCAAATGGGTGTTGGAATGTGTTAAGTTGGTGAAACAAGAACAATACTACCGCGGGTTATCGTCACCGACAGAGATTTAGCGTTGCTTGGGGCATGCGGAAGAATTCCCAACGCTAACAGTTACTCTGCCGATGGCATATCAATCGAAATGTGCTAAAGCATTGCGGACATAGATTCGTCGTTAAAGGGTATGGTCCGTTAGATTGACATGGGATTCGATGATTCTGACTCAGACCGAAGGCGTGTTCGGGCATTATTATCGGCACCTCGTGGTTTATTGGTCCAAAAAGGGTACTCGAATTGTACTTTAATAATACATTTTATTATTATTATTTAATAAATAACTACTCGGATTGTTTTCTCACTTTAGTAATTCTTTGCTTTCTCGGATGTTTTCGGTATTTTTGAACCCGTTGCGAGATTACGACCGCATGTTTGTGTCGTACATTACCGATCAATATCGCGACTTGGCGAACAACAACATGTAGAGTTGAGGTCAACACGCTGTTGAAGTTATACTTGGGCTCCACGGTCCGGCTTAGACACGTTGTTGTGTTCGGTCGACAAGATTATAGTCTGCGCGAAAGCTGCGATCGAGCCTCTTTGAATATAAGCAAAATCAAGAAGCGCATGCTTGTAAGAGCACTCTATTTAGCGAATGCGGTATAATGTTTATACTTTCAGAAAGTAAGCGGGATGTTGATCCGCGTGCATGTGGTCATCGAGATCTTGTTAGTGTATAACTTACCATGCTATCACCAAGCTGTATTGGCTTGAGCAAAGCGGTATGTATTTAAAATTTATGCCTACCAAGTTATTCTTCTCGTCAATACCGATAATTATAAAAAGTTCTTTTTTCGAATCACAGGATTGCCAATTCCGGCGATTATGTTGATAATTTTGGAGAACACTAAGCGTTCCTTGGCTGTTGTCCGAAATACTCAAGAGCTGATGAGCTCGAATATCCTCAAGAGCATCAAGGGCTGAAGAGCCTCAATATTTTTCTTGTCAAGATGACGTCTGAAATTCAAAGTGTTTATACGGAGCATCGTCGTTTGTCAAAAAATATATTAAACATGCTCGGAGGTATATACGCTCCGAATACATGTCGATAACAACAACTTTGTTAAAAAGTAATCGTGGACGTCCGGGGTGCAAAGGACAACAAATCCAAGTCTAAACCAAATATCCGGTTGAGCGAAGAACCCCGCAAGGCACGAAGCTACACAAAACCTAAAAAGTCCCGAGTAAATAAAGAATGCGAGACACGGTTCTTATGTGGAGAGCCTTCTAACGTCCGAGACTTAAGCGAATGACCTAGCGAGGCGACTTAAGACACCACTTATGCGTTCCAGTTACTATAGCGAATATTGTATGGTGAAATTCCGACTCTTTTCAACCATTTGGATCCTAGGGATCTTTAACGTGGAGGGTGATGGAAATTGTGGCTATCGGTGCTGCCATAGGTCTTGGCCATCAACAAGAAATATGGCCCGAATCGAGCTCTTGCGAGGAAGAGGTAGACAATCACGAGGAAGTTTACAGGAAATGTGGGTGAATCTTTTACATCTACGTAACTTTCGATGAATTGGTTTAACGGTCGACACCAAGCGTTATTGGATGACTATGCGAGAAATAGAGTGGTTATTGCTACAACTATTAACCGTCCTATTGTATGTATAACCAATTCACAATCTCTTTTGTTACTTCGCTTAGAGGTTCTCCAAATTCAGTAAAATATTGTATCCGGTTGTTATTCTTCGTGTGGGGAGCGAGGAATGTGCTCACCGTTCTTGCGGTTCTTGATGAAGACTCACCACTCCGTATAATCACCCACAATGGAGATATTTTAGAAATGTCGTGGCGGCGCCATGGGAACATGTGTCTACTTTCAGCGACGGAGGATGTTTAGATATCGTGAAAGCGATTATTTATTTATATTGTAAATAACAAAACATGTATGAGCGATTCTTGATTTATATTGTAAATGACACAACATGTATAGACGATTCTTGATTTATAGCAAGCGACTCGTCATCTTTTATTCTGATTTACTGCTCTGCTCGGTTCTTCCTCATGTTTTATTCTGAGGAATCGGATGACATTGGTGAGGACATTCATTGTGTCAACCACACACCGCTCGTGTTGAGAGTCCAGTTATGTGCTTTCTTCACAATCTTATGTGCCTCTGTCTAGCTATATCTCCATTGCGAGATGAGGACAATTTTATACATCGTCCTCCGGTTCTTCCTCATCTTTTGATCTGACCGTCTCGCGTTGTGAGTCTGGCGAGAGATTGATGGATTGAGGAGGCGCATTTGAGTTAGAGTCTCGTGTGGGACGGATGGCGGCATCATTGGGCGACTACGCATCGGGCGTGATTGATCTTAGTTTCTAGTTATATTGTAATTTTGTGAACCATGTATCAACTATTAATCTATAACAAGATTGGTTATTTATGTATTGAAGCTTCTAATTTTGTGAACCATGATATTACTAATTTATGTTGTGAATAATTATACAAAATCTTTTGGCGGATGCAACAACAAAATCCTTATTTGTGTCGTTGTCAGCGTGGATTAATAATTGAAAGAACATCCCACCACCCAATACTTGTGGTGAAGTATTATGCATGTCCTTTCTCAAGGTAAATAATTAAACGTTTGCTTATTTGCGTAAATATATCAATAACTTGTTTGTTTAGAATACATTTCTTATAATTGTTTAGTCATGTATGTGACCGGGGACTAAAGACTATGCGTGTCGATACTTCATGTGGAAGAAAATATTTCAACAAAAGTACTTTGGTGAAGCCTCTTCTTTAACGATTGCTCAATCTGCGAAACTAAAGATACAACGATCAACATGCTATTGGTGAAAACAATTTGTTGCGAGGCAAAAATAAAGCGTTGGAAGCATCACCTGAAATTGGCAAGAAATCCAGATTGATCACGCATGTCGGTAGAGTGGAATACTCTATGAGCTTATAGATGACATTAATAATCTTCATGTGAGTAGGCGTTGTAATATTGAAAACATTTGTTGTTTTACTTGTTTAATGTTTACATTTGTTGTTATACACAATTAAAAACATAACGTAAAATAAATACCATATAAAACACTACACATTAAATACACTATACATAAAAACACTACACAAATTAAATACACTATACACACTATACACTACACAAATTAAATACACTAAAAACACAACACACACAATTATTAAAAAAAAGCCATTGGATGGGGGTCCACCCTAATGAGGTGATCGCTAAGGATTTCATGGGATGCCAGTGAAACACCCTACACAATTAAGTACACATCGACTTGTGGTCACACCACCGTCTTTTCATATTTTGGTGCGTATACATTCTTAACAATATCACGAGTGAGAATCGATGCAGTGCCTTGAGATCTTGTATTTTTCAACGAAAGTTCAAAACGAGATAACTTGGGTTCCCATTCGTCATCAAGTAAAATATTCGAGCTCATGATGTTGCAATGTATGACCTGAAATCTCGTCCGGGATCATAATGGACGTAACTCAATGCCTTCGCAACACCAGCATATCTTCAACCTTTGCATCCATGTGAAGGTCTCGTCGATAAGGTGATTCGTTGAGACTTGATGAGCCTCCTTCTTGTATATGATTATCTTCTCGAAATCGTTATCATAAAAACCGATAATAGACACTAGATTATTATGTTTGAGACTAGAAAGCATCGAAACTTCCGTCCAAAACCTTTTGCTCTCATCTTTTACATAATCTAAATAGAACCTCTTTACAATAATATCGATGAATTGTTGACAATGTAAGTGACCTTTAAAAAATTTCCAAGCTTATACTTTTCGATAATATTCTCATCGGCAAAATTGTTGGTTCTTGATTGTATATCGTGGCGAGTTTTTCAAGCATTTGGTTTCTTATCATCTTTTTGGTTTTAAAGGCACATTGTTAGTGAATGAAAGAATGCTCGTGTCCTATGTCATTGCAAGAGAGATCGTTTTCTTATACCTAACGGGAAAATGTTTGCTAGTGTTGGAAGGTGATTTTATCTTAATGATGCATTACCATGTGTTATCATGATCAAAGTCGTCTTTTGAGTTTTGGTCAGTATATAATGAAAAATTGTACTTAAATATTTTCTGTTTTATTATAAGATACGTTTTGGATAAAAAGGAAGCAAAGATATTCGGAAGAAACAAATAAAGAAGACTAGAAAGAAGATGTGGTGGTGCAATGGTGTTGATTTGTATTGACTGTATTGAGTGTTTATGGCAATACTACAATATTATATGGCTCTCCAATGAAACCTTATTATAAAAGTAATTAAACGTGGATCTCTAAACCACACTTGACCAGTCATGAAGGAATCTTTGTGTTTATTAAATTCCAATATCAGACTTTTGGCCGTTAAAGTGGACGGCAAATGCATGAATACAAAAATGTTGTGCTTTTCATAACCCAGTTTTTATAAAGAAAAGACTAATGATTTGCACATTCAAAATACAAACATTTGAAGCAAAAAATTTAATACTGTACAAATATTTAATGTATAAATAAAGTGTCACAATCAAATTTCAAAATGTGAAAAAAACATAAACAATTTGTACCATACTGGCCATCACGTGACAATCTACATATTCCAATGAATAATGAACATGTTTATGAACAATGCCTACTATTTTTATATTCCTTTTTTTATATGTATCGAGAATAGAGATTCTCATTCAGTTTTTGAGATATTGTTGTTGTAAGGATTTTTAACTTGTGCCAAGAAGCGCGTATTACTTATAAAAGGACGTGGTCCGCGAGAAAAAGACAGGGGATCCATGAAAGTACAATTTTGTAGATCCCATGTCCTTTCTGTATGATCCGATGTCGCTTTTAATGTGTTTAACATGTGCTTGGGCAGATGTTAGACAAACCCTTGTTGTAATATAGGATTAGTTGCATGACCCGTTTGATGGGCGTTGTTACATATAGTATAATATATATTTTCTTTAGGATACAAACTTGACAAAGTAACTGAGTTCCATTCCCAACTTTCTTGATTATATTCAGAGTATTTACATAGTATCTCCATTCTCGGAACACCACTCTTTTTCATGAAGGTTTTAGATATATAACAAAACGATAAGATAAGCGACACTAAGAGGAGACGACTACCCATGTATGGAGATAAGTTGTCTTTTTATTTTTACGTGACGGTTGGTCAGTATATAATGAAAAAATTGCAGTGATATATATTTTTCTGTTTTATTAAGATACGTTTTGGTTACAAAAAGGATGCAAAGATATTCGGAAGAACAAATAAAACAAGAGTAGAAAGAAGATGTGGTGACTACAACATTATATGGGCCTCCAATGAAACCTTATAATAAAAGTAATTAAACGTGCATCTCTAAATGAATCTTCGTGTTTATTAAATTCCAATATCAGACTTTTGGCCGGCAAAGTTGATGGAAGATGCATAAATACAAAGATGTTGTGTTTCCCAAATGAATAAACAAATTGTACCACACCGGCCATCACGTACCAATCTACATATTCCAATGAATAAACATGTCTATGATTCTATGAATAATGCCTACTATTTTTCTATTCCTTTTGTTTGTGTCCGGACAATATATCCTCATTTAAACGTAAATAGTACTATAAAGAGATTTTCATTCAGTTTTTAAAATATAGTTGTATATATGAGTTTAGTTTGCATGATCCGCTAAATGGGCAGGCTACTTTCATTTTATTATTTGTATATATGAGATTAGTTTGTGTAGTAATAAGCAAATAATCGGAGGTTTTGGATATGACATGATTGAATGTTTTTGTGAAGTTATGATGTATATTAGGTCATGTTGATACTACTCTTTTTAAAACTTAAAAATTTTAGCCATTTGAGCGTTAATTAATTTCATACTTTTTATCAAAGTGCTATTGAAGTATTTAAGAACTCAAATCATCAATCTGATGACATAAAAGAATATGGAGATACTTAATGAACCAGATGCAAGTGATATTATTGAAATGGAGGCTCAAAAGTAGTTATAATCATTGATTAAGAAAAGGTTAAACAAATAATTTCCTATACTTAAGAAAAGGTTAATTACATGTTAAAATGAGCTGAGACTGACGGTGATACACTAACTACTATACACGTCCGACCATGATTTATAATATACATAGTCTACGATATTATGACCAATTAAAATAAAAAGACTTAGCCTTCAAAAGTTCTAATAAATATATAAAGACTATAAAACACGATTAACACTAATGAATATATCGATCCAAGGCTGTGTACATGATGTGTTTTCAGGGGCGGAGCCACGTTGCAACTATTGGGGGAAAGGCCCCCAGTAAAACTTCACCGAAATGTTTAAGTTAGTAGGAAAAAAATGGTTAAACTAGTTGCGAAAATGAGTAGTGCCCTCAGACCCTCAACATAGACAGCAAAGTGCCCTCTTCCAAAAGAAATCCCTTAATTGAATCTTTAGTTTATTTTTTTTCTTCTGAAACTCATCATTTAGTTTATTTTAACTTCTGAAACTCATCACTTAGTATTTAATCTTTGCTTTTGCCTCATCGTCCCATAGCAATACTAGTTTTTTATGAGTATTGCTAGAATCCTAAAACTCACAAAATAAAATCCACAAATAATTTCCTATACTTAAGAAGATTCAACTTTTGGGTTTAGTTAATTACATGTTGTCTACTTGCAAAATGAGCTGGAGACTGATGGACTGATGGTGATACTCTAACTACTACACGGCCGACCATGATTTATAATATACATAGTCTACGATATGATGACCAATTAAAATAAAAAGACTAGCCTCCAAAAGTTCTAATAAATATATAAAGACTATAAAACACGATTAACACTAACAAATATATCGATCCAAGGCATCCAACGACAAAAATTGCATGTTAGCTTTATATTTCATATTTGCTACAATATATTAATTCTAAAATGAAATGTATTTACATATTTATGATGCATTAATCCTTATTGCCATTTTCTTCTAGAGGAAATCTTATGTAAACCTTCATTATATAGAATGCATCCATGTTCTGGATACCAATATTTCGCGATTGAGGTAACCAATCCACCTACTTAACGTGAATACAAAACATATTAATACATGTATTAAATAAGCGGGCATGGGTTATAAGCATGTTATCCCTATGAGGTTTGGGTTAGCTAAGTGTTAGACTTGTCAACCCATCAAGGCGTTTAACCACATAAACCAATAAACCAATAAAAGTATTAAAATATTGAAAACTAAATATGAGTAGCGAAGTTATAAAAATATAGTTTGGTTGTACCTAATTATTGGATTTGTGATTCGTTTTTAAAGTTTATCGTGTTTTATATATGTTTTAATCAATTTGAGCAACATATAATTTTAGGACACAAATTAATTATAACATTTACCTATTGACCTATCAATCTATTTAACATATATAGTTAAGTTAACATGTTACACCCGGTTATAAGCGGGTCATATGTATTATACATGTGGATTAGGATTGAGATGCTTTACACAATTAATAAATAGCCATTGTGTTTGGGTTGGCGTAATGTTGATCCGCCAAGCTACTCACCCAAATAAATTAACTCAAACATGACTTAATCGCCACGCTTTTGGTAGGATATTTTATTAGAATTTGTTTTAATAATGTAAATTATTTAAATAAAATTTTAAGTCGACACGTTATTATAAAGAAAACCATAACGATTGTAAGTTCACACATTTTAGTTGACTTCTTTAATTTGTTAATCATAGTGCCTGTTTATGCAAATGAATAGCCGAACATGCTTCATTCATAATTTTGTACAAGTTTTGATTTTATTTACTAGATAATGTAAAATGATCAAGAAATAATTTTGGACAAAAACTAAATTTGTATTAACGTAAACTTAATATGGGTGTAAACAGTTAATTTCCATACTTTACTTGATTTGGACTTAATAACAGCGAATACTAGCCAAAATTCATCTTTTCATTTAGTCAATGAGGAGGATCGTCGCTTATGATTGTAAGAAAGAGAAAAAGTCATAGGAAACATAAGAACATGTGAACAAATTTTATAGTCAAGTGGTAATAGATTTAGATATAATAAAAGTTGCCAAGTCTCAATAGAATATTTTGATTAGTTAGTAATTTCATGTGTCATTATATTCTAATCTCTATTTATATCATCCGTTGACGTTGTGAATACAATTGAACATTCATCATGAATTCATGTAAGATGCATAGAAACTTGTCACTGTATATGCCATCCATCAAAAAATATATAAAAATTAATAGACATTTAATTTGAAACAACCACAAAAGTTATCTATTTCTACATGATTTATTACATACGATAATCTATACAGAGGCAACCTCCACTGGCCGTCCTTTTTTCATATCCTATTAGTAGATCTACAAATTTTGCTATGGCTATTAATTTGTTTACATTTTTTTTTATAACAATTCTATATTCATAACAACCATTGATACTAAAGTTAAACACCGATTTCTTGTAATACTTGAGTGAGTTATATTACTGACGTACATGTAATCAAGTTTTTATTAATATTATCTCTATTTGAGTTTCTCATCATCTCATGCCTACAACACTTCAACTTCGTTGAAAGTTCCTTATTCAACCTTGTTGGTTGAATGGTCCCAAAAGCCAAATTCAAGCTACAATGGAACATGTTAATATATGTAGTGTTAGATGATGAGGTAGATAATGTTGAAACAATCATTATTTTGCATGATATAAGTATAGTATGAAATTTAATATAAACTATTAGGATGTTTTTAGTTATGAAGACACGTTATTGCATGTTGGCACGTTATTATACAAGAGTGATAATTCTTTAAATGAAAATTGTAAGTTGGCACATTATTATACAAAAATCACCATAAATAATTGTATGCTCTTTTAAAAAAACTTGTATTAACGTAGAAAACCAATCTGTCATCATATAATGTATAATTTTTTTATGTGTGAACATACAAGTTTTTTTGTATAATTTGATTTTTTATATATAAAATTATAAAATTTTGCAATTATATGCGATTTGGCCAATTTAGCTTGATTTTGTTTTTTGATTTGGCCCATTTATATACGATTTGTGATTTACATCCTTAACCAAGTTGGCTGATTTATCCAAGTTTTGTCTGATTTCGCCGATTTATGCCCGATTTATCCGATTAATCGGTATGTTGACCATTTTTTTACCAAACCGATAAATAAGGCAGATTAATAAAAAAAATTGGGCGGTTAATCCCCGCTTAGCGATTAATCGCCGATTAGTCGGCCTCCTAGTTCGATTTTTGCAACACTACGTTTAACTAAATGAACCGATAAAAGTATAAAAATAGATAAATGTTGAAAACTAAATATGTGTATCCGAAGTTATAAAAATATAGTTTGGTTGTACCCTAATTTATTGGATTTGTGATTCGTTTTTTAAAGTTTATACGTGGTTCATATATGTTTTAATCAATTTGAACAACATATAATTTTAGGACATAAATTAATTATAATATTAACCTATACACCTATCAATCCGCTTAACATATATAGTTAAATTAACATGTTACACCAGTTATAAACGGGTCATATGTGTTATACATGCGTAGATTAGAATTGAGATGCTTTAAACAAGTAATAAATAGCCATTGTGTTTGGGTTGACGTAATGAGGATCCGCCAAGCTACTCACCTGAATAAATTAACTCAAACATGACTTAGTTATCGCCCTGCGTTTGGTACGATATTTTATTAGAATTTGTTTTAATAATGTAAATTATTTAAATAAAAATTGCAAGTTGGCACATTATTACAAAAAAATAAATAAATAAATAAATAACCATAAATGATTGTAAGTTCACACACATTTTAGTTGACTTTTTTTATTTGTTGATCACAGTGCCTGTTTGTATGAGTGAATAGCCGAACATGCATCATTCATAAATTTGTACAAGTTTTGTAGTAATAAATTAAACTAATTTCGGATTATATTTTATTTAGTAGATACTTGCAAAATGAACAAGAATTTATTTTTGGACAAAAAACAAAATTTGTATAACGTAAATTGAATATGGTTGTAAACCTCCAATTTCCATACTTTACTTAATTTGCTTTTGATAACAGCAGAACACTGGCCAAAAGGCAAGTTTTGCGTTGTTTATGATTGTAAGAAAGAGAAAATTTCAAAAGAAACATAAGAACGTGTAAACAAATTTTATAATCAGCAATTAATAAATTTAGATATAATAAAAGTTGCCAACTCTCAATAGAATATTTTGATTAGTTAGTCATTTCATGTGTCATTATACGCTAATCTCTATTTATATCATTCATTGAGGTTGTGAATACATTTGAACATTCATCATGACTTCATGTAAGATGCATAGAAACTTGTCACTGTATATGCCATCCGTCAAAAAATATATAAAAATTAATAGACATTTAATTTGAAACAACCACAAAAGTTATCTATTTCTACATGATTTATTACATACGATAATCTATATAGAGGCAACCTTCACTGACCGTCCTTTTTTTATATCCTATTAGTAGATCTACAAATTTTGCTATGGCTATTAATTTGTTTACATTTTTTTTATAACAATTCTATATCCATAACAACCATTGATACTAAAGTTAAACACCGATTTCTTTTAATACTTGAATGAGTTATATTACTGACGTACTCACGTACATGTAATCAAGTTTTATTAAAATTATTTGTATTTGAGTTTCTCTTCATCTCATGCCTACAACACTTCAACTTCGTTAAAAGTTCCTTATTCAACCTTGTTGGTTGAATGGTCCCAAAAGCCAAATTCAAGCTACAATGAAACATGTTAGTTTATGTAGTGTTAGATGATGAGGTAGATGATATTGAAACCATCATTGTTTTACATGATATAAGTATAGTATGAAAATTAAAATAAACTATTAAGACGTTTTTAGTTATTAAGACACGTTATTGCAAGTTGGCACGTTATTATACAAGAGTGATAATTCTTTAAATGAAATTTGTAAGTTGGCACATTATTATACAAAAATCACCATAAACAATTGTATGCTCTTTTTAAGAAACTTGTATGTTCACACACAAATTTAATTGACTTTGTTTTTTTATTTAGTAATCGCTTTGACTTTGTTAGTTTATTTAGTAATCGCAGTAGTTGTCTATACGAGTGAATAACCAGTTAGAATATGCTTTAAAACTATAGTCATACCAATTTATCATCATAAAATAAATAATGTTTTTTGAATGAGTCTCTTATTCTTCTTTTTATTAACGTAGAAAACCCAAGCCAAAAGCAAACCCGAGGCTTCACTAACCCTGGAGACATATAGAACTCAACCACTAGTATTACTTGAAAATATGGATTGTTTCGCTTGAGATGGTCACCATGGGAGGTTAAATCGTGATATAAACCCAATAGACCACTAATAAAGTTAAAGTTGTCTAGTATAATAGTACAATTTTTATGAATTTTGCATGTTACTAATCCAAAAATGTATAATACGAAGAATTTACTAGAATATTACCAAATCATTAAGGTTTTCTTTTTGTCAAAACACTAAAATTAGTTAAAAACTTGAATGAAACACGAATATGAACTGAATCCCACAAGACCACGTACAAGATCTTAATGTGCAGTGGCGGACCTAGGTGGCAAACTAAGGTGGTTCCCTTTGCCTACTTGAGGTGACTAAATTCACATGTCAACACCTCGGGCTGATCGAGTCGGGTCGGGACAGTCTCATACAATTAGTAAACGACATCAGAAAAAGTCAACTTATTTGAGACTATGATATATAATCCACAGTTTTTATAAGTTGTGTACAGTAGCAATGTTAAAAAAAAGATGTTAATGAAATATTCTTCTACATGTTCATTGGTTTATAATTACAGCTCTTATAACATTTAATTTAAGATTGATATAAGGCTGGACGCAGTGGGAGATTACAAATAGGTTGGGCATCAAAAAATTGCATCAACGCCGATATTCACATCGGTCAATTCGAGTGTGGAACAAGGGTCATCAAATCGGTTGAGGCCACAAATTTTGAGTATCGGATCGGTTGTATTTTCAACCGATATTCAATTTTTCCACATTTTCCAAATTGTACCATTGCAACATTAAAAAAAAAATAGAAAAAAAAAATAAATAGACTTTACGACTTTTCCTATAAATACTAACTCAAACACATTTCTAAACCACACAATTTCAATCAATATTTCTATCTCAATACCTTCAAACACATTCTTTAATATGTCGTTCGAGCTTTTATTTGGTTCTTCTTCGTCTTAAGCGATGAAGAAGTTTTAATGAGTTTGTGGGTTTGGATTTTTGCTTGGAAGGCTTACAAAGCATCACAGCCAAAAGTTTGATGAAGGTACATGGATAGGGATCATGAGGGTTCTCATAATCGTTTAGTGGCGGCATACTTCTTCGAAAACCCGCAGTTCGACGCAAGAACATTCTGTCGGCGGTTCCAAATGAGCCGAGAACTATTCATAGAAATTGTTTGAGAGATAACCGATCATTCACTTTATTTTCAACAAACTCTTGATGCTAGGGGCATACTTGGTATTAGCCAATTGGTCAGTGTCTGCGGCCATTCGTCAATTGGGATACTGCGGCCGTTCGATTCTCTTGGCGAGAATCGGCAATGGCTACAACAACATCCGTGAATGCCTTCGTAAGTTTGCAAGGTTATCATGGAGTTATATGGTCTTTGAGTATTGCGAAAGCCCGTATTCGACCTTGAAAGATTATATGCTCATCACGAGCATAAGCATGGCTTTCTGGGATGATGGGAAGCATTGATTGTACAAATTTGGAGTGGGAGAATTGCCCAAATAATGAGAGCTCAATATGCTAGGGGTGATCACGGGCCACATCAATTCATTTTATTGAAACACTTCCCAAGATTTATGGATTTGGCATGCGTACTTTGGTGTCTCAGGAATGAATAACGACGTAAACGTTTTACGTCGTTCCCTTGTTTTCAATGATATGAAATCTGGGAAAGCACCAAACCTGGAATTCGAGGTTAACGATGTGACTTATAAAAGGGGATAGTATCTTACTGACGGGATATATCCACAATGGTCCGTTCATATTAAGTCTATTTCAAATCCTCCCACGGGTGATGAAAAAGAATATTGTACAAAGGAAGCCGCAAGCGACAAGGAAAGATGTTGAGCGGACTTTTGGTGTGTTGAAGAAAAGTAAAAATGCTTAAAGTTCCTGCTCAAGGGTTGTATAAACAGGATATCTAAGATAGTATGTATACATATATCATATTACATAATATGATCATTCGACACAAGCAGCGAGCGATGTGTCCTACATGGTTCGAAAATGAGGGCCACCAAGATCATGATCCCTTAAGATCGCATGAAGAATCGTTAGTAGTTACTCAGGAGCTAATGGACGCATCAACTCATCTACACTTAAAATCTGATTTGATCTAACACATTTGAAGAAATCGTCGAAATCAAGTCAATCAAGAGAATGAAGTCGATAGTGACGATGAAGATTTTTTTTAATGTTTTTAACCTTATTTGAATAATTTACGTAATGTTTTTAATGTTTATTTGAATTTCGTATTGTAATGTTTTTAATTTTAATGAATTTTAATTTGTTGTTTAAAATATTTGAATTAAGGAAAAAAAATGGCGGTCATCGACTGTGGCAACTTAATCGTGTCTGGTCACCGGAGAGAGAAAGCTGATGTGGCACCTGGTGACCTGGGTCACGAGTGTGTCCAGCCTAAGTAACAAAAGTTAAAGTTAGAGAAAAAGAGAAATAAAAAACTCACGTAATCTGACACTTTCACTTTTCCAAAAAATGAATTTAATATATTTATTACTTAGTACTCCATCAGTAGTTCATCTTCCCAATAGGCAATACCCTCTCTCTTTTTTCACCATTTTTTCCATTCTGCTTCAATCCTTTTTCTTCTTGCTTCTTCAGCAACATTTTTCCGACGATCCACCTTAGTTTTCACCTTCTTCTAAATTCAATCTCATCACAAGGCGGTTCCCACTAGTTTTCTAAGGTAGGTCCCAATAAAAACTTACATATCACTTACAAATGAACTCGGTTTCTAAGGTGGTTCTCTGGAACCACCTATCACAGGCATAGATCCGCCTCTGTTAATGTGAAATTCATTAATTCATAATAAACAATATCATGTGAACTAGTTTCTTTAATCAACTGTTAATAACTTAATTAATATTAGAATACTGGCCAACTAGCTACTACAATATTTATATAGTCATCAAATGTGTATTTAATCAGATGTGAATCAGTTATTATTATTATTATTATTATTGTTGTTGTTGTTGTTGTTGTTGTTGTTGTTGTTGTTTTCATTTGTTAAGTTCTTAATAGTTCTTTAGTGATTCATGAAGGGATAAATAATAAGCATGTTGAGAAGCTTTGTATCTTATGAAATTTGTGAAAAATAATAACTTCATCACTCGTAAGCCTTTTTTGAATTTATTTGATCAACCCCGTAATTTATCTAAAAGTTTCAATTGTTGATGTACCGGAATTGACAAGAAAATTAAGTTTTTTCCTAGACATGTTGAAAGTTTCAACGTTGCATTTAACTAATAGTAGACTTTTATATATAATTAAGAGTTTATCATGACTCTATAAAAAAGTACATCAAAGTCGTCAGTGCATAGACTATCCTCAATTTCTTCATAATTAAAAATTTCATATCTGCTTGTCATGATAAAACATGACATTTATAATTCTTTGTTTCTTCAGTGTTGAAAGAGTTTACTAAACTCTTCTTGCATACTCAACGAAAGATCTATCGCAACATTGAACTCATCTCTTTACACTCACTTTGAGCCGAAACCTTATAAGCTCGACCACATTTACATTATTATGATTACATGGCCGCTATAATGAATAAAATGTGAAAAAGAGGACAATATGCAATTGATTGCAAGACTTGCAACCAACTTTAAGTTACGCATAAAAAGTTAATAAAATCTACCACAAATAAATTACAACAATACTATTAACTAAAGGTATTTAGAATTATAAGGTATTTTGTATGAATTCGGATCATCATTATCGCTCTATGGTAAAGATATCCTAAGTAGCCTTTCCAATTAATAAAGTTCCTTTTAACTCAAATAAAACTAAATTTAATCGCGTGCCAAAAGCAGGTTGTAATCTATGGAACAACTCCATCATCAGATAGAAAGAATGTGACCAGAAGCATGTGTACTCCTAATAATTTACCCTTGATTTAACGTTCCATCACCTTTATTCAATGTTGCAAAAATCGGTCAACTCGGCTGATTAATCGCCGATTAATCGTTGATCGGCCGAGTACCTTGTCAATTTTTGAAAATCAGTCGAAAAATCGGCCTAGGAAAAAAATCAACACTAAGCAGTCAAAAAATCGGCTGAATCGGCCGATTAATCGGCCGAATCGGTAAAAAATCGGCCAAATCAATCAAATCGGTCATTTTGAAAAAAATAATAATTTAGACATTCTACTTAATTTGGGGATCGTATATTTCATTTATAAGGCACAATGGGCATCATAATCAGAATTTGAGCCTTTTACGAGGTTTGGAAACATAGCAGGCTTGAATCGGTTAAGACTTTTAGTTTGGTCTCCAAAAATACCAAAAATTTGCAGGAAATACCAATCCGATTAATCACCGATTTGACCGATTACTCGCTACAGGGTGGTCGACCGCCCGACTACCGATTCACGATTTTTGCAACATTGCCTTTATTTGTCTAAAAAAATTGAAATTAGAGATGTAAAATAGGGTAAACATTGTATATGATATAGAATGTGATCAAATGGGTGGGTTGTGTAATGGCTTACCACCGGTTATCGTTGAAACATGTTTTGTACGGGTCAACTTGAAAAGAAAAGAAAAATGTCAACGTTTTAACCTTTTGATTCATAGTTAGTACATTGATAATCCCAATTTTATTGATAAAATAATTTATGAAGTTTGATGTAATACAGCATTCAACCAATTGCAGTCCATTTTGTTTTAAGCAACCATTTTAACTTACCGGTTTGGCCCATTAAAGAAAAACAATAATATAAATTTATATTTTTCAAGAGATTACCCAAAGCTTAAGTGACAAATAAAGGAACATGAGGTGGTTGGCCAGCAATAATATCATAATACGCAAGCCATCTTTCATTATTGCAGGCCATGCTGATTCCAAAACAAATTTTTTCACGTCATCGTTGTTAATATTATATTCCAAAAGGGAGATTTTGCCACAAATTTTTAGCCAAATGAGGCAGTATTGGAGAAACGACTCTCACTATGAAGAGTAGATGCTTTACATGAATTTTTTTGACAACTCTACCTTATAAAACTCGGGCCACCGCTGAAATAGAATCAACATATTATAGTATACCTAATGCTATAAAGCTAATAAAACTTCATTGAAATATAAAAGAAAATGTGTTACCCAACATAAATGTGATCTTTGGCAAGAAGTACAAAATCAATCCCCCAACACTAGTGATGACGTATAGTCTATATCCGGGTCACGCACCCGACTAAAGTCCAACACTAACTTAACCCAAGTCTGAGGCCCAGGCTCTGATTAAATGTTTGGGCTCACGGCCCAAGCCCAAATCTATTCTGGAATAGATATCGGGTATCTCTAAGATGGAATAATCATTCCAAACCGATTTAGGCGGGATCGCGAAGGTTGAGAACACGGAACCGACAAGGATTCCGTGTGTATATAAAGGAATCCATCCCTCGTTTAAGTACGATCTACAAACCCTAACTCTCCTTAAACCCTAAAACCGATTACTTACTCTCACGGGAGGATAATCGTGGAAACAATCCTTTGTAAGCCTAACGGTGTTTTACATCTCTTAGTGCGGGTCTCGACAACGATTCTCAATTGGTGCGAGGCGGGAGCTCCAAACAAGGCATGACTTTTGTATCAACAAGTGGCGCCATCAGTGGGACCATTCACTAAGAACTAAGACTAGAATGACGAAGCATGGAAATCGGCGATCATAGCGGATCTTCTTGGAAAGAAGCTACACACCATTTCGGTTTCAAGAGACTCACAGGACAACCAGTCTTGCCAAAACAAGGGATCGGGCTTGGACTTGGTCTACCCTATAATGGAACCGCTCGAGGACAACCCAAGCCACCACAACCACTACCGGTCGATTGGATCCCTTCTGCGCCTTGATCTTACCACTCCCATCAGCCGGTACTAGAGGCGACTTGACAAAAGCACGGATGCCGGATAAAAATAAGGACCGCAGTGACGAATACTCTCGCTCTAGAAGGGTCGCACGGAATTAACACCAAGGGTTCGTATCCCAAAGTATGAAACCTTGAGCGCCTCATGCAAGAGGAGGCTAGAAAAGGTCGGGTCGAGACCTACAAACCCGACTCGGTTTGACTCGAATCTGAAACCTCACCACCGCGCCGCCCGGAAGGAGCCTTGCGGCGAGGCGACCGCCGACCTCCTGTGTTTAACGAATGGGAAAAGGATTGAGGATGATGAGACACTGACTCGCGTTACACGGAAGGAAGTGGCGATGAGTAACGGCGCACGGTGTCCATACCGGACTTGGTAGCCGAGAATCTGAGGATAGGCGGGCGACGATATTCCCCAGTAAAAGCCCTCAGAGTACAAACTCGAGAAACGATCGGTATGGCCTTGAAGGAAGAAAATTCGTCCTCTAAAATTCCGCGGACAACGGGGATAGCGGCTGGACATGGAAGTGAAAGCAGATATAACGACCGGGAGGATGAAGATATATCCCTCGTGGCGCCGTCAAAGGTGGATCGTTTACTCGGCGCGCCGGTGACTTCTCGAGAAAGTAAAGGGGCGCGTGTTGCGCAACATGAAAACCTATGGCGAACGGTGATCACGATGATCAACTCAAAATTTTGAATCGGCCGCCTGATTGAAAGCGGCCACGGCTGTGTGGTGCCACATGTTCAACTCCGCTGGTGGGAAGCGGCGGGCGGTTCGACAAGCTTCCACGCGAAGCATTAATGGCTTTGAGGAATTGAGGAAGGCGTTTGCCTAAACTTTACTCGGTGGAAGAAGTGCGCTAAAATCACATCAAACTCGCCCGGTAAGCGGCGCAAGGAGAATCTGGCGCATTCATGGGCGCTTCAAAGATGAATGCATGCAAGTTAAAGCATGCCACGAAATGCTAAAGATCTACGGTTTCATGAGCAGGATTAACAATCGAGAACTCGTCAGCGGTTGAACGACCAAATTCACGAAACCTTTGATGAGCTCATAAACGCTCTTGGTCCTTCGTCCGAGGAGAAGCGCGCGCGGCGGATAGCAAAAACTACTCGAACTACGGTCACAGAACAACACAGGAAACAATCCAGGCCAGGGTAGTAACCGTAATAGAGCTATCGCAACCGGGGGGCGGGAGAGATAATAGCAGTACACCCGTGACCAAGACCCCAAAGTAAATACTATAGCGGAAGGTCGAACTTTCCAAGACCGCCGCAAATCGCGCTCCGGAGGATCGGCGCACGAGCGAATCTTGTGACTACCGCGCACGGAAGGGCCACAACTAGCGAATGTGTCCAAGCTGCGTCGACTCATTGACAAAATGGTTAAAGAGGCGATTGGACCATTTGGTCAAAAATATTAAGGAAGGAAAGGATAGATAGAAGAGTAGGAACAAGAAGGAGACACCCGAGGAAAAGTGAGACACCATCTACATGATACAATCATGGCGGTGGTCACTAGATAGAAGGTCGACCGGGAGTTTTCAGAGGCGAAATCTCTTTCCCATAGCTGCGGACAACGCGATGGTTGAACTACTCACCATTGAGATTAGTGCGAAGTCGCGACATCCATCGCATGTATGTTGATGGTGGCGCATCGGCGGACATCATGTATGAGCACTTTGCTTCAGCGGCTGCTGCTGAAATCTGCGATCGGTTAAGTCCGGTCGAACAACGTTGGTGGTTTCTGGTGAAAAGATATGGCCTATAGGGCAAATCGATTACCGGTCGGCGCCAGCGAAAAACACTCGCGATGGCACGGATGGAATTTATGGTGATTAAGTCTCCTACGCCATACTAGCGGCATTATAGGGAGACATGGGATATCGATTATCGCGCGATGCCATCAGCGGCGCGGGATGCTTAAATTCCGGTGGAAGGGGCATTGTTACTCTTTACAATGCCACCGTACCCATATAGAGAATGTAACACGATTACATGCGGCGGCACCGATCGAGCGGTAGCATGACCAAAGTTCCAAATCGAAGGTTGCGCTTCACCGAAATACCGGGCGAGAAAATATCCATCGGAGGGTCCTTTGTCGGACAACGGCAAAGCGTTTGTATCGTGCTCTTGCAAAGAACGGACATTGTTGCATGGGGCCAAAACACATGGTGGGGTACCACGCTCAATCCACGAGCATAAAGCGAGAATCCGACAAGGGTACTCACCAATCGCTAGAAGAAGCGCGGAAGCCCGGGCGCGCAAGCAATTTTGGCGGTGCACAAGCGGGTGGAGGCGGGAATTATGCGTGAAGTCTACTACCACGGCTTTCTAACCTCGTAATGGTCAAAAGAAGCGGTGGTGGCGAATGTGCGTGGACTTCACCGATCTTAACAAAGCGTGCCCACAAGGCGCTACCCATTACGAGATTGTTGGAAAATAGAGTGTCGTGTGGGTACCCATTGAAGTGTTCCTCGATGCGTACAAAGGATATCGTCAAATCCGGATGGCAAAGGAGGATGAGGAAAAAGCGGCCTTTCACACAAGCCAAGCGTCTCTTGTTACACAAAAATGCCTTTTGGCTTGAAGAATCTGAGCACCACCTACCGGTTAGTGGACAATGCTTTCGAAAGCAGTTAGGCAACACGGAGGTCTATGTTGATGACTGGTCATAAAAAGCCATCTTGAAGATGAGTTAGTGCGATATTGAGAAGCGTTCAAAACTCTAGAGATCAATATGAAGCTAAACCCCAAAAATGTACCTTGGCGCCATGAAGGCATGTTCTCGGATACCTAATAGAGGCAAGCGGTATAAAACCATGTCGAGAAAAGACAAAAACGTCATCGAACTTCCTTCACTTGCGTTGAAGGAGGTCCAATCTCTCAACGAAAGCTAGGCGGTCTTAACGGAGTTCTGTCAAAGTCGATGAACAAGTCTCTACCTCTCGCAAAACACTCAAAAGTGTATCAAAAGGGGATTCCGGTGGACTACGGAGGCGAAGAAGCCTTCACACAACTTAAGCAACATCGGCAACACTCCCACACTTGCCGCACCCAGACCGGGAAGAGTTAATTATGTATCTATCCGCGGTGATGGGCGATGGCGCGTGCTACTAACGAGATAGGGATTGGTACAAACTCCTGTCTACTTTGTAAGCAAAGGCACTCAAGAAGGCGGAGATAAACTATAGCGCCATGGAAAAATTAGTTACGGCGTTGGTGTTTCTTGCCAAAAGGCTACGCGAGTACTTCTAAGCGCATCAATAGCGGTGATCACGAGACCAACCTATCAGCGGATCATCTCCAAACGATGCATCGGGCGCTGCGAAGTGGAGTGTATTGCTAGGTGAGCACAACATCTCTTACGAGACCCGTACGCAATTAAAGGGGCAGTTACGCGGACTTCATCATCGAAAAGCCGGACACCGACGAGTACCCGCACCAAGTAGGATGGAACGCATGACCCATGGATCTTGTTTACTGATGGGTCCTCATGCGTTGATGGTTGAGGCGAGCCTCATTCTCACAAACCGGAGGAATGGAATTCACTTACGCTGCGTTTTGAATTTCTGACGAACAATGAGGCGAGAATATGAAGCTCTAATTCTTTGGACTACGTATTGCGGCTCGGATGGGTGTACGTAACCTAGAAACAAGCGTGGACTCCCGACTAGTGGCCAACCACGTGTTGGGCGGATGCGTGGCTAAAGAAGAAAATATGATTCGATGTCTCGACAAGACCAAGACAGCGATCAAAGGCTTTGTGATTCACCATCAAGCAAGTCCCAGAGGAGAAAATCGCAAAGCGGATGCACTAAGCAAGACCGCCTCGACAAACCGCACACCTATCAAAGCAAGTGCTAGTGGAAAAAGCGAAAAGCAAATCCATATCGGAGATGGAAGTCTCCACAATAGTAGAGGAAGGCGGTCCTACATGGATGACACCGATAGCAATTCTAAGCAAAGGCGTTACCCCAAGAAGCGAAGGAAGCTCGCGGGATACGGCGCCACCACGAGATTGAACTTGAGACAACATCACGTACATCGCTCCTTCCTCCAACCATGGCTCATTGTGTTGGCCCCTACAAGCAAATTCGTCTTTGCGAAATCCATGAAGGTTCATCGGCATGCACTCGGGACCACGGTCCGTTGTGGCACGCGCCATGAGATCGAGATACTCTTGGCCAACCATGCACGCGATGCGAGGATTTGATAAGGAAGTGCAATGATTGCCAAGCTCATAGGGCCGTCCAGCGCCAACCACGGCCGAGCTAACGCCAACTACATCACCATGGCCATTCTACAAGTGGGGTATCGACATTCTGGACCTTTTCGATCGCATGCGGGAGGGTTAAAATTCCTCATAGTCGCCATAGACTACTTCACTAAGTGGATCGAAGCTAAGGCGATAATGATAATCACGGGCAGCGGTCAGCGCTTTGTGCAGGAAAGTATAGTATCTTGCTTGGTTGCTGAAATCATCTCGGACAACGGAAACAATTACTGCGACAACCCTTTCAAAGGCGGTGCGAAGTTGAACATCACCACGACGCCAGCGTCGGTTAAACACCCACAAACCAATGGCTTAGTGGAGCGTGCGAATTGAAGCTTAGGTGAAGGAATTAAAACGCGCCTAGACAAGCACAAAGGAAGATGGGTGGAAGAGCTATCACATGTCTTATGGGCGCATCGCACCTCATTCAAAACCAGCTCGGGAGACACTCCTTCTCTCAGTCTACGGACGAAGCCGTCATACCGGCCGAGATCGGCATGCCAACAATCCGCCTTTGCTAAGATCAATGTGGCAACCAATGATGACGAGGCGTGTCGACTTGGATCTGTTGGAAGAAAGGCGCGAGCAGCGGCTATCTGAGAGGCAAAATCAAAGTCAAGGATGAAAGGATACTACGACACTAAAGTGCGCAGTGTTTCATTCGAGACGGTGACTTTGTTTACCGCGCCAGCGATGCGAGCCATGCACGAAGACACATGCAAACTTGGACCAAAGTGGGAAGGACCCTATGAGGTTCTTGAAGCACTAGGACAGTGATACAAATTCTGAGGCTTAGATGGTCGAGAACTGCCGCACATGGAACATCTGCAACCTCGAGAGGTGCTACCTATAGGAGTGGCCACGCCCGGTACAAGCGCTTCGGACACTTTACTAAAGTACCCAATAAACATCTATGTATTTACTTTTATTTTCTTAGTATAATGTCTTATTTGTTTCTCATATACACTTGCAAGTATTAATAAAATATCACGGTTTCTAGCTAACTCCGTGACACATTTCAATTGTTATTTCCATATCTTGTATGTTTTAACATCTTTTATTTCTTGCTTACATGGCGTGCATGCACTAAAATAAACCACGATGGTAAAAGGATAAGTTAACCTACTAAACAACTTGTTGAGTAAGAGGTTGCAAACCCATCAACACGGATCACGTATCCTTGTTAAACACCTTGTTCTCAAGGCGTTGGAATGAGTTTTGTCGCGACCCTACGATGGGTCTGTGACAACGCATATGGTGCGCGTTTAACAACTCGGGAACCAAGACACTTGATTCCTTAAAAGTGATATTCTGATCTGCGCATATCATAACATACCGACTATGATAAAAGTACTTAGAAATTATTTTTCAAAGTCTACTATGCTCTTCATACACGACTATGACTTCCTATATTATTCACACAATGAATATGTCTTATGCGTAAAGACAAGCAGATAAGTATGCACATCACAAATTGCAATAACATTCACATGCACTTAACAAAGGAGATTTATTCATAACTACGAGTTATTACACAAAGATGTTTACAACACAAGTTACAATCTAGAAGCTATGACTACGCTCCGGTGAAGAGCTACCATACGGCTTAACATTCCCAATCTCATCTAGCTTCTTCAACAAATCCGCATCTCGACGAGCCACGGTAGCAACACTCAGCTGGCACCCGTCGGGGCCGAGGAGGTGGCGCCAACACCGCACAAAAGCAGACCTTACCGCCAATGCCCTCCTTCTTGGCAAACCTAGTAGCGTGCGCTTCAAGACTTGCTTCAAAGGTACTTCCTTCTCCAAAGCAAAAGGATTCAAGATATCCTTAGGGCGCACAAATCTGAGCGCGTGAAGTTGGGATGCATCAGGCTTAAGGTAATAATCTGGCTGCGCAATGGCCTCCCCACCACGATGACGTGTTAGAGTCAACCCTGCCATAATGACATCTATGGGGTAATCCTGATCGCGCTCTAGTTCAGCAATCATGGGGAGCTCTAGGTCCTTCATCCTATGCATCGCAGCGACCAGGTTATCATAAGCCTTTGTCTCGTAGTTAGGTACCTCTTCAATAGGCACCTTTAAAAGCTTGGCCTCATGCGACTTCTCCCGACACGCTTTACCACGTTCGGTAGAGCGAACCACTCTCCAAAAGCATCAACCACTTCCTTGGACTCAAGTACTCGGTGCGAGGCGCGTACCATGGCTAATAAGCCACTGCGCTCGGCGATCCTGGACATGAGATGAGGATATAATTCCTCATCATACTCCAGACTTAGCTTGTGCAACTTCATCTCCTGCGCTCCAAGGGCACTTTTCACAGTAGCGCCAAACTCTTCAAGCTGGGAAGTCATCGCATTTTTGCCATTCTCCAAATATTTCATTGCCCAGTGACAAGAAGACTTATACCCTGCGGCCTCTGCACGCTCTTGATTTATTTGGCACATTAGCGCCATCTTCTCTTCCGCGAGCTTTTGGGCGTATGACCCCATGCTCTCGGCTGCAACCCTGGCACTGGCCAACTGTGACTCCAGCAACGCAATAGCCTGATCCTTCTGCGCGCTTTGGCTGCTCTCACCTGAAATCTGAGCCCTTAGCTTCTCCACCAACGAAACTTGATGCGCAGATACTTGCGCCAACTCTTCTACCAGTTGCCCCACTGATGCATCCCCCACAGACATATCCGCATCCTTTTGGCTGTGTCCCCTGGGAGTAAAAATCAAAACGAGAAGGAAAGCACCCGTCGTCAACCCAGAAAAAGGTTTCTCTCTAATTTCTGAGTGCATCTAATTTTTCCGTATAACATTGGAGTCGCCCAGGGCGCTTCGCGAAGGATACCCACCCGTATGACCACGTGGTGTGGTAAAAAGCGCGGAACAAGTGGATAGTGGGGTTAATGGCCAATACGCGGCAGTTCACTTCAAAATTGGTTAGTTTATTTGCACCTATGCGGTCGACTAGGATATGTGTCGGGTAATAGTTCAATACATCACTCATGAATAGCGATATGGGTATCGCTGATTGCGAATTCAAAGCGCGTATATACCCCAATCTTCCACCGGGAAGTACGCTATTGAGGCATTCGCGGTCGGAACTTCGGATGTCTTCGCTAGGAATATAATGTCAGGGCATAAGCGTAGAAGTTCCTCCTCCGTTATGTCGGACGTCAAATCCGATAATACTTTAACCATGATCTTGTTTTTAAAAGAAAACAAAAGCGCATGCGCGGTTACCTTGTGAATATTAAGGTATGGTGGTTGGAAATGTTTCAAGCTATGGTAATAGCGGATACCGTTTTCTTTTTACTATGGGAAGGAATGGTGAAAATGAAGCGAAGGGTTATATAACCTCTCTCATCCACGCGATGAGTAACCGTGGATCCCACCAACCCTAACTATGTGGTTGAGATTGCTTGATGGGACAGGTGCGATAACTTTCCCAGACTTACGGGCCCATTTTTAATCCAATGTCTAGATACAATGTGCGGTTGGTATATTTTTATGGCTTCTTGGCTCGCTTGAAGTTGTTTGATGACTATGGTTATTAGTCTAGTATCCGTAGTTAGTCACTCGCATACTAGGCTGGGGGTTATGATGACGTATAGTCTATATCCGGTCACGCACGACTAAAGTCGACACTAACTTAACCCGATGCAAGCTGGGCTACGCCGATTAGATGTTTGGGCTCACGAAGCCCAAGCCCAAATCTATTCTGGAATAGATATCGGGTATCTCCTAAAGATGGAGATAATCATTCCCAACCTATTTAGGCGGGATCGCGAAGGTTGAGAATCTGGAACCAACAAGGATTCGTGTGTATATAAAGAATCCGTCCCTCGTTTAAGTCGATCTACAAACCCTAACTCTCCTTAAACCCTAAAGCGATTACTTACTCTCGCGGGAGGATAATCGTGGAAACAATCCCACGGTAAGCCTAACGGTGTTTTAAATCTCTTAGTGCGGGTCTCAAGCAATGATTCTCAATTGAGTGCGAGGCGGGAGCTCCAAACAAGGCATGACTTTTGTATCAACAACTAGCTAGTATATTATATATATATATATATATATATATATATATATATATATATATATATATATATATATAGTGTGAGGTTATTTTCGAACCAAATAAATTACGAGAACTATTATGGACCAATCAAATATTAGAAAAATAATTATAATTTATTTTCTAAGTATAATTTTCGGAAGGGCTTTTGGGAATTTTGAAATCTATCATATTTAATGATATTAAATATATATGCTTAATTCACAATTATCTCTTAACCTAATATTTCTATCAACGTCTTTGCAAACCAAAAAGCTAGTCTCCATTTGTTTATCAATTTCCTTTTTCTCTAAACGAATTTTAATGGAGATGATGATCATCTTTGTAGTCAAATTAATAATGGCGACAAGCAATGAAGATTCGATAGATGAATGATGTAAAATACATATATCATCTATGTTTGAAATATACTCATATCGACAAGTTTTGAAATTTGATCCATGATGATGGTCATCGATTATGATTATTGTTGATTATAAGGTTCGGTTTCTATTTACTTTCTTTTATATAAAAATTATTGTGGTGATTTGAAATATTTTTCCGTCTTAATTGGATTGTTTTAGTTTTTGAATTGGTATTCGAAATCATATCGGGCTTTTATATATTTTAAGCTATGAAATCATTTTTCGATTACGTAAACAACTAGTGTTTTGCGTTATTGAATTCGCATCGTTGATTTGCTAAGTGTTGTGAAAGATCTTTATTTCAGTTTAATCTTGTGTAGTGCTTACTCTTATGATTAGTTGTCAACTAGAGCAATAGGGTAGGTTTTGTTGTTTCGTACCTCAAATAAGGGTTTTTATATAACCTAATGTAATGGATTTAATAGTTCGAATCTTGTATGACCGCGCATAAAACATTGGTCCATGAGAAGCACCTCTGTCTAATTCATGTATGCTTTTCATTTCGGTTGATGTGTTTGTGGCGATATAATTTAATACATCGATCGGTGACAAAATGTGGTCGATATAAAATCAATTCGTTATGTGTAAGCGTGTTTTAGGTTAGAGTGCATATGTGTTTTATGTTTGGTAAAAAAATAATGAAAAGGGTTTGCATATGAGTTTTATGGCTCGTAAAGTTGAAGAAAGAGGTGTGCATATGTGTTTTAAGGTTGTATAGAATCAAGAAAAGAGGCATGCATCTATGTTTTAAATTGTGCATGTGTGCTTGATAGCTATTTATGATAATTAAAAAATATATCATTTTTTTTTTAGTTTCAGGTACTCAACATGTTTAATAAAGATGAAGACCATGATTAATATAAAGAGTGCACATGTGTCTATAACACGTAGATGCTTTCTAAAGAGAAATTGATCACAATAAAGATTTAAATACACATGTGCAAAATGATTACATACATACACATAAAGGAAAACCGTCAAATTTGTATTGAATACACATGTGTATACAACAGGTTTGCGGCTGAATGTGTTTTATATATTAGCATTCGCGATTTCTTTGATTGTGCTTCGCAGGTGTTAACAATTGTATTGAACATGTTTGGTGAAGCGTAAGATGATTGAACGAAAACAATGATGATAAAAAATACATGTGCTTGTATGTAGCAACTTGAAGGTTTGTTGAATGCCTTTATTGAAGATGAAAGATTAGAGCCGTGCACGTGTACATGATTAAAACACGAAATTCATCAAGATGTCGAAGATGAATACATGAAAATGTGTGTTTCTCAAATCTAACGAAGATAAACAATTCAAATGAAAGAATTCTGACTTTATGTAATTGTGTCGGTATAAACAATGTATTGTATATGTTTCATGCACACATGCATATCGTACAAACAATGTATTATGTTTCATGCACAAGTACAAGTTATATATACAATTAACACTTTTGTTCCATGCACAAGTGTAAAATCCATATTTTCTATTTTTTAATGAAAATCACGTTCACCAATCTAGGATTTTTAATGAAATATTCATTCTTCACGTGATTAATTTCGAAAATAAAACATGATAGCACGCAGTCTATATTAATATTAAAGTTGAGAAAATAATTACATCTAGAATACATAAACATGTGCAGTTTCATATATTAGTGTTCCGAATATTATGGGTTAGTTGCATATATTAAAAAGGTTGTGTTTCCTAAAATGCCCTTTTCTAAATAAAATCAATTCAATAAACAAAAAGTATGACTAGGCAAAATGATTGGTTGAAAATGGTTCTCGCATTTCCATAATTTATTTGGTTCTTAAAAACCCTACCTATATATATATATATATATATATATATATATATATATATATATATATATATATATATATATATATATATATATATATATATATATATATATATATATATATATTATATATAATAAAAGAAAATATTTTTGAATGCCATGACCCTATTACGACGTCATTTATATAGTCACTAATCCACGCGTCGCTTTCTGAACCCATTTTCACTTCATTCCGTTTTTTTTGGCCTCATATCTTTGATAATCTTCATAATATTTACACCAAATTTCCAATCAGTATTTTCTAAATTCACAAATTTCATAAGATTTATTGGTGTAAATTTTCAATTTGATAATCACAACTACAATAATTTATATGAGCTGATCTGAAGATCATTTGGCCTTTTTTTGACGTTTCTGATTGCTGATACATTTGACCGAAGGTGAAAAAGTTATCTGTATTAATTATTTTTTTACCCGATTCATATAGGGATTTTTTTTATTTTTGTTTTTTATGATGGTTCATCTTAGGGGTTTTGTTAATTTGACACTTTATTTTAATTTGTATGATGGCTTGATTTTAATTTTTTGTTCATAATATAAAAATTATAGATCGGATTCTCATATGGAGAAAGATGTTTGGTTTATATTGCATAGGAATGTAGCGAGCAAATTAGGTATGTTTAATATACATTATCCAATTGAATTGTTCATATAACAGGCTTTATTAATTGAGATTGAAATCCTGGTAGAATGTGGAAAAAATTATTGCATGGTGTATGTTTTTGTATGACTTGATTCTAGGCGAACACCAAGTGTTCGATAGAATTCCCCAATGAAGGTGAGGTTATCTTCAACATTTTATTGCATCGTGTATTATTTTATTGTTGGTGCAGAGTTGAATGATGAGATTAGATAGTGTCAAGTCTGTTAATGAAGGGCTAAAGGTAAGGAGTTGAGGTAATTTGCTATATTAGGATTATGGCTTTGCCCGTACAAAATAGCTTCCTATGATGTGCAACTTTGATGATTATCGGATTTTTGTTCACATTCAAATTAAATGAAGCGTGCCAATCTAACAAACCGTATTCTCAAAACCCTACTTAAGAATCAATGCAATTTTGCTATACATCCCACCTCCATATCTTCTTGATAAATAATAATAATAATAATAATAGAAATATGGATAGCAAGTTAACCAAAGTTTAAATGACTCGATGATTGGAAAGTTAAGGTTCGGTGTCAGTTGTAAAACTGCCTAATTTTAACAACTCTTTGGTAACTTACTCGAAATGGTTAAAATGGATGAAGATGTACTACCTTTGTATTATGTATCCTTTAATTTCAATCGGGGTTGTAAAATACACATGTATGTCAAAAGTTGGTTGCTAATTTTGTTTCAAAAGCTGGAGCAAGGACAATGCTCTTGCTTGTCCGATTTTGGTATAACCGAAAGATTTGGAATGCACCATGTTGTTTCCCACAAGTATCAAATTAGTTTTACAATATAACCAAAGTAAATGAAACGACATTGGTGGCTTATTGTTTGGCTTTGACTTTAGGCCCTTTGCATTTGCACAAGGCCAACAAGTCAACCATGACAACAATGGTACAGTTTGGTTTCTGTCCACCATTATCATTATGACCTTGTGCCTTTTTTATACGACCTATGTAGCTGAATTTTGCATACTATATATGCTCTATGTGGTGAATGATATTGCTTACATGAGATGGTAATATATTGAGGTTATGAAGAAAATTTTGGTGATATTCTATTGTAATCTTTGGTGATGTCAATGGTATATAAAAACCATATTAAAATGTTTAGTCCTGATGTCATGCTTTCTACTTTTTGTTCTTCTCTTGATCATACATTTGATCATTTTAGTGTTATATATATTGACGGGTCTTGTATTTTATTTTTCATATTAAGCTATATTAAATGATTATTTGGTGAATCTAAGTAACAATTGGTAGTAATATACCTGCAATTTACTACAATATCTCTGTTATAAATATACTAAAAGTTGTATAAAGTTCCTGCTACCAGTTAACAACTTTATGTACGTAATTCTTTTTATATCTCAACCTAAAGACAACTTAATATACCTAAAGCACTACAATGTTCCAATAACTTATGGCTTAAACCACTCCATTTTATACAGTCTTTTCATATGTAAAACATTGTCATTCTGCTGCTAATTAGCCATTCCTTTTGGTATCAAAATAAATCTCTTTTATCAATTTATAATTTTATCTAAGTTAGGTCAAAGTAAATCTCTTTTAAGGTTTTGAAAACTTAAGCAAGATAATGGGTCGACTGGCCCATTCAAGTTTTAATTGTTACTCAACTATTAACTAGCTACTTCTACGTCTGGAAGTTGTGTTGGAAGGATTGTAATTCATAAATTCATGTTTTGCTTCCAATCATTTCACTTGATTAATGCATCTGTTTAGTGTGTTTGATGCAATTTTAATTTTCGTTTCCATTTGCTAACATATTTGATGTTTTCTTTGCTTTTGGGTTTAGAATTCAATATAAAGAAAAAGAAGAAGAACACGCCACTGCTCTTAAATGTGTCAAAGGTAATACAAGAGAAAATCTTTTTAACGTGTTTGTGTAACACATGGAAGTTTTGAAGTATCTTTATGTTATGATGCAAATATTTGAGTTTTAGTGGGTATATATGCAATTCTCTCTTTATCTAAAATGGTTCATTTTTTATACATTTAGTGTGGTTGGGTTTATTTTAGGCTATTGACGTACTTAAGGATGTTAAGAGATTGTTTATTGAAGTATGGTTGGTGATTTGTACAGACATGTTAAGGATGTTAAGAGATTGTTTATTGAAGTATGTTTGGTGATTTGTACAGACATATGGAACATATCTTATGTTTCTTGGTGAATTAAATATAGGTTAAGTAGTTAATTTATTGATTTACATATAGTGCTTTATTTGTGCATAGGTTTAACTTAGATATCTTGTGAATGTCTTATTTTAACAGATGGGTACGTATTTGTCGTAGTTTTTTAGTTTATTTTGATTATAAGTTTTTATATAGCCACCCATGAAACCAGCGGGTCTATAGTCTAGTATATATATATATATATATATATATATATATATATATATATAAAACTCATTGTCGGTGGCAAATATAAAACTCAAGGGACTAAACCCGCTAGACTTTGTAATATTTTATTCAAAAAACTGTTAGCCCATTATGTTTATTTTTACGTTTAGATTAGCATTAACGTAGTAAAAGCGATCTTATCGTCAACCGACCTTCTAAATCTTTGATACACCATCTGCCGCCTTACAAGTTGTGTTCTGAATCTGTGAAGGTTAGTTGTTTTCGCCTTGAATGAGTAACCATATGCATATGTCTTTGTTGTTTGACGTCTGTGTTGTATTCTTTTTTTTTAAGTAGTTTGTTTATGCGTTTTGTAATGAAAACAGCGTTTTTTTGTTACTAATATGTGCTCATCTATGTTTATACGCGTGCCTTTAAAAATATTGTTGTTGTTGTGTGAAGCCCAGCATTTGTGTCCTATGGAAAGAGGTAGTCTAGACTTGGTTATTAAAAATAAAAAAACAATCATATGTAAGAGGCACTTTATTTTGCTTAATCAGAAATTCATGCTTACTAAAGGACAAATCCTCACCATCCATTTAGTTTGATCTAATGGTGGGGATTAACCTAATATTTAAATGGTAAACCTAAGTCCATGTTTTTTTTCTTATCTTTTTGTCTTTCTTTTTTATTCACATATTTTTTTTTGTCTTATTTTTTTATAAATTCACGTTTTTTATATTTAATTCACGTTTTTTTTTTTATTAATTCACGTTTTTTTTTCATTCACGTTTTTTTCTTAGTTTCGTTTTATTTTAAATACGTTTTCTTCCGTTTTCATACGTTTTAAATACATTTTCATCGTTTAGTCCGTTTTCATCGGTTTTTCGTTTCGTCAATTTTTCATACGTTTTATCCATTTTGAGCGTATTTTTCGCTTTCATCGTTTTCGTCCGTTTTCATCGTATTAGTCCATTTCTTACGTTTCGTCCGCTTTTACGTTTTCATCGTTTCGACTATCACAAGTATTACGAATATCACTTTGTGATATTATGAATATCACTTGTGATTTTACTGATATCACTTTGTGGTATTCAATATCACTTGTGATTTTCTGTTACAAAACATTGGTTGAAAATCACTTATAATATTGAGAAAATCGCGTGATATTCTCGAAATATCACAAGTAATTTCGAGAATATCACAAGTGATTTTACGAATATCACAAAATATTACTTGTGATCATCTTAATATCACGAGAATATCACTTGTGATATTGAGAATATTATTGTGATTTACGAATATCACGAATGTCACTAGTGATATTCAAAACATATAAGCGCGAAAACTTTTAAAAGCGGACAAAAGCGTGTAAAGCGGATGAATATGTATAAACTCTAAACCAAAACTTGATCATTTTCTCTTTATCGTGGTAAATATAATCTTACATATTTTATAAGTTTCAAAATAAGCAAATTAAGCTTGTGAAACATAAACATTTAATAACAGATGACGTGTGAAAGCGGATGGCGTAAGAAAGCGAGACGAATGTGTAAAGCGTAAAACACGTATGAAAGCAGGCGGCAGGCGAATAATGGAGAAAATGTAAGAAAGCGGGTGACAGCGTGTAAGCGGACAAAATGTATGAAAGCGGACAAAAGCAGGCGGCGTATGAAGGGAAGAAAAAAAGCGAATTAAAAAGCGTAAATAACGTGAATTAAAAACAAACAAACAAAAGCGTGAATATAAAAAATGTGAATTTAAAAAAAAACATGAATATTAAAAAGCGTTTAAAAAAAAAAAACAAAAGCGTGAATAATTAGAAAAAACAAAACAAAAAAAAATAAAACAAAAAAAAAAAAAAAAAAAAGAAAGACAAAAAAAAATGTATATAAAAAAAAAAAGGAAAAAAAAAAACATGGACTTAGGTTTAGACATATTAAATCTTAGGTTAATCTCACCATTAGATCAAACTAAATGGATGGTGGGGATTTGTCCCTTGGTAAGTATCAAAATAAGAGTAATCATTTGAAAATTCCTCTCATATGTAAACAAAAAAAGTAAACGACCCTTAATAAATGCAAATCGCTGTTCTTAATGTAGTGACTGATCACGTGTAATGGATTTAACAACGTTTCATTAATGAAACGACGTCGCCCCAAACAAACAAAACGAAAAAAGTAGCCGTGATAAATGTCGTAATGAAACAAATGAAATAATAAAATAACGCGTTATGCTTACAACTATTTTTCTTATTATGTAATGACTACATGTAGCGGATCTAATGAATACCGAATACCACGTTAGCTTACTCATAAACCGTGGACCAAAACAAACAAAACGTAAAAACCTGCCGCAGTTCTATATATATTTGGAATTGTCCTAAATTTTTCTAAAACTTTTCATTGCATATTTTAAAACAAAAAATTCTAGATATATATAATTTCAATTTAAATGTTTTAAATCCTAAAACTAAAGCTACTAATTTATTAAATTTTGCTGAATAAAACTAATCTGCACTTAAAAAGGCCATTTATGTCCATAGAATATTTCTAACGAGCAACAAGACTCAAGTATCTCATTATTATGACAACTTTACAGCACTATTGAAGGATACATTTTGTCGAACAGTTAATGTGAAACTCAGCACTATTATATATACTTAATAGTTGTACCTGAGACAGAGTCCAGTCTACTTGATTATTCACACGCATAGCAGTGTCTCTAACAGACACAAACCATTGTCCTGTTTCTCTAATATTGGAAACTTGTGCTCTACAAAGATAAAGAATAATGGCATTTAGTTATACTATACTATTCATATGGAATCAAAAGAACCAATTAAAGTAGTTAATTGATACTTAGATGAATGACATGACTTTAAGGCTACCCCAATGAATGCAAATCGCTGTCGATCGTCCATGTGCTCGACGAGTAAGGTGTCGATCGCCTCCCTCGCATGCCAACCGATCGCCTTTTACCAATTAGATCGTAACCGATCGACAATTCCAAAGCCTATCTTGTTTATGTAATGCTTGCAATCCAAAACAAAAAAAAATATTTGACCCTATAAATACAACTAAAATCTCATCACAAATCTCACAACATTTTACACACTAAAACTCAAAAATCTCACAACTCTCATCAAAAATCTCACAATCCTCTTTATCAAAATGTCTAAGAAAACACCACCAACCAAAGGCCGAAAATCGTTTGTCACAAAACGCCCCACATATTTTAACACCGGATCCGAATTTCCGGTTAACCGTGTCTCACCAATAATCAATTTCCAACCCCCGGTTTCAATATCCATCCCAACAAGCTCCACAACAACACCTAACAATCCATTTAGTATGAATCGTCCATTTGTTCACCTCAACAAAACATCCACTACCAACAACAACAACAAAGCTACTCCCGCTGAAGCAACCAATCTATGTATGGGTCACACGAACTGCTGTATCATCCAACAATGGATTCATCAACGCCTTCATATTCAAATTATCAACAATATTCTCCGGTTAACCGTATCAATCTTGAGGGTTTTGATTTTGATGACCAATTGTACAACAATCCTAATTTTATCTTTGAACCGGATCGGGTTATCCGGCTCAAGAGTATCACTTCGCCTGGCACCGGTTCGGCCATGGATCGTATTTATTCGGTCAACCTTGATGACGTAGGAAGAAGAATGTCGAAGAGACGCCACCGGTCAAACCAAAGAAACGAGCTACAAGGCGTATAAGGTTGTCGAGAAGGCAAGAATGATTCGTTGCTGGACCAAAGAAGATGAGATCGCCAGGTAACGCTTGGTGTGATGTATCCAGAATGTAATCGAAACAACCAAAATGCTAAAGGATTTTGGCGTAAAGTCATTACTTACTGAGAAGGAGGTTGAGCGAAGAACCATAACTCTATCGTTTCAAAGTGGAAAAATAGGGTTAGCCCTGAGTTGGTCAATTTGTGCCATTTACAACAATGTTAGCGTGAATTACGAAGTGGTGAGAATGACCTCACCGCTATACACGATGTGTGATGAATACCAAGTAGTGTGTGGTCATCCGCTTGTTTTGGAGCATTGTTGGAAGATTTTGAGGACCATTCGCTTGGAAGGATAATGAGATGTCAGCTTTTTAAGCCAAGACAGGACAAAAAAGCAAGGACTTCAACCGACTCGGATGTGCACTCGGATGTGCTTCGCTGTGCCTAATAGACCAACCGGTCGTGATGCCGCAAAGAAGAATAAAAGAAATCTTGAGTCTCAAAGATAGGATTATGGAAGGTGTTGCCGGTAAGGGCAAGATCAAGTCCAGGCCCAAGGTAATGAGTCATGCGACCGCACTATGGTTTGAAGAAGAAAGAGCTAGAACAACGCAAATCGAGCCGAGCTAACAAAGAACAAAGAAGTAGTGGAAGACAAAAATTGGCACTATAAGAAGGGAACGGTGGTGCCAAACTTGGTGCCAAGGAGTTTGGCGCGACGCTAAGCTTGGCGCACCGTTACCCTGCCGCGCCAAACCGCGCCAAACTTAACAGCCCAACCTTTTTTTTTTTTTTTTTCTTTTTTTTTTTTTTTTTTTTGAATTGCCATTGCATTTAAAAAATAGAAGTTGATTATGAAAGTTTCGTAGAGGCTCGAGCCTCGTGGTTAAAACTACTAAATCAAACTTTAGATTAATGAAACATGAAATACATAAAAACTGTTAACTAAACATTTTCACCGTGATAATCAAGTTTTTTTTAACTATTTAGTTTTTGTCTGTCGAGAATTACCTTGAGACGGAGAGAATAAGATTTTTATGAAGATTGGACTAAAATAGTAACTATTTAGATGCAAGTCACGAAAATCGGCACGTTATTATAAAAAATACCCACATAAAATTCTAAGTTCACACACAATTACAATAAACTTTGTTTTTTATTTGGTGATGATAGCATTTGTCTATACTAGTTTATAGCCAATGAGAATATGCCTCAAAGCTCGATTCATACCTATTTCTTATCATTTAATAAATTTTTGAAAGAGTTTCTAATACCTATTTCATATTAATTATTTAATCGAAAACCGGGCTTGAAAACCGAGCAACTCTATAGAACTAAACCACTAGTACTGTGTTACGATAGATTGTTTTGCTTCATATCGTAGTCTCGAAGGTTGAACTAAACCACTAGTACTGTATCGGTCTTTGTAATAACAAATCCAAACTATCTCCATCACTGTAATAAGTGTTCACACACAATTAAAAAAAAGTTGAATTTCACTTTTATCCAATAAAATCTCACGTTTTTTTTTGAAGTTCATGGATTGGTTAAAATTTGGTATTAGACGCTTATCATGGGACACACCAAAATAGTAAGACGAATGCTTATTATGAAACCAAAGGAGTTTTACATTTACCAAAAACTTGAGAAATGGTCACTGATTTCTTTTTGGGAAATAACAAGATTATTATTTTTTTTTTTTTTTTTTTTTTTTTTTTTGGGAAATTCTTACAAAGTCATTTATTTGAAAGTTTCAATTGTGTCTACCTGTATAATATTCCCTAGACATGTTAAAGTCTCAATTTTGTATCCAATTGATCATAGACCTGCTTACTTGATTATAATAGTATAAGCGTTTATCACGAATTCATTAAAAAGTACATCAAAACTCGTTAACACACATGTCATCCATCAATTTTTTCATTATTAAAATTCATAGAAGCTTGTCATGATAAAACATGGAATTTAAAAGTTTTTGGTTCAATTATGTTGAGTCCTTCATGATTTATTTTTTGTTCCCAAAGTCTAGAGAATCAGTAACATTTATTTCAGGTCATTTTGTATGAAAGTCGTTGAGTTTACTAACATCTCCTTGCGTACTCCAAAAAATCTATCGCAACATGGAGCTCGCCTCTTTACACTCACTTTGACGAGAAACATTATATAGGCTTGATCACAGTTAGATTATTATGATTACTTAGTATATTGAATCAAATGTGACCAGAAGCATGTGCACTTCTGTTAATCTACCCTTTCATTTAACATTCCATAACCTTCATTGCTCTAGAAAAAAGTTGAGATTAGCGACGTAAAACAGGGTAAACATTGTATATGATATACAATGTGATCGAGTGGGGAAGTTGTGTAATGGCTTAACATGGGTTATGGCTAAAACTGGTTTCCTAAAGGTCAACCTGAAAAGAATTTTTTTTGTCAATGTTTAAACCTTTTGATTGATAATTAGTACATTGATAATCCAAGTTTTATTTATAAAATAATTTATGAAGTTTGATGCAATACACTTTGGGAGACTTTCGACCAATTGTAGCCCATTCTGTTTTAAGCAACTTTTTAGATTTACAAGGTTGGCCCATTAAAGATTAAACATAACACTGGATATTTTTCAAGAGATTACGGATTACATAAAGCTTAAATAACAACTGAAAGAACACGAGGTGGTTGGCCAGCAACTAACAACGACTGCAAAGTGTGGGGCAATCAAGAAAATTGCAAACTTGTGTTGAGAAGTTCCAATATCTTTCACATGTTGAACCTTTCTACACGTGAAACACAAATCCATTTTATTCTTCTCTCATTGAATCATATAATCTCCAAAATATGGTATACTTTTTTACTATTTACATTGCATTCAGTTAAACACTTGAAACTTTAGCATCAACTTTAGCTCCACGCATTTTCCTAATCTCGCAGGAAGGTTATGATCAGAGAAATGGAGGTATAATCTCCAAACTGGAACCAAAAAGTTAGCCGGTGCGAGCAGTCTCCAAAGATTTACCCAACTGGCAAAATAGCACTCCAACCATTTATCCCCCAATTCGATTCAACTTATCTTAATCTAAGTACTAAAGCTAAACCACTCCACTAATGGTGCACGGATTCTTCACAATAACAAGTAACAATACTGGAAATTCATTATTATGAATGACAATTCCAAAACACAATCATATTTATAAGTGTCATAATCTTACCACCAGCTCAAGTCAAAATAACCACAATCAGGATATCACAAAATAACCGTACAGTTAGCAATACTTAGCATCTCTACGAGCATTAAAAAATTACCATCTCTTGATAATTATTAACTAGCAGGGTACCCGCGAGATGCGGCGGCGGGTACCCTGAAATAAAAATTTTCAATGAACAATGCTTTATAATCTGAAACGTTTTATGTGACGATAAATTTGCGGATGCCAAATATTTAATGTCGCATATTTCAACTCTTTAAAAAATTATAGTAGAGTACCCGCGCGTTGCGATGGCGGGTATCAAGTAATAAAACTTTCGGCAAAAAATATTTTCAATTTTATGTTTTCTCTTACAATAACTTTACCAATAGCGAAACATAAAGAGTTTAAATAACTTTAAGAAAAGTGATGGATAATATCAAACTAATTCATATTGTTGATACAAAAGTTGGATCGCTCTGGTTTGGAGCTCGGTTCTCGCACTAATTGAGAATTGCCGCTTGAGACCCGCGACTAAGAGATAAGAAACACCGTTAGGCTTACCGTGGGATTGTCTCCCACGATTATCCTCCGGCGAGAGTGAGTAATCGGTTTAGGGTTTAAGGAGTTTTAGGGTTATGAGATCGTACCTTAAACGAGGGATATGATTCCTTTATATACGCACGGAATCCTTGTTGGTTCCGTGTTCCCCAACCTTCGCGATCCCGCCTAAGTCGGTTGGGAATGATTATCTCCTTATTTTAGAAGATATCGGATATCTATTCCAGAATAGATTTGGGCTTGGGCTTTCGTGAGCCCAAACGCTTATTGATATTGGCCCGGTTCGTGCGGGCTTGTGAGTATTGGGCTGTAGTCGGGTTTATGACCCGACCTGCACTATACGTCATCATGTCCCCCGCCTAGTATGCGCAGATGCGAATCATGGATGCTAGACTAATGACCGTAGTCTAAAATAAAATAAAAAACTGATGAAACGTATTAAAGAAGCCATACACATACCCGTAGGTGCATTGCATCTAGACATCCAAGTGAATTATAAATGCCTCGTTATTCGGGGGAAAGTAACTGTCCCGCGTCCCATCAGAGTGATCTCAACCACACAAGTGAAGTTAGTGGAGTCCACGTGGCACATATCGGGTGGATGAGAAAAAAGTATAAAACCATTCTTCATTTTCACAATGGTATTCACCGTAAAAAAAAAAATAATCCGCCATTGTTAAAATAGACCTGCAGCTGCAATCCAGAAATTGACCCACTTTAAGGTACCCGCGCGTGCGTTTCTGTACATCCAACACCATGGTGAAACAATTATCGGACTTTACCTCCTTCTTGTCCACAAGCGATCTCTTAGAGTTCACCTCCTTATTTTATACCCCTTGACGTGCATCCGGTTGTGCCGGATGCGCGGGCAACCATTGCGGATTTCCCCAGAGGGAAAGTGGGGTTTATACGCGTTGTTCGATTTTTCGAACCAACGCGTGCCCCTGTCCCGCTTTCTATGCGATGTGTTAAACTATTACAACTGCATATATCCCGCTTACATCAGACGGTGCGCCAAAATTACCAATTTTGAGGTAAATTGTCGTTATCGGCGGTTAACCCAACCATCCATTTATTCCGCGCCTTTTATCACACAATATGGGCACATGGTTGGGTATCTTTTAAGGCGTGCGGTAGGCTTCAATGCTATACGGATAAGCTAGACTCGCCGATTGGAGGAGTATTTCTTCCGGGTAGATGATATATGCTTTCCATGGAACTATGAGTTTTATACCCGGGGTACATTAGAGAGGGATGAGTGCCCCCTACCTGGATCGTATAATGCTGAGGATGCGGAACTGATAAATGACAACCGCATCCCAATTAGTGCCTATCCGGAGGATTTCTGATACATATGGGCATTAGTCAGAACTATTTTGGTCCCAAGATGAGATCACAATCTTCTTGGACGCCAATGGCGGTGGGTACTCATTCATTGTACTCTGTAAATAATGTGAGTCTTCTGTCTGTATTCGCGCATTATATAACTTATGTTATTTGTTGCTTCCTTTGCGCAGAAATGGATCTATTCGCTGTGGTGCAATTAGCCAAACCATTGGATGTGAGGTCGGGGGCGCGACCTTTGAAAGAAGGCGAAGAGCCAATGCTAGCGAGTACCGCAGGGCATACAGTGGAGCTGAACTTAGGGGGAACAGGGACCAGCTCTTCCGTTGCGATAGAGGCAACGCCGGTGCAAGGCGTGCCGAGCCCTCGTGCGCCCTCCCCTATTGCGCAGCCACCACCCGTAGTGGCAGATCCCATTGATGAGGAAATGGAGGAGCAAGAGCATGCGCTATTGCGTAAAAGGTCGCGCAGCGGGGATGGCGCGAGTTCAGCAAGGAAGAAGCGTCCCGTGACTGTTCATGTTGAATCTTCGGAGAGTGAGGCAGCATCATCGCACCCGTCAGCAAATGTTTCTGGTCCCCAGTAAGTAGTCTTGATAGTATGATTATTTTTTGTTTTCATCAAGTTTGCGCATGAGATCTTGATAAGTCTGTCTGTGTTTGTAGGTTCGAACAGAGTGCGGAGTCGCCACCCAAAGAGAGTCATGTTTGTCCCAAGTCTTCAGAACCGGAGATTGGTAGCGCAGCCGCGGCACCGGGATGCGCCAATGGGTCACCGGTTGATAACCTTGTTTCTCCGGGCGCAGCTTGAAGGCGGCGTGTTGGAGAAAATAGTCGGGACAATCAAAGGACCAGCGCATTGCATCACCGAGGCGCAATTGGCGGTGCTAAGGCTGAAATAAAGCCAACGCAGTATGCGAGAGGCTTGCGGAGAAAAAATGTCTCTACTATCTCAAATAGACCAGGAGCGTCTTGAGCGCCAAGTATAAGTTGTCATGTAATCGGCCCTTAAACATCTAGAGCGGTAAGGAAAATTTGTTCACATTGGGGAGCTTGGGGGTACTGTGAGCTGGTCATTGGAGGTGCAGGAAGCAAAACTGCGTAAGCTTAGCATCGAGTATGACGAGGAGTTGTATCCTCAGCTCATGTCCACTATAGCTGAGCGCAGGTGGCTCATAGGCCATGGTCTGCGTCTAGCTGCACTCAGTACCCTAGAGTCGCCAGAGGTGGTTAGTGCCTTCGGGGAGGTTGTGCAGTGCGCTCTGGAGCGTGGTAAGTCAGAAGCAATTGAAAAGCTTCATGAGACAGAACTGTTGAAGGCGCCTATTGATAAGGTACCACATTATGACGCTGAGTCATATGATCACTTGGTCACTGCCATGCAGAGAATGAAAGACTTAGAGCTCCCAATGATTTCTGAGCTTGAGCGCGATCAAGATTATCCTATAAATGTTATTATGGCGGGGTTGACCTTGGCGCGTCATCGTACCGAGGGTGCCGAAAAACAGTCGGACTATTATTTGAAGCCCCATGAATCTCAGCTTCAAGTACCTGTCTTTGCGCGTCCTAGGGATAGTCAGAATCCATTTGCTTTGGAGAAAGAGGTACCTTTAAAGGAAGTCTTGGAAGCGCATGCGACCCGTCTTGCTAAAAAAGAAGGTATTGCGGTAAAGCTATTTTGTGTGGAGTTGGTGCACCACTTGCCAAGGTCCGATGGGGTGCCGGTCGGGTGTAATCGCGGTCGCGTCAGATGCGGACGTGTTGAAGGGTATTAGCGAAGCCAAAGATGCAACGAGTCATGTTGGCACCTCTTCACTTAAGCGTTGTAGCAATTGGTAGTCGATATGTTGCAAAATAACCATCTCTTGTAATAACTCGTAGTTATGAATAAAAGTCTCTTTTTGTTGTTGGTATTATTAAAACTTGTAATGTATACGATCTGTTTGTCTTTGCGTGAAAGATGTATTCATTGTCAAGAAACAAACGTGTACGCCGCATCTGAATATAGGAAATCCTAATCATGTATGAAGATCATAGTATACTTGAAAAATAATTCTAAGTACTTTATCATAATCGTATGTTATGATATCCAACAGATCAGAATATCACATTAAGGAAGCAAGTGTCTTGGTTCCTAAATTGTTAAACGTGCACATGTGCGTTGTTGCGCAACCATCGTGAGAAGCGCATATATCTTATTCCAACGTCTTGAGAACAAGGTGTTTAACAGGGATGCGTGATCCAGTGTTGATGGGTTTGCAACCCTCTTACTCAACAAGTTATTTAGTAGGTTAACTTATCCTTTTACCATCGTGGGTCTATTTGTAGTGCATGCACGCCATCGTGGGCAAGAAATAAAAAATTGTTAAGACATACAGTATATGGAGATAACAACTTAAAATGTGTCGCGGAATTAGCTAGAAACCGCGGCGTTTTATTGATACTTGCAAGTTTTTTAACAAAGAAAACAGTATATATGAAAAATAAAAACGAATACATGAATGTTTATTGAGCACTGAAAGTGCGGAGCGTCTGTGCGCTGTGCCGTAGCTATTCTTATAGGTAGCACCTCTTGAGGTTGCCGATGTTCCATGTGCGCGGTAGATCACGACCATCTAAGCCTCGTAGCTTCGTGACGCGCCGCGCTTATTGCTTCGCTGACCTCATAGGGTCCTTCCCACTTTGGTCCGAGCTTACCGTATCTTCTGCGTGGCTCGCCTCATTGGCACGGTAGACAAAGTCACCGTCCGAATGAAACACTGCGCACCTTGGCATCATAGTATCCTTTCATTTTTGACTTCGACTTTGCCTCCCGTATGGTCGCGCGTTCGCGTCTTTCTTCCAGCAGATCCAAGTCAACACGCCTTTCATCATCGCTTGTTGTCACATTGATCTCGCGGTGCGGATAGTTGGCATGCCGATCTCGGTTGGTATAACGGCTTCGTCCCATAGACTAGAGAGAAGGGTGTCCCCGTCTTTGGTTTTATTGAGGTGCGGTGCGCCCACAAGACATGCGAAAGTTCTTCGACCCACCTTCCTTTGTGCTCGCCCAGCGCTTTGATTCCTTCGCCCGTGCTTCGATTTGCGCTCTACTAAGCCGTTGGTTTGTGGGTGTGTAACCGACGCCAAGTGTTGGGTGATGTTTAACTTCGCACCAATCTTTGAAGGGTTTTCGCAATTGTTTCCGTTATCCGAGATGATTTCACCGTAATCCGAGCGGCATACGATGTTGTCCCGCACAAAGCGTTTCACCGTTGCCGGTGATTGTCGCCACCGCTTTTGCCTCGATCCACTTGGTGAAGTAGTCTATAGCTACTATGAAACTTGAGACCGCCGATGCTATTGGAAAAGGGCTCGCAATATCAATGCCCCATTTGTAGAATGGCCATGGCGCCGTGATTGGCGTTAGCTCGTCTTTGTGGTTGGCGCGGGACGGGTCTATGAACTTGGCAATCATTGCACTTCCTTATTAAGTCCCGCGCATCTTGATGCATTGTTGGCAAGAGTATCCGATCGCATGGCGCGTGCTACAACGCACCGTGGTCCTGCGTGCATGCCGCATGAACCTTCATGGATTTCTCGCAATCGTAATTTGCTTGTAGAGGCCGACGCAGCGGAGCCATGGTTGGAGGAAAGAACGCGATGCAGAAGATGTTGTCTCGCATTGAATCTCTGCTACTGACGCCGATTCTCGCGAGCTTCTTTACTTCTTGGGGTAATGTTCCTTTGCTTAGGAATTCCATAATCGGTGTCATCCATGTAGGACCATCCTCCTCTATGACCGCGGAGACTTCCATCTCGATATTGATTTGCTTTTCGGTGTTTCCACCAAAGACTTGCTTTGATAAGTGTGCGAAGCTTGTCGAGGCGATCTTGCTCAAGGCCCGCTTTGCGATTTTCTCCTCTAGGGACTTGCTTGATAGTAAATCATCAAAGCCTTTGATTAGTGTCTTAGTCTTCTCAAGATATCAATCATATTCTCTTCTTTGGCCACGTATTCACCCAACACGTGGTTGGCTACTAGCCGAGTCTACATTTGCTTCCAAGTTACGTACACCCATTCGAGCCGCAATGCGTAGTCCGCGATTAGGGCTTCGATTCGGCCTCATTGTTTGTCGCGTAAATTCAAACGCAAAGTCGTAAGTGAATTCCATTCCTCCGGGTTTGTGAGAATAAGGCCGCTCTGATCCGTCCACGCATGAGGACCCGTCTCAGTAAACAAAATCCATGGATCTTGTAGTTCCTTCTTACTTGGTGCGGGTACCTCATCAAGATCCGCTTCGATGATGAAGTCTGCGAACTCGCCCTTTTATTGCGGTGCGTGGTCTCAGTAAGAGATGTTGTGTTCGCTTAGCAACACACTCCACTTCCGAGTCGCCCCGACGCATCGGGTTTGGAGATGATCCGCTTGATGGGTTGATCGTGATTACCGCTATCGGTGCGCTGAAGTACCGCGTAGTCGCTACGGCAAAGACTAATGCCAAGACTAACTTCTCCATGGCATGGTTCATCTCCGTCTTCTTGAGCGCTTTGTCGACAAAATAGATAGGGTTTGCACCGAGTCCCTATCTGTAGTAGTAACCGCTACCGACCGCCCCATGAGTTGCCGATAAATACATGATCGCCTCTTCCCCGATCGGGTGCAACGAGTGTTGGGGCGCGCTAGATGCTTTGTTTGAGTGTAGTGAAGGCTTCTTCGCCTCCGCGCCCACCGAAGTCACCCTTTTTATACACTTTTGAGTGTTTTGAAAAGAGGCAATGACTTTTCTCACGACTTAGACAGAACCTGCTTAGGCCGCCGCCCGTTGAGGATTGGACTTCCTTCAACGGCGTGGTGAGGAAGTTCTATTACCGCTTTGTCTTTTCTCGACAAGGTTTTATGCCGTCGTTCTATCAGTATCCTAGGAACATGCCTTGAAGGCGCCAAGGTGCATTTCTTAGATTCAACTTCATGTTGATCTCGTAGTCTTGAACGCCTCTTCTATGTCGCGCACAAGCTCAACTTCGTGATGGCTTTTTATGACCGTGTCATCCACGAGACTTCGAGTTGCGCCCAATTGTTTTCAAAGGCATTGTCTACTAACCACGATAGGTGGTACCCGCATTCTTCAAGCCAAAGGGCATTTTGTATAACAAGAACGCCTTGGCTTGTGTGGAAGGTCGTTTTCCTCGCCTTCCTTAGCCATCTCAGATCCGGTGATATCCCTTGTACGCCGAGAAAACACTTTAACGGGTATCCGCACAAGGACTCTATTTTCCGCCTATCTCGTATGGATAGCGATCGTGGGCAAGCTTTGTTAAGGTCGGTGAAGTCACGCATTCGCCACCACCGTCGCTTTTTGACCATTATTGGGTTAGAAAGCCGATCGTGGTAGTAGACTTCACGCATAATTCCCGCGCTTACCAATTTACGTACCTCGCCAGAATTGCTGCAGACGCCTCGGGGCTTGGCCACGCTTCTTCCGGCGATCGGTGAGTACCCTTGTCGGATTCTCGCTTATGCTCGTGATCGAGCGTGGTACCCCACCATGTGTTTTGTCTCCCACGCGAAAATATCCACGTTCTTTTGTAGGAGCGCGCACACACCGCTTTGCCGTTGTCCGACAATGACCTCCAATGGTTATTTCTGCTCGGGTATTCGGGTGAATCGCGACCTTCAAGTTGGGGACTTTGGTCGCGACCGCTTCGGATCGGTTCCATTTCGCATGTAACCGTGTTACATTCTCTGCTTTGGTACCGTGGCATTGTAAAGAGTAACAATGCCCCTTCATCGAATTTAAGCATCCCGCGCCGTTGATGGCACCGCCGCATGGTCGATATCCCGGGTCTCCCAATAATGCCATTGTATGGCGAGGGGATTGATCACCATGAAGTCCATCCAGTTGTCGTAGAGTGCTCGTTGCCGACGCCGACTAATAATCGCAGTTGCCCCATGGGCCATATCTTTTCACCCGTGAAACCCGTGGAGCTGCGGCTCGACCGGCTTAACCGGCCGCGTATTTCGTGTCGTAGTCTTTAAAGCAATGCTCATACATGATATTTGTCGATGCCCCACCATCAATGTACATGCGGTGTATGTCGTGACCACCCGCATCGATTTCAATGGTGAGTGGCTCGCTCGCGTTGTCCGCAGCTAGAGTAGGGAAAGAGATTTCGCTTCTTGGAAAACTCTTGGTCGACCTTCCGCTAGTGATTTGTTGCCACGCTTGTATCATATAGATTGTGTCGGCCTTATCTTTGGGTGTCTCCTTCTTGTTTCCATTCTTTGTTTATCTCTTCCTCTTTAATGTTTTTAACCAAGTGGTCCAGTCTACCCTCTTTGACTATCTTGTCGATGAGTTGGCGCACTGGACACATTCGTTAGTGGTGTGACCTTTTTGCGTGGTAGTCACAATATCCATTCCCGGCGCCGATCTTCTCGTGTACGATCTGCGGCGGTCTTGGGAAATTCGCCTCACATGAGTATTTCCTTTGGGGTTTTGATCGAGGAGTGTACTGTCATTATCTCTCGCCGCCCTCCGCTACGGTAGCTCTATTACGGTTACTACCTCGGTCGCTTGATTGTCTCCCGTGTTGTTCCTGTGACCGTAACTCGAGTGGTTCTTTTGCTATCCGCGCGGCTTCTCCCCCTGAACAAAAGACCGAGAGCGCTTCATGAGTTCATCAAAGGTCTCGTGGATCTTGTCGTTCAATCTCTTGAGGAGTTCGGATTATTAATCCCATTCATGAAGCCGTAGATCTTTAGTACTTCAGACATGCTTTAACTTGCATGCATTCATCTTTAAAGCGTTCCATGAATGCGCTCGTAGATTCTCCTTGGTGCCGCTTTACCTGGCGAGTTCAACAGATTTTTAGCGCACTTTTTCCGTTGAGTAAAATTTAGACGAACGCCTTTCTCAACTCTTCAAAACCATTTATGCTCCTTCGGAGTTTGTTGAACCGCCAGCGCTTCCCACTCAGTGTGGAATTAAACATGTGGCACCACATCGGTTGTGGCCAATTCTCAATGGTTGCGATCGATTCAAAGATTTTTAGGTGATCGTCGATCACCTGCTCCATCATAGGTCTTGACATTTGTAGGCATGCGCCTCTTCTTGTTCTCGGAGAAATCACTAATGCGTCCGTGAACGATCCACTTTCTCGACGGCGCCATGGGAGACATGTCTTCCTCTTGGCTATCGCGTCTGCTTTCTAGACTTCCAATGTCCTGTATCGCTATCCTCGTTGTCCAAGAGTTATCAAGATGAATTTTCCTTCACGGCGTTTATGCCGCCATCCTCGTAGTCCGACTTGTAGTCCGGATCCGAAGGGCTTTCACTGGGAATACTTTCGCCCGGTCATCATGTACTTTACGGCTACCCACCGCATAGACACCGGTACGCCGCTCTTCTTTATCACTATCACTCAAGTGTCGCGAGTGAGATGTCTCATCACCCTCGATTCTCCTCCCGATTCTGCTGAATATCGGGGTTTATGACCGCTTCTCTGCGCTTTTCTTTCCGGTGGCGCAGGTGGGAAGTATCGATTCGAATCGAAATTGAGTCGGGCTTTCAAGTTCCGACCGATCTATTCTTCTCTTCCTCTTGCATGAGGGCGCTTAATGTTTCGTAGTTTTGGGATACGAAACTTCGGTGCTAATTCCGCGCGACTCCTCAAGAGTGAGTGCGTTTGTTTACCGCTATACCCTTATCCCTACCGGTGCCTCCGGTACTTTGTCGGTCGGCTCTAGCACCGATTGGAAGGGAGTAGTAAAGACGGTGCACAAAGGGTCTACTCCACTCGTGGTGGTTGTAGTGGCTTGGGTTGTTCCCGAGTGCGGTTCCACCGGAGGAAGATCAAGTCTTGGCTCGATCCCTTATTTTAGCGCTACCGGTTGTCCCAGAGGTCCGCTAGGGGTTAGTCCACTTTGCGACTTCTTCCCATGAGGTCCGATCGCGATCGCCGACACCGTGCTTTGTCATTCTAGTGTTGGTTCTTAGTGTGGTCCCACGGATGGCGCCACTTGTTGATACAAAAGTTGGACGTTCTGGTTTGGAGCTCCTGCCTCGTACCAATTGAGAATTGCCGCCGAGACCGCGCACTAAGAGACAAGAAACACCGTTAGGCTTACCGTGGGATTGTCTCCCACGATTATCCTCCGCGTGAGAGTGAGTAATCGGTTTAGGGTTTAAGGAGTTTTAGGTTATGAGATCGTACTTAAACGAGGGATATGATTCCTTTATATACGCACGGAATCCTTGTTGGTTCCGTGTTCCCAACCTTCGCGCATCCGCCTAAGTCGGTTGGGAATGATTATCTCCTTATTTTAGAAGATATCGGATATCTATTCCAGAATAGATTTGGGCTTGGGCTTTCGTGAGCCCAAACGCTTATTGATATTGGCCCGGGCCAGGCGGGCTTGTGAGTATTGGGGTGTAGTCGGGTTTATGACCCGACTCCGCACTATACGTCATCACATATAAAAACAATTAAAAGTGACTTGATTTTATGTTGCGGTAGTCAATAATGTTACGGGTTATGGTCAAATTAGTTGATAGTGGTCCGTAGTTACAAGTAAGTAGAAACATTTTTTATGAAATATATATTTAATAATCAACACCTCGTAATAATTAAATAAAATATATTTTTGAACATGTTTGTATCATTAATATTATTTATTACACATGTCTCATATAGATAAAAGATATACACATTATCTTGTAAAGTATATATTTATGAAAATGTTTGAATCATTAATATTGTTTATAACACTTGTCCCACATAGATAGAAAACATAATTAAAAGAATGCTTATAATGTAAAGAAAACTTACATGTTTAAACAATCATTTAGAGTTATCCATGAAAGGTATAATAATTAATATAATAATATATTAATCATTGAATTAGCACTTAGCACTTTGCACATTTACATCATTTGTCTTAAAAATATTATCCCGACTTTTACAAAAAACGCTTTTTACTTTTGTGGTTATTTTATTTAAAATAATTCAAAATTTATTTAGATTGGTTCTCAAACACTCTTACGATATAATAATAGTTTTGGAACTTTGTAGTTTTGCATGCATTTTAAAATCATATTCATTTATATGTGCATTTTTGTATTAAAACTAAACTAATTCAAAAAGAAATAATAAATGAAGCATTAAAATGTTGTGGAAGATGAATTGGTAAAAGCTATGTATTGTGTACATTATGCATTAAAAATTGTAATGCTTAAAAGACACATTAATGACATCTTTAAAAAATTTAGGAGAGAGGGTGATCCCTCCATTATAAGTAGTATAGATATGTGTAAAATGTATAAAATCAAATAAATTATACCTTGTGAATTTACATCTTTGCATCATTTGTCTTTAAAAAAATTATCCCGACTTTTACAAAAATACGTTTTTTATTTTTGTGGTTATTTTTATTTAAAATAATTCAAAGTTTATTTAGATTGGTTCTCGAAACACTCTTACAATATAATAATAGTTTTGGAACTTTGTAGTTTTGCATGCATTTTAAAATCATATTCATTTATATGTGCATTTTGCATTAAAACTAAACTAATTCAAAAAGAAATAATAAATGAAGCATTAAAATGTTGTGGAAGATGAATTAGTAAAGCTATGTATTGTGTACATTATGCATTAAAAATTGTAATGCTTAAAAACACATTAATGACATCTTAAAAAAATTTAGGAGAGAGGGTCATCCCTCCATTATAAGTAGTATAGATATAGATGTTAATTAAACTATAACCAGTAACCACTATGTAAGGAAGTCTGCAAATCACAATTCCCTTTTATAACAAATAGGTTTCAGGGGTGCTACTAATTTATTGAATTTTGCTGAATAAAAACTAATCTGCACTTAAAAAAAGGCCATTTATGTCCATAGAATATTTCTAACGAGCAACAAGACTCAAGTATCTCATTATTATGACAACTTTACAGCACTATTGAAGGATACATTTTGTCGAACAGTTAATGTGAAACTCAGCACTATTATATATACTTAATAGTTGTACCTGAGACAGAGTCCAGTCTACTTGATTATTCACACGCATAGCAGTGTCTCTAACAGACACAAACCATTGTCCTGTTTCTCTAATATTGGAAACTTGTGCTCTACAAAGATAAAGAATAATGGCATTTAGTTATACTATACTATTCATATGGAATCAAAAGAACCAATTAAAAGTAGTTAATTGATACTTCTAGATGAATGACATGACTTTAAGGCTACCCCCAATGAATGCAAATCGCTGTCGATCGTCCATGTGCTCGATCGAGTAAGGTGTTGATCGCCTCCCTGCGCACGCCAATCGATCGCCTCCCTTTTTACCAATTAGATCGTGTAACCGATCGACAATTCCAAAGCCTATCTTGTTTATGTCTACGTTGCAATCCAAAACAAAAAAAAAAATATATATATATATATTTTACCCTATAAATACAACTAAAATCTCATCACAAATCTCACAACATTTTACACACTAAAACTCAAAAATCTCACAATCCTCTCTATAAAAAATCTCACAATCCTCTTTATCAAAAATGTCTAAGAAAACACCACCAACCAAAGGCCGAAAATCCCGTTTGTCACAAAACGTCCCACATATTTTAACACCGGATCCGAATTTCCGTTAACCGTGTCTCACCAATAATCAATTTCCTTCAAGCAACCAATCTATGTATGGGTCACACGAATCTGTACCGTCCAACAATGGATTCATCAACGCCTTCATATTTAAATTATCAACAATATTCTCCGCTTAACCGTATCAATCTTGAGGGTTTTGATTTTGATGACCAATTGTACAACAATCCTAATTTTATGCTTTGAACCGGATCGGGTTATCCGCCAAGAGTATCACGGTTCGGTACCGGTTCGCTCATGGATCGATCACGATTCGGTCAACCTTGATGACGTAGAAGAAGAAGAATGTCGAGAAGAGACGCCACCGGTCAAACCAAAGAAACGAGCTACAAAGGCGAAGAAGAAGGTTGTCGAAAAGAAGGCAAGAATGATTCGTTGCCTTGGACCAAAGAAGATGAGATCGCCTTGTGCAACGCTTGGTGTGATGTATCCGAGAATAATGTATCGAAACAACCAAAATGCTAAAGGATTTTGGCGAAAGTCATTGCTTACTTTGAGAAGGAGGTTGGTGCGTAAGAACGTACAATTCTATCGCTTCAAAGTGGAAAAATAAGGTTCGTCCTAGAGTTGGTCAATTTTGTGCCATTTACAACAATGCCGTCAGAATTACGGAAGTGGTGAGAATGACCTCACCGCTTATACACGAGCGCAGTGATGAATACCAAGTAGTGTGGTCATCCGCTTGTTTTGGAGCATTGTTGGAAGATTTTGAGGGACCATTCTGCTTGGAAGGATAATGAGATGCCGGCTTTTTTAAGCCAAGATGAGGGACACAAAAAAGCAAGGACTTCAACCGACTCGGATGTGCCTTCGTTTGTGCCTAATAGACCAACTGGTCGTGATGCCGCAAAGAAGAATAAAAAGAAATCTTCGGAGTCTTCGAAAGATAGGATTATGGAAGGTGTTGCCGAGAAGTGGGGCAAGATCAAGTCCGTGGCATTCAAGGGTAAGAGGAGTCAAGACTGCACTATGGTTTGAAGAAGAAAGAGCTAGAACAACGGCAAATCGAGTTGGAGCTACAAAGAACAAAGAGAAGCAAGGGAAGACAAAAATTGGCACTAGAAGAATTTGAATTGAATTAAGCGTTGAAAACCACCTTTATAAATAACATCAACCACCATTTTATTTCACATCTACATCAATCCAAAAACACACACACAAATGTCTCAAAATTTGAAGTGGAACAAGTCGAAGAAATCTTGCTTGCGCAAATTTGGATACAAATTTACAAGCTATGGATATGCAAAATAACCGTTCGAAAATATTTTTGGAATGACGTTATGCATATGTTCAATAATCGACAACCGATGACCATCGTACAAAAAAATTCAATCACGGGTAAATGGGCGAGGATTAACGTCGATTGGTAAAAGGTTCAACGCAATTTGCAAACGATTCTGCTGTCAAGTGCTCAAAATGACCAATCTCATCTCGAAAACGAAACTAAGCTTCCAAAGAACAATTTGGTAGAAATGAGTTCAAATATGTTCACGTTTGGGAGATTTTGAAAAATTGCCCAAATTGGGATGTCAAGATTAATTCGTGGTATGTTATGTTTTTAAGTTTCGAAAAGTTGAATTAGAGGCTCAAAAGAAATATGATGTAGATCTCATGTTCTATTGCACGCTAATCGACCCATCTTTGCCCGCAATAGAACGCCAAACAATGCAGAAACTCAAAGAGGCGATCAAGGCACGCCACAACCCAGATTTTGAATAAGTGTTGTAATGTTTTAATAAATTTCGTAATGTTTTAATTTTATTTGAATTATTATGTAACGTTTTAATTATTAATGAAATTTTATTTTGTGTTAAAAATGTTTAAAAAAAAAAAAAAAAAAAAAAAATTAACTTGGTCTTACTGGGGCTCCTAATCGCCTTAAGGTCGCCGGAGAGAGAAAGCTGACGTGTCAGGGAAAAAGAGGGGGATTGAATCCCCTCATTGGGGCTAGCCTAAGGTTCTACCATCACTACAAGAAAAAGTGTATTTAGTGACCAAAATTGAGTGCCGACTTTTTTTTGGTCACTATTTAGGCAATATAGTGACCATATAACATATAGACCAAGGTTGTCAAGATCGGGATCCTACCCATGATCGTTTTCGCCTTTGCAAGATCGTGATCGTAAGATCGGATTGGGATTTTAAGATCCCACTCTAATGTTATTTCTTAATACTTTATGTAATTTTATACAAATCTACAAATTCTAATACATTATAACCATAAAATACTATGAATACTTCATATAAATGTTGTCCGAAATTATGATTATAAAATGTTTAAAAAGATTAACATGTTGTTTTTTGAATTCTACAAACAAACAACCCATAAATTTGTAGTTTTTAGTTTGTAATCCGAGAAAATTAAGATCGGATCGGATTAGATCGTAGATCGTATGGTCAAGATCGGGATCCTATAAGATCTTAAGCTTGCAAAGATCCTATGTAGGATCCGGATCATTTTTGCTTTG